>MEHQ01002972.1:77321-133117 GCA_008828725.1 Saccharina japonica | reverse complement strand
GCATGAAGTATAAGCGATGCGCTATGCACTCCTTCCGGGTGAGAGATGCAGCGAGCCATCGTATGAACGACACAGCTAAACGTCCTTAGGGAGTATGTGGGGGGGGGAATCCGACACAGGCGCAAGCAGAGACGTGGGGACGACAGCATCCACGACCGCGGCGGGAGTAAAGCGTTCTCGCGAAACGGCGTTCATGGATACGGACGCGCTACCGCTGTCCGAGCAGTTTGCAAGTTCAAATGCAGCGTTCCCACAGAACAACCGAGCCCGGGCCCACAACAAGGCAAGGTAGAAGTTTGGGTGTAATAAGGAAGATAAACCATCCGCGGGAAGGACAATAATATACAAATGAGCTACGGCATTGAGAGAAAAGCAAAAGGGATGACAAGTATGGGTGTGATCTCATGCCGCAGCAGAGAGGCCTCATTGATCCCAAACTACATACGAATTAATGCGACGACGGAATGTTACCGGAGTAATTTTGGATCTAAAAGGGGACGAATTAAGTGGGTCCCCGAATGTTGAGAAATGCCTCCGGACTGTACAGAGAGAGCGAGATGAACCAAGGACACGCACTCGTATCGCGATCGGCCGAAGGCAGCACGGAAAAGTAGGAAGAGGGTAGGGAAAAACAGACCATCCCGCCCGCCCATCGTTGTGCGCGAGACACGCCGACAACGACGTCAGTTGTGTAGTGTTTATTTTACCAGGGTAACTACTCTCTGGGACGAGGTGCCGCGTTGATTGCCGGCGAATCAACGCGGGGGTAGTAGCCCTGGGTGAGAGTCTCCGGCTGATCGCAGCAGAGAGGCCTCATTGATCCCAAATTATGGACGAATTAATGCGACGACGGAATGTTACCGGAGCATTTTTTTTATTTCAATTGTTTCATTCATTTTTTTTTTGTTTTCCCTATTTATTGGAACGCGACGGTGAGGCCTTTTAATTATTTTGCCCTCTGAAGAATTTCCAAAAAAATGGAAAATATTTCCTCTTTTTCCTCTTTTTCCTATTTTGTTTTGGAAAAAAAAAATGGAAATTATGGGGGAAAAGTTGCTCGATAAAAATGGCCCTTGCTCGCACTATTACGGTACTATGGGGTATGACCGTACAGATGGTCATACGTCATACCCCATAGTTGCGGTGGTACTCGTCGGGTTTTCCGCTTTTTTATCATGTTGTTGGTATCAAGATGGTTGAATCGTTCTATGGTTGATATCAGAGATGGTTGCACCACCGCTGCTGTGTAGGTAGGTACCGATGATATGGGAGATGGGTGATGGCCGTTGTTACCCTACTACTACTACTACTACTACTACTACTACTACTATTAATACTGCAAAAAAAAAATTAGGGTCAAAACCACAGGCACGTACCGTGACCACAGAACTGGTATCTCTCTAGGATGAAGAATCGGCACGGACACTGTGTGTGCTGGATGTCGACGGGTAGAAAGGACGGTTTAATGTGAAGAACACACACACACGCACCGTCGACCGGATACTGTAATCAAGATAATAAGATACCAACCCCCCAACTATAATAAATTTTTAGGAGGACTTCAGAGTCATCAACAAGGAAAATTCACGATAAAGAGTGCAGATTACAGACAGTCGCAGGAATTACAGCGTGGTTGGGGGGGCTCGCGTAAGTCTGCCCGCGCAGGCGAACTGCCCGCACTGAAAATAGAGTCTTCCTAAGCCCAACGACCAGGTGGCACACCAACCAATCAGGCATGCCTCTCGTTAGGGATAGGGTTACGGTTAGGGTTACAGTTCCGGGTCGGGGTGGTGGCCGCCGTTAGCCGAAGCCAAAATAAGCTCACCATCGGGAACGAATGCCTTACAGCTTCGTGACAAAACCCTACCTCATTAGAAACAGGATCCTTTTATGCGGGCGCGTCTGAGAAGTTCGCCTGCGGGGCGGGTTTTCGGCTACTACTGTGGTTGGGGGGGGATGACACCGATTGCTGACCGTGGAGGAAAACATGCAAGGAGTTGTTTTGTACGGTACTGGAGCAATATATTCCTATACCCTGTACTGCTGCGGGGGGCGCTCACACGCTGCTCGCAGGCGGCTGACAAAAGAACAACAAGGTTTTCATTGCTTAGTAGGTCGCTATCCCTTATGGATCCCTCATATCCTTTATATCTCCTATATCCCTTGTATCCCTCGTATCCCTTGTATCCCTTGTATCCCTTGTATCCCATATATCGCTTGCATCCTTATATCGCTTGTATCCCTTATGTCGCTTGTATTCCTTATATCCCCTACACCCCTTGTATCCCTTGTATCCCCTTGTATCCCTTGGATCCCTTATATCCCTTATAAGGGGTCCGTACCAAAGGGGGTTCACAGGGAAGAATTCCCGAACCGAGTTTCTCCAAACCGCAATAATGGGGGGGGGGCACATACTTGTATGATATGATGCAACGGAAATGGGGGTTATGGAAACATATCTCGACGGGATACTATCACCATAGTGGACGTATCGCCGTGCCTTTTGCACCTTCCCCACTATTTTGAGCGAGGATGCTTGGAATTTATGTATATGAGCACTTGACTTGGTGCCTGCAACACCTCTCCCAATACACACCCCCCCCCCCCCCGACTTCGGGCTATTCACAACATGAGCACCCCGCCCCCCCCCCCCGCTCCGTCTCGAAAATGGATGCGTGGTCAATGGTCGAATGACTTAAGGCAAGCCACAATAAGTACCCCCCCCACCCTCCCCTCCGTCTCGAAAGAGGATGCGTGGTCAATGGTCGAATGGCTTAAGGCGCAATCCGCAAATGAGTACGCCCACCCCCCCTCCCCTCCCTCCCCCGTTCCGCCATCTCCCCTCCCGCCCTCCCCCCCGCCCCTCTCACCCGCCCGCATCTCTCCCTCCCCACCGCCCACTCCCCCCCTCCCGCTATACCCCCCTCCTCTTCCATTGCAGGCTGCAAGAAAAACGGCGCTAACAAGATCCCTGCCATTTTTGGCAGCATGTCGGTTCCCGAGCCTCTGAACGCTGTGGCCGCGCGGGAGGCTCTGGACTATTTTTTGTCTGCCGGGTTCGATCAGATCGATTCCGCCATCCTCTACCAGGAGGGAAGAACGGACGCAACACTCGGTACGAGAAAACGAAAAAAACAAACAAACAAACAAAACAAAACAAATAAACAAACAAACAAACAAACAAAACGAACAATACAAACAATACAAACAAACAAACAAACAAAACGAACAATACAAACAAACAAAGCAAACAGACCAACAAAACAAACAAACAAACAATCAAACGAACGAACAAGCAAACAGCAGTGATAATACTAAGACGTTTCTTGACCCCATACAAAACCCCTATTACTATCACTGTATATATACGAAGTACAAGGTTCCCCTCCGGGACGTGCCTGGGGGAGTGGCGCAAGGGCGAATCGAAAACCTACTATTGATATTGTATCATACGCATATCATATTGTATACCTGCCTAAGAAATCCACTTCGTTTTTGTGTGCTTCCTGTCTTATATTATGGGGGTCTGGGTTACGTACAATACAAAAAAAAAAGAAAAGTATCCAGAGTCATCGCCAAGGATCGAACTCAAGCCTTCAAGCATAAAATCGTGCATGGTGACCGTTTGCGTATACTTTCAAAGATACATTTTCCTGTACTACGCGATTATTTGTCGCGGCCCGCGTCAGCCACACGACAGGTCGCACATACATGATGCAAGCACAGCAGCAAGCAACAACAGAACAGCAGCAGAAGAGAGAGAGATGGTGGTGCCTGATGACGGATGCAAGCCTGCTGCGATGAAGCAACCACTAATTAATAGCCACAGCAGTATACGGTGGATCCGCCACAGTCACGTCTGCTGCTTGTGCTTCTAGCCGGGGCTGTGGCGTTGCTTGTGTTCGTTGCATGTTGTGTGATGTATCGTGGTATTCAAAAGCGGTCATTAATTTCCGGTCAGAGTGGGCGTGGCTCTGTTACACACACAGCAGCAGAACAGAAAAGGGTAGATAGATGGTGTGGATTATGGACGGTAGGCTCCGATAGACACAGCTAGCCACAGCACTACAGCAACATCAACAGCAGCAGCGGGTAGAAGAGTGGTGGTGGTGGTGTCGTTTGGTGACGGATTGCTGGCTCCTATGAAAGCAAAACTACTCGTAGCTCGTAGCAACAACAGAGCACATCACAGATCTGCCTTCGAGGCGCACAGTGTTGTATCACTCTGCCCGGAAAAGTAACGACAGTTTATATATAGTTTTAATGAACAAAAGTTTCTTACATTTCGGGACAGCGGAGAGATTCGTACATGAGCATCGATCTGCAGGTATTATACCATGACTCGGAAAATCGCAGGCTTCGACAAAAGCAACTCGTCACGGTACAGCACGGATCTGAGGCACGCGCATGCATGATGTAATGGCTGCTGCTGCTGCTGCTGCTGCTGCTGCTGCTGCTGCTGGGCAGCAGGTTTGTAACATTGAGGTTGTACTGTTTGTAACACGCTCTCTGTGGTGCTGCTGTTGTTCGTGTGTGCTCCCCGTGCTCTCGGCAAGAAACGCACAAAAAACGCACGACTGAACATAAACAGGGCCTCACGCAGCGAAACCCGGGAAATCGGCTTATCCACTCCCGCGGGAAAAAAAACTTCGAGCGCCCGCCACGCGAGCCACAGAGCTCGGATCGAGCCCAAACCTCGACCAATGTGTCCGGCCGGGCTTGCTGTGTCGGGGTACTTAGCGTTTTGCCGAAAAGTGCTCGTACGAAGAGAAAAGTTGCGAAAAGTGCGAAAATTTCACAAACATAACTATACATATATACATGTGTGAAGAACAAAAAAAAAAAACGAAGCTGTTAATCCAGGTGAGATAGGAAAAACACCCTCCAAACTTATTGTACTATACACGAAGTACAGTATTAATGGATATGGCCTTTCATAATTGCTTCTACACGCTCGGCATGAAGAAAGCCCCGCCTGCCGTATTTCGAACGTCGGAAGAGCAAAAAAAACAATCTACGACTCGTACGTAGTCATTTACGTGTTCGAAATGTTAATGCTATGTTATAGCATACTTAACGTCGACGCGTCAAAAGGGGAAATAGGGGGAAAACCCCAAAAATTCACACTAAATACGGGGGAAGCGGGGAACGTATCGTAATTACAGTAGGACCAAATATGATGAGTAAAAACGCTGGAATATATAGTTTTTTGTGTACGTGATGGGTCCTGATTACTATTTGCGAAACGTACCCCCCACTAATTCCGAGTATATAGACGCGCGCTACGATACGTAGAGGTAGCAATTTTTTGGCTAGACGCGATTTCTGAATGACTGGGCTTCTTAACCACAAAAATCGCCGGGAATTCATTCTTGCGTTGAAATGTTTTTGTTGTTGTATACTTGGGCCATGGGATCGTTCATCTGGTAGCCATTTTAGTTTCCTCTATTTGTTTTTGGTGTGGGTGAGGTACAGAAGTCCTATACTGTAATCAAGTGACCCCACCCTCAGGAAAAACATGGTGCGCCTCTACCGCAGCATGCGTCAGTAGCTTGTCTCCAAAAACGGAGGCAGGACCATTTCTTGAGCGGCCAAAAACAGGAAGAAAAAAAACAACCCATAACCGATTTTTGAGAAGATGTGAAGGTGAAATGCTGGAATGTATAGATTTTTGTGTATTGTGATGGCTCCTGATTGCTATTTGCAAAATGTATCCCACACTGATTCCGAGTAGCTTTGTCTCCCAAAACGGGGAACCGGTTCTTAAGTGGTTAAAACAGGAAGTAAAAAAATACCCCAAAAACAACTATTTTTGAGAAAGTGTGCAGGCTTAACACGACGAAATATTGCGAATATTTAGAATTTTGTGTATAAGATGGGGGTCCTAAATACTACCGGTATGGTCCCCCGTAATATAACATTAAGTAGAAAACACCCTCAAACTGAGGCAAGCGTCAAAATAAGACCCCCCCTCACCACCGCCATTTTTTTTAACTTGAGTCTTGCATACACTGATGTAGGCGAAATTGACGTGGAAACGTTTTGAATTGCGATGAAAGCTATGACCCACCCCAATACTACTCAGTCCTAACGAACAAAACACATTTCATACCATAACTATCTGGTAACAAATAGTGGCAAATACAAAAAACAAAAAAAGAAAACACGACATTTGCCCGAATCGTAAACAAGATCAATAATAACTCAGGGCTGTTGACGGGTCGGGTGAGACCTCGCGGGTCACGTCAGGTCGGGTCGGGTCGCGTCGGGTCGGATCGGGTAACGGCGACCGGACCCGCTCCGTGAGGTTTTAAAACCCTCCTGCCCCGCCCCGACCCGACCCGACCCGACCCGACCCGACCCGACCCGAAACCGAACCGAACCGAACCGAACCGAACCGAACCGTGTGATATTTCAAAACAATAATGACCCGACCCGCGGATTGGTGTCACCACCCCTGCGAAGAGCCCCGTCATAATTTCTTGTTTTAGGGAGAAAACGTGACACAAGAACCCCAGTTTAGAACTACATTATCACGAATCGTGTTTTGTTTTTGCGTCAGTAGAGGGAACGAATGGCGCTAAAGTGCCTTCCTTGCCCCCCTCCGTCTCGAAAGGGATGCGTGGTCAATGGTCAAATGACTAAGGCAAGCAACAAATGAGTACGCCCTTTTTTTTTTTTTCTAGGGGATAAAAGACACGCGAAAAAAAAAAAAGGAAAGCCCCCCCCCCCCCCCCCCCGCTCTCGATTTTGAACTGTTTTGCTTCCTCCTACTGGTGCAGGCGAAATTGGCATGGAGAAATTCCGCGTTGCGGCGAAGGCTAACCCGTGGTACAAAGACACCAAGACCCACGATTTCTTTACGCCTACGTACGGCTTGAAACCCGAACTGGTGAAGGAACAGCTGCGCAAGTCAATCGAAGTTCTCGGGTGAGAAAGGAACGAAACCCCCCGGTGTCCCGTCTCAGCTACGCCTCCCAAGTATTACAAACACGTTCCCATAATACCTGCACCCAGGTAGTTACCGGCTAAGATAGACCTCCCAAGAAATACAAACGCGTTCCCAATACCCGGACCCAGGTAGTTACCGGCTAAGATACGCCTCCCAAGTACTACGAATACGTCCCCATCTGCAACCAGTTAGTTACCGCCTCCCAAGCATTACGAGTACGTTCCCAATGCCTGCACCCAGTTAGTTGCCGGCTAATATGTGCCTCCCAAATATTGCAAATACGTTTCCAATACCTGCACCCAGCTAGTTACCGGCTAATATATGCCTCCCAAGCATTACGAGTACGTTCCCAATGCCTGCACCCAGCTAGTTTCCGGCTAAGGCGCGCCTCCCAAGTATTACGGATACGTTCCCCGTTCCTGGACCCAGCTAGTTACCGACGAAGGTATGCCTCCCAAGTACTACGAATACGTTCCCAATGCCTGCACCCAGCTAGTTACCGGCTAATATACGCCTCCCAAGTATTACGAATACGTTTCAAACCCATTCAAGGAAATACCATAACACCAACTACTGTATACCAGTATATACCTGCATCCTCGTGGTCCTCTTTCGTACTGCGGTGTACACAAATAAACCTAAATCTGGCTCTAATTCCAATTGAATTGTTCCCACAATGGGAGTACACTGCTGTGTTCACCAAATATGCCATGTATGAGTAGATGGTCGCGCGGTTTGACTCCCCTTCACTGACCGCCTAGCTACACTAAACCCAGTATACAAATATGCCAGGAGAACGCGGTTTGACCGCTTGACCGGCCGCCCCTTACCGTAATCATGCGAAGGTTCGCACCCATCGGAAGGTTGGCACCCATCGGAGAGATAGCACCGGGGTGCGATAAAAAACACACAAGTTAGAAACATTTAATCGTGTTTTCGCACCCCCATCGGAGAGATGGCACCCCGGTGTGATCTCTCCGACATAAATATAAATTTGAGGGCCACCGCAGCGGGTCTGTAGTAGGTAATATTCTCATTTCTTTCATACTCCGATGAGATATCACCAGTGCGCCACTCCTCTCAAACGTACTTTACCAACGCATGGTAGGTCAAGTCGTTTTAGGTAGCTTTGAGTCATTTACGCAGCACCGTTGCCCCAGTACGGCCCGGTGTATTTCGATTCAGCAGCGCACCCATCGGAGAGATCGCACCGGGGGTGCGCCAAAATAGAAGAACGGCATGATTTAATTGTGTTTCCGCACCCCCATCGGAGAGAACGCACCCATCGGAGAGATAGCACCGGGGTGCGATAAAAAACACAACGTAGAAACATTTAAAAACGCGATCGCACCCGGTGCGAACCTTCGCATGTTTACGGTACTCTAAAACTAGTATACAAATATGCTAGGTGACCGTGGTGTGACCCGTTGACTGACCGCCCCCTTCACTAAAACCAGTATAAAATATGCTACGAAGGTGACCGCGGTTTGACCGCTTGACTGACCGTCCCCTACACTAAACCCACTATAAAAATATGCTAGGTGACCGCGGTTTGACCGCTTGACTGACCGTCCCCTACACTAAACCTAGTATAAAATATACTAGGGGACCGCGGCTTGACTCCTTGACTGACCGCCCCCTACACTAAAAATAGTATAAAATATACTAGGGGACCGCGGCTTGACCGCTTGACTGACCGCTCCCTACACTAAAACTAGTATAAAAATAGGCCATGAGACCGCGGTTAGATCCGTTTACTCATCACGTGTGTGAGTGAAAACGCCCCCACCCCCCCCCCGCCGCCCCTCCCCCCCGGCGCGCCCGATTTCTCCCAAGCAGGCTGACGTCCGTGGACCTGTTTTATCTGCACGCCCCGGATCACAACACACCCATCGTCGACACCTTGCGGGCCGTGCACGAGCTCCAGACGGAGGGGCTGTTTCGCGTGTGGGGTGTTTCGAACTACACCGCCTGGGAGACGGTCGACATCTGGCACACTTGCAAGTGAGCTACCGCTGTAATAATACTGTACGAACTATGGACACGACGTTTGGTTTTCAGGGCAGCTCATGGGTCGGGTCAGGTTGGGTAAGGGGGACTCGACCCGAACCGACCGGACTCGTGAGAGTTAGAAAACCTTCTGACCATGGTGCACCTCTATCGTAGCATGCGTCCCTGCCCGACCCTACCCGACTCGACCCGACCCGTAATATTTCAAAGCGTCCCTGGCCCGTGGAGAGCCCTGGTTAACACAACCAAAAGCCTCACTATTTTGGTTCGCATTTTTCATAGCACTCGGGACGAACACTGGACGCGATGATGCCGATCTAGGTATACTAGTATATAGTATATAACTAACGGCTTAATGTGAAGAGCACACGCATACGTGTGTACACCTTTCCCCCGCCAGTTTCCCACTGGAACAGTTGGTGGCCTGTACCGCCTGGTTTTCGTGAACCATTGCCCTTTTTTTCTTGCGTCCTTCAATCAATGTGCGGCATGAACGAGGTTCAACGTCGACCACACACCTCACAAAATGTTCCCAAAAATGAGAAGAGAACCGAGGGGAGCCGCAGGTTTAGTACGTGTGAGTGCTATATTTGCCACCCTACAAAGCTGATTTTAATAGGAAAAATAGCACCTGCGGCACACACGAAAACCTACCGGTATATGTTAACGTATTTTTATGAGTACGGAGTCAGGTTCGGCTTGAGGCTGTACGAAGCACTTTCCTTTCTTGTCTGAGTAGCGTCAAGGAGACGGCCAGGTTGTTGGAGCATCCAGGGATCGACGCCAATATGAGTACGGACTCGGGTTCGGCTTGAGCCTGTAGCACTTTCCTTTCTTGTTTGAGTAGCGTCGAGGAGACGCCAGGTTGTTGGAGCATCCAGGGGTCGACGCCAATATGAGTACGGACTCGGGTTTGGCTTGAGTCTGTAGCACTGTCCTTTCTTGTCAGAGGAACTTCGAGGAGACGCCAGGTTGTTGGAGCATCCAGGGGTCGACGCCAATATGAGTACGGACTCAGGTTCGGCTTGAGTCTATAGCCCTTTCCTTTATTGTCTGAGTAGCGTCGAGGAGACGCCAGGTTATTGAAACATCCAGGGATCGACGCCAATATGAGTACGGACTCAGGTTTGGCTTGAGTCTATAGCACTTTCCTTTCTTGTCTGAGTAGCTTCGAGGAGACGCCAGGTTGTTGGAGCATCCACGATTCGACGCCAATATGAGTACGGACTCGGGTTCGGCTTGGGTCTGTATCACTTTCCTTTCTTGCCTGAGTACTCGTAGCTTCGAGGAGACGGCCAGGTTATTGGGGCATCCAGGCTTGACGACAAGCTGGATGAACGATACGAAGAGTGTGGCAAGGGGGGCTTGCCCTTGCCTCGCATTCAAGGATCCTGGGTGTCGTCAGTCATTACTTGTGCGCGGGACAACATAAGGGGGCTGACGAACACGGCAAGTAGTCTTGGAATACGAACGACCACAGTAGCACAATAAGATACATATACACATATATCTATGACCTCGACGAATGGTGAAACCGACGCAGGGCATATATCCATGCTACGGTTGAGCAGAGAGCCTGGCACACTCACATTTTTTACGAACAACATTTGGTCCCTATTTACTACAGGCCCCCCTTAGCAGCATAACCGTTGATGGTGCCAATCACTCTTGAAGCAGCTATCTATATACGAGTATATGTACAGAGAAAGGGAGGAAACCACCAAGGGAAACCAACACTACGATACAGGTAGCACTTTTCGGCTGGAATGGTTTCTTAACCCCAAAAACGTCGGAATTTTCCCTTTGTGTGCTGCAGTACTACTGTTCATCGTATACTTGAGGCCATCGTATTTGTGTATCGGGTATGGTATATAATACGTAGCGCTTTTCATTTTCCTCCCAAAATCAGTTCTTGACTTACTATTAGTATAGAGACCCTCACGTGAGGAGAGCCTCAGAAAATAAATGGTGCACCTTTACCTTAACCCACTCAGAACTGAAAAAAATGTCCCACACTAATTCCAAGTATTTTCCCCCCAAATTCGTGGGACCAGTTCTTAAGGGGGGGGTTAAGGGCTTAAGATAGCATGCGTCTACAGTACGAGTAGTCCTAAAAAACAATATTCTAGTAAAACTATCACACCAACCGGTCCCAGTGATAAAATATATTGCCTCAGAAGGAAAAAAACTAACTGCAAACCCTTATACACCTATATACCGTGTGGGCTGAATCTAATAAATTTGATAATTTGTATTAATGCGTCACGCCCCCGCCCCCCCCCTTCCCCCATCGTGCATGTACACATACATATATATGTATATACAAGGGCGAATGGATGGCAGACACCTTCCGTGTACCAAGGCATGTACAACGCCATCACTCGGGACGTGGAGCCGGAGCTGCTGCCCGCCCTCAAGAAGCTCGGGATGAGCTTCTACGCCTACAACCCCTTGGTGAGCAAAACATATGCTACAGCAGGAAGCACCTTGACTGACCGCCCCCTACACAAAAACTAGTATACGAAGATGCTAGGAGACCGCGGCTTGACCCCGTAACTGACCGCCCGCTACACTAAACCTAGTATACAAATATACCAGGAGACCGCGGCTTGACCGCTTGACTGACGGCCACCTACACTAAACCTAGTATAAAAATATGCTAGGAGACCGCGGTTTGACCGTTTGACTGACCGCCCCTACACTAAAAATAGTATAAAAATATGCTAGGAGACCGCGGTTTGTCCCCTTGACTAACCGCCCCCCCATACTTAACCTAGTATAGCATGAGCTTCAACGTTGATCACTCATAAGCACTCCGAAACAAGAAAACCCCGGAAACGTTATACGCTGTGTCGTCTCTTTCTGGTGGTATTTGGTCAGGCCGGCGGTGTTTCTCAGCATTGGAAACCCCTACGACAAGTCGGATATTCGGCACCTCCGGGAAACGACTGTTAACAACTATCTGTCCGACTTAACAACTAGTTGGTGACTACCGTAACAGTTTCGTCCTCGTCGCTTCTGGCAGCTTAACCCCTTAATAACTGGTCCCACGAATTTGGGGAAAAACTACTTGGAATTTGTGTGGGACATTTCTTTCAGTTCTGAAGGGGGGTTAAACGTTAGAAACCTAACGCTGCTGGCGCCACAGCCGTCGCCGCGCGTTGCATTTATCATCATCATATCATCCTCCGCTCAGCCTCCCTCACCCCGCACATGCCCCCGCCGCCACCACCACCACCACCACAGGCTGGGGACGTCACGTACCCACTCACAGCTCTACACACGGATTGCGATCTTATTCTTCGATTCTGACAGGTTCACCCTTTATCCTACATTCTCATGCTTGTGTTTTGTGTGCTTTTTATACGCTGCTGTGTCGTGTGTTTGTTTGTTTTTTCTCCGGCGGGATTTTGGTTAAGGCCGGCGGTGTTCTGAGCGGAAAACACAAGTTCGACGCGCCACCGGAGGGGGGAAGGTTCAGTGGCGCCACCCTGTGGGGAGCAATTTACAGGTTGGCGCGCGCTTCTATGCTATACGGCTTTTACCCTAGCTATTAGACTGGGGGTAATTTATCGATATTTTCTAACCGAAACAGTTCAGTAGGTTAACACCTTCTTATCTAGACACTAATATCATGGCGGGGCATGTTCAAAGATGTGTGATCTAATGTATCGACTGTCCCGCGGTCATGGAAGACATGTACGTATACGTCGTGTGTTAAGAGCATCGAAGACAGCCCCCCCCGAAATCTACTCATCACACTCAAAACGTAACCGTCAATGCTACTGTTTAGGTAGATCCAAACACGAACAGAACACACCTGGTGCTACTCAGAACCAGGTATGGCATGTAAACATGAAGGGGGCACCTGTTTTTTGGGGAGTCCATTGTGGGCTTCTGCTTACTAATGTTACTACAATAGCCCACCCTGTAACAAACACACCCCTGACGTGTCTTTCGATACGGGCAGCACTTCTTTTTTTTTCTTGCCTTATGAGGCAAATGTTTATGACCGACCGGGCTCCTTAACCCATTCAGAACTGAAAAAAATGCCCAACACTAATTCCAAGTAGTTTGTCCCCAAATCCGTGGGACCAGTTCTTAAGGGGGTAACCCATTTTTCCTAACTATCGTTGGAATACCATTTATTTGTGTTTTTCACGGTTACGGGGGACCGTAGTAAAGAAGACCAAATATTGTCAGTAAAAATAGGAAAACATACATATGTATATATATAATAATATACATATATATTATATATACATATATATTATATATTATATATATAATACCAGGTAGGTTTTATGTGTACCGTAGGTCCTATTAACTATGGGCCCCCGTAATAGCTGAGAGTATTCGTGTTTTACACTTCTACGAAGTATAGGCTTTATTTAGGATTGTTCATTCATCGTTTTTTTTTTTTTTTTTGGCATTTTTAGCTTTTCTCAAAATCCATTCCTGGGTGAAGAATGAGCCCCATGTAAGGAGCCCCAGAAAACGTTGGTGCTGCCCCCCTTCATAAACACCACAACCCCTCTCCGCCGTTTATTTAAGAAAAAAAAACGATTTCGGGGCTGTTTTTTTTTTTTTTTTGTTGTTGTCGCTTTTGTCGTTTCTTTTTTTTCTTTTTCTTTTTTTTCGGTCTTGGGGCAAAGCAGGCACCGGTACTGGCACAAGGCCATCTTCGACGCGATCGACCAGCTCAAGGCCACCTGCGAAAAGCACGAGATCGATCTCGTATCGGCTTCGATTCGGTGGATGCGCCATCATTCTCAGCTCACAGGTAAGGTATCAGGTATCAGGACAGGGCAGCTAGTACAGTAAATCACGCGAGCACCACCATTGACATTTGCAGGGGTCTCCACGGATCACGACCGCAACCCCCGGGGTCGGGTCAGGAACTTTTCGAAACCTCATGGGTCGGGTTGGGGCCGAGTAGGGTCGGGTCAGGCGGTTTTTTCAACATGTCACGGGTCGGGCCCGGGTCGGGCCCGGTCACCGCTACCCGACCTGACCCGACCTGACCTGGCCCGCGAGGTTTGGTCCGATCCGTGAACAGGCTTGAAAATTGCACATACATTCGTACAAAGGTTGTGAGCGTTTCCGCCGTATAGGTCTCGAGGCGCGGGTTGTGGTTACTATCCGCAGACAACGTAGTCCTTTGTTTTAATGGTTATTGACAATTAGCCTTTCAAAACAAAATAATGCACAACGAGCAGTGTAATACCAGGTAACGACGCACTATAGCACCCCCCCCCCCCCCCCCCCCCCGTCGAAGGATTTGCGAAAACAAAAACTGTTCTTCTTGACAACGGGGGGGGGCAGTGTAAAAACGCCCCGAGAGGCGCGCGTCTCTCACTCTCTTTCTCTCTATATACATGGAAATATATCGACGAGATTTGTTTTTCCCAAAGGTACAATTTTCGTTGTGTATCGTATGCACACCTCCTTGTTTTGAAAGAACTCGGCTCAGAAGTTCAGCCTGCAAGGCGGGGGGGGGGGGGCGTACTCATTTGTTGCTTGTTTAATTAATTTGACCTTTCGAGACGGAGCACCGCGGGAGAGGGTGTCATATTTTACGTTATGCGTCAAAATTCAGGCCAACTGAGAACGGAAACTCGTGTCCTTTTCCGGGTGTGTACGTGCGACCTAAAAAATCAGCCAAGACAATAGAACGACTACAAGTACGTACCTGCCGTCATTGTCACCCAGCCTCTTTCCTCCTCTTGCCCTGCGCATACCGCCATTCCCACCGAGCCCCTTCCTCCGTTTTCCCTGCGCATACCGCCATTCTCACCGAGCCCACTCCTCCTCTTTCCCTGCGCATACTGTTCAGATGGTTGAAAAGTTTTATCTCTTTCCTAAACCCGAGGGGGGGGCACACTCGCGCACGCCTCCGTACATATCGTCTTATTGCTATTACGGAGGACCATAGTAATCAGGACCCGTCACGCACACAAAAACCTATAATACGTATTCCAGTATTTTTACCCGGCATATTTGGTCCTGATTACAAATTTTCCCCCGCAATATCATATTTGTACAATTGATATTTCGTTTGTCATCCGACAGTGTGCAACATGAGCGTCGCTTCAACTATGGTCACTCATAATTATACATATTCTCTTGGGTTTTATTAATGATCAGTTTTACTATTATGTTGTGTTCGGCGTCGCAGAAGCAATGGGGGACGCCGTGATTATCTGCGGTTCGACGATGGCGCAGGTCAAGGCCAACACCGACGCCTGCCGCGATGAGACGCCCCTGCCTCAGGTACAGAGCAACGTACCTGGTACCGAGCATCCCGGGGTTTCGATGCTTGTTTGCCTTATTCCCGCGAAGATTTCAGAGCTGTTGACCTTTCAGCGTGGTGTGGGGGCGTGCAAGCGCGGCGGAGGGGGCGGGGGAGGTGGGAGGGGTGTACTCATTGGGGATGTTGTTTGCTTATGTCATGCATGGTCGTGGTCGTATACAGAATGTGCAGGATGTACATACATTCTGCATGAGGACACATATATATATAAAACCCGTAAGTGCGCATGATCGAAGCATCACACACAGCTTGCAAAGAAGAGGGGTTGGACGAAATCCTCGAGAGGATCTCACCGTTGTTTTTTGTTTCAATTTTTATAAATATTGTCGCTTGGTTACATTTTGACTGGTACGGCATAATAAGCAAAACAGGTCACCCTTTAGTATTTTGATGGGTGAAACGTCGGTTATCAAGGGTTTGTAGAGTTACTCTCAAGGGGGGTGGCGTACTCATTTGTTGCTTGCCTTAGTCATTTGACCATTGACCACGCATCCCTTTCGAGACGGAGCATCACAAAGGGGGGGGGTGTACTCGTGTCGTGCACGGCCGTAGTCGTATGACCATAGACCCTCGTATCCCTACAATGCCGGGATAGAGCACGTTGGGTTTTCACCAACCAGGCAGACATTGCTTGCACCGAGCGCGAAGCGCCGTGAGGTATTGGGCGAGTCGCATGGAGGTTGAGCTGCATCCTGCTAGGAACCGCCTCTGAGGCGGACTTGCATATGGACGGCAGCCTCCAATGAATTGATTTATTTTCTGGTGTGGCCACTTCCAGAGACAGCAATGGGTATTACTATGTATCTGCCTCCTGGATGCCTTACCATATTAACACTACGTGATACAATCATTCCCCTTGTGCGGAGTTGAGCTTATCAACCACGCACAAATGATCTAACCAGACCGCCAGCCTTGGGTGACCGCCAAAAAAAAAAAACGGTACCCTGGTTGTCTAGCTCACGCAGTGAAAGGCGTGTTTTACAGCGTCGTCGCCAAGCGACGCCAACCCAACCTATAAATATATCATATATTTAGAGGGGGGGGGGGGGCATTGTTGGTATACAGTAGTTTTTGTCAAGTATTCAGGTCTGACTTAATACTGTAGGATATTCCATGTTCGAACCCATTGGATTCTAGTTTCCCTTTTATAGATGGATACGGTGGGATTGGAAATAAGCCGCTTCACATTTTTCCAGATGGCAAACGGAGTAGTATATTCTTGTTTTGTATTTTCTACAGCCGTATAATCTTCACGATCAGAACGACCTGCGTTCACGGGTAGATGGAAGTTTTACACATGCGCCCCGGTCGTAATCTACTTGTCTCCGTTTTGACGTTTTTGATTCGCTCTTTTGCCATTCGCTGGCGCAGGAACTCGTGGAGGGCTTCGATGCGGCGTGGAAGATGTCCAAGCCCCACTGCGTTCCCTACTTCAAGTAAAAAAAAAACACCGGGATATCTAAACGTACACACGAGGGTACGCGGGGATGCAGCGAACGAGAAAATAGATTGACCTCTCCGGGGATCCAGACGGAAAACAAAACAGGGCTCTCCACGGCTCGTGACCCGAACCGTGAGAAGTTTTCAGAATCTCACGGGTCGGGTCGGGTCGGGTCGGTTCGGGTCGGATCGAGTCAGGTCAGGTCAGGTCAGGTCAGGTCAGGAGGTTCTTCAAACTTCCGTGGATCGGGTCGGGTCACCCTTACTCGACTCGACCCGACCCGCGAGGTTTGACCCGACCCATGAACAGCCCCGGTAAAAAAGAGGCCGAATTTCTTTTGGCGAATATAGCATCGGCCGCACGAGAGCAGCCCTTTCATAGGCTGCCCGAGGTAGGGGACAGGGGATACGCCTGAAGTGCCCTAGAAGGAGCTGTAAGGCACACGCGCACCATGATGATACTTGTTGTGTAATGCTGCACGATATTTTTCCCTATGATAAATAGGCTTTTTGACAAAGAAGAGAACAGCTGTTCGCTTTTGTAGGGGGGTAAACGCAGCAGTCACCACTGCTACTGCTACTACTGCTACTGTACTTGCGCTTTGAGTAATCGAGAATGTTGAGGGAAAGGGATTCTACAGATGGAACAAATCACCGATCCTCACTTCATGGGTCTGGATATTTCAGGGAAGATAGATCCCTGATCTGTATGATCTGTACGATCTGGCTCACGTCGCCGGTGGGTGGGAGCCGTACAAACCGAATGATGTATGACAAGTTTTCTTGAGCTGGATCTGCACTATACAGATCCTGCACAACTTTCACAACGGCATGTGAGGAACTACTGTAGTTGATCTAGATCATGATCTATCTGTAGATGATCTGAATGTAGGTATATCTACTGTAGATATGTCCAAGATGTGGAAGGATTGCAATCCCTTTAGTCAGCGCTACCTCGTGGACAGAGGCGGGGTTATGGTGCTCGATCTTCTATTGGATCTGAAGCATTGCTTCCATCATTGCGATCTAGGTATAACACATTTGAATAATATCGTACTGTTTGTACGTATGGAGCAGGTGTTGCATCGTATAATAAATATAATGAGCCCGGGATATTTCTCGATTTTGGTGTTACCAAGTTATACGAGAAGTTGTAATACGACCAGTACAACTGAACCGTAGAGTTTCCAACAATCCGATATTGGAAGAGGTCGTATGTTGCAACTGTTCTGCAGGGTATTCTTTTTTTGGTAATATAGCTCTGCAGGGTATTCTACTTATGGTAATATATGACCAGGGACCTAAGAGTGGTAACCATTGAGGCCCATGGAAATATCTGTCGGACTTTTCTCTAGATACATACCTGGTAGGCGCGTAGGAGGCCTATAGTGATTTGTGGCACTATAGCAATAGGGCATGGATCTAAAAGTGCATGTCATGAGCACATCTGGTCGCGAGAACTCTGTGGCAATACCTCTGTGTGCTCTATTTTGCTTTTTGCCATCTACGGCGGTGAACAATACAATATGGTAAGAACAGGGCTAACGATACGCTTTGCTCTGCTGTTCCCTAGGTGTTTTTCCAAGCAACCTGCTTGCCGTTTAAGATATAGACGGAACTACAAGAACGGCGGGAATGAGGAACGTGACAGACGCCTCGGAAGAAGACAGACCCCCCACTGCTGCATTAAGATACGCGTACCACTCCGTTGTTGGCGGCTCTTCTATTATTTCTGTGTTCTAGCAATACTCTTGGGATCGCTTTTTTCACTGATACGCGATGAGCGTCAGCGCAGAAACCTTGTATGGTGGCTGGGTGAGATCATTCACAACGCCAAGTGGAAACAATAATCAACAACACACATCAGCAGCAACAGCAGGCGGGGGGAGAGGGGGGGAGTAATAAAAGTAGCAATCAATGCCTTCTTTAGTGCGGCCGCCTTGAAGTTGTGACGAGAGAGAGAGTTTCACCGCACATATAAGTGGGGCCCCCCACTCAAAGTTACCCCTGGGACGCGCAGGTGCAAACAAATAAGCAACCACAACATCGAGTCAAAACTGTTATCAAGTGGCGCCCCCACTGCAATCAAACTAACGACGTATTACTGTATACTACGTACAGAGTATTTTTATACCAACTGAACACCATGCAGTAACTCATAACAATGTGTATACCAACTGAACACCATACAATGACTCACAATCAGTGTGGACGCCTTGAAGTTGTGACGATAGATTTTCACCGCCCATAAGTGGGGGGTCTTGCCCTCAAAAGCACGCCATTTATTAATTAAGTGGGGATGCGAAAGTGCAAGCAAATAACCAACCACAACAAGACCGAGTTAATACACGGAAGTATACTATCAACGGCGAAACAACATAAGACAACAACAACAAAACAAAAAACAACAATCAAAACCACCAATAAATAAATGCAAAAACTGTGGATACCAGGTCCCCTTCCCCTAGATAGTACCGCCTCATTACACACAAGTTCAAGGTCAACCAGAGGTTGCCCACTCCGTTCCGTGAAGACCCGAGACACCAACCCACCTCGGTGTGTCCTCCACACCACAACCACATAAGAGAGAACCTGCCAGGGGCTCCGCCCCACAAAACAAAACAAAAAAAATCAAAATGGAGGGAGGGGCGGTAGGTTTGATGAACTCAAGGTCTGTTTGAGGTGTTTTAAATAATCGTGTCCTTCGGAGGTGAAAATTAATTAATGTCTTCAATTATTACGGGGTGGGCTAATGATGCCATAGTAAATAGGACCTACGGTACACACAAAAACCTATACATTTACCTATTTTTACTAACAACATTTGGTCCTATTTACTCAGGCCCTCCGTAATAGTATGAATTGATTAAAAAAAATATCGTTTTCCCCCTTTTGCAAAATTAATTAAATATCCCTCTTTTCCTTAATACATACCAGGTATACGTATGTATATGGGAGAGCGCAACAGCAGTATGTGGCATTGCGTAGTGCAGTGTAGGACACTTTGCAAGGCAGTGCGCGCTGTGCAATGCGCTATATAAGACATCAGAAGAAGATCAGAAGATCAGAAGATCAGAACAAACGTGCATGGCAAAACAAGCTGATCACGGCTCACAATAACTTGGACGCATCAAGTTTTACAGCTGGTGGTGCCACTTGTGTGTAATCGTCGATTTGTACGAGTCGCCCTCTTTGTTTCCTTCTGAAGTCCCAAGAGGCGGGTTAAGAAGCTCGATGTACGTCTCATCCAAAAACTATCGGGAGCGCACGGTTCCTCAGTGGTTTTTAGTAGGCATATGGTTGAAAGATAGGAGATTGACTGACTGACTGTGCGCTTTTTCTCCACCCACCCTACCTCCCTCCCTTCGTCTCTCCCTCATAGCGGGGCAAGTGTCATGAGACGACTTTAACTATTGTGTAGTATGCATGCTGTGTACGTAGATTAAGCAGGGGGGGGGGTGTTAGCTGGATTGACACTTGGAGCACATACATACCGGTACCGGATACGACTAACCTCAACCTTACATTTTATTATAAACCACTACCTACGTATTAAACGATGGTAGCTGCACCAGGGACCCCTCGTGCGTTGGGCGCGTGTAGACATGGAGCTCGCGACGGAGGTAGGCAGAACAACACGCACAGAGCCCACCTAGGTCTGTGCTTCGAGCCCTAGGTTATGTTCGAAGCGCAGAGGGCTCAGCATCCCCACTGCTCGTCGGTTTTCCTCGAATTTTGGACGCATGGTACGATAGATATGCACCTGCATACAGTACATTTTCTGAGCCCCCCCCCCCACTTGAGAAGCTCCATACTAATAAGCAGTAAGTCAAAAGTTGCGTTTTGAGGAAAGCGAACGTGCTTCTCGATTGTACAATCCGACGCATGCTACCGCAGAGGGGCATCGTGTTGTTTTTTCTGCCTTACAAGGGTGGTCACTTATCACTTGAGGAGCTCTACACCTCACTAAAAAAACTGAAGTTGGAGGAAACTAAAAGGGATACCCGATGAATAAGGGCCCGTTTTAACGAAGAAGAAAAAAATTCAATTTTGATTTTTTTTTAATTCAAATCCGCTTTTCATTGGTCAACACACGCACCAGCACCAAACATTAGGATCTTGGGGCATAAAAATTGGTGCTGGTGCGTGTGTTGACCAATNGGGGGGAGGGGCAGGGACTTCGACTCGGCCCCTTACGTCGCAGGACGCCGTCCGGGTCAGGTACGACCGCGAGCTGCTGGCTGTTTTGGAGGAGGAGCAAGCGGCGGAGGGTGCCAGAAAAACGGCCCTCGCGGCTGCGAAGGCGCGGGCCCAGGCTGCTCAAGCCAGAGCGGGACGCGACGGCGGCCTCAGCAGCGAGCGAATACCTCCCGCCGCCGGCGACCGTGTTGGTGATGATAACCAGATGCCTACTACCACGGCGGTGGTGGGACCAAACAAAAACCAGGGCTCCACAACAACAGACCGCCAGCGTGTCGCAGACGGAGAGCCAGAGCAGCGCCTACCGGAGGGAAGCCATGGCGCGGAAGGACAGGGAGGTTTCCCAGAGGGAAGCCATAGCATTGAGGGGTCGGGGGGTCTCCCGGAGGGAGGCCATAGCACGGAGGGGGCAGGGGGTTTCCAAGTGGGAGGCCATACCATGAAGGGATCGGGGGGTCTACCGGAGGGAGGCCATAACACGGAGGAGACGCGGGGTCAACAGGAGGAAGGCCATAGCATGGAGGGGGTGGGGGTGACGGACGAGATTTCTCCTGCCGACGAGCGAAATAGAACAGAGAAGGAGGTGGCGGTGGCGACAGCGGAGGTGGAGGCGGTACGGCTGGAGCGGGAACTGGCACGGGAGAGGAGAACGGCAAGCCAGCGCATCATGCGCGTGTCCGGGGCGTACGAGGACGCCCTCAGGGAGCTCGCCGAGCAGCCGTACTACGCGCAAGGGTCGACGCCTAACCGACCGATGAGCAAAGGGAGGAGCATGTCGCGCAATTTGTAGGATGGATGGGTGTTTGTAAAAATATACCAGTACCTGGCATATTTTATGTTGTATACGAAGTAGTGCAGTGCGTGGGACCGCTTACGACCAAATTCTTGTTTTTGAGCCGCGCTCAAAATGTTATTTTTGCGGGGCAGGGTGTGTCCTAAACTACTGCCATATCAGTACGAGTATGTATGGAGGTGGTTTTCTTGTGTTTCGTGTGATTTTAAAAACAAAATGTCGAGCCAACGTTTTCTTAACTCCCTAATCCTTAAATACTAAATGCTGTACGATTTTAATGCTGTTGCGTTGGGTTGGAGGGAAACAACGCCACCCGAAAAATTACAGGGCTATTCACGGGGGTCAAGAGGTCTTCAACATCTCACGGGTCGGGTCGGACCGGGCCGGGTCGGATCGGGTCAAGAGGTGTTCAAAATCTCACGCGTCGGGTCGGGATCGGGATATATATGACCCTACCCGACCCGACCCGCGAAGTTTGACCCGACCCTGTGAACAACCCTGGAAAACAGCGCACCAGGAATCTTGTATACCCGTGAAATCATCATGGATATGAGGTCATGGTGCCGCTCTTACTTGTGGAGCCGGATTGACTGGTGGTCGCAGAGTTGATGCGGCTCAGGTTATATAAACTCGTACGAAGTACCATACGTGTCATTGGTTTTTACGTGGTTTTGAAGACAGCAAGCTCGTTCGTGCAGCGAATCCGAAAGCCATCCAACCCATGCTGTATATATGTACGTCTACCTACCGTGTATCACACGGGTGATAAGGGAGCCCCCCCCCCCCCCCCCCCCAAATTACCTCATTGAAGCTGTCATCCATATGCAAGTCCGCTTCACAAGCGGTTCATAGTAGGATTCAGCTCAACCTTCATGCGACTCGCCTAACACCTCACACCGCTTCGCGCTTGGTGCCAGCAATGCCTTCCTGGTCGGTGAAAGCCCGACGTGCTCCGTCCCGGCACTGTAGGGATGCGAGGGTATACTGTCATGCGACTACGACCATGCATGACATGAGTACACCCCTCCTCCTGGTGCTCCTACGCACACTGAAGACAGCCAACGCACACCAGAATATCACTGGGTCGGGACCAAGAGAAACTCTAAACGTTCGACGGCACGTACTACAGACTATTCGTCCACCATCAACATGACCGATAAGCAACCATCAGGGGCACGTACGTCAGCTCAGTAGGGACACCCGTTTAGACGTGCCCACTCCTTCACATGCTTGTACCGGAACATATCCCTCATGCCAATGCTACGACCCCACGGGCACCCTCCTGCTCGCGCCCACTGCAGTATATCCAAGCGACCTGCCGCAGCCGCTCCGGTGCATGTGTTTGAGTCCCAAGGGCAGCCGTTCAACCGCGCCCATTGAAGCACCTCCCAATGGCCTCCCCTTGCTGCCTCGGCGCATACATCACTATCCCAGGGACAGCCGTGTTGCCGCACCCACTTGAGCACCTTCAGGTGGCCCCACCTGGCTGCGTCGCAACAGGTACGAACGCCCCACTCGCAGTGGTTAGCTCGCGCCCACTGCACAACGTCCAGGTGTCCGCCGGCTGCGGCATTGCTACATGTGCGACTATCCCAGTCGACACCGTTAGCTCGGGCCCACCGAATAACATCCAGGTGCCCTCCGAAAGCGGCAGCCTCGCACATACCAGGGGCGGGATAGAATAGGCTGTTGGCCTTCATCCATTCGATAATGTGAAGGTGCCCCCCTCGAGCTGCCAGTATGTTGGCGTGCGAGCACCAGCGGCAGCCGTGCGCCATTATCCACTTCAGCGTTTCCAGGTGGCCGCCTACGATAGCGCCCTTGCACGCTCCGCCGTCCCAGGGACACCCTTGCGCCCTCGCCCACTGAATCAACTCCAGGTGGCCCCCCGCCGCAGCCAAGTAGGTCGTCCTCGCGTCCCACCCGGCACCGTTCGCTCGAGCCCACTGAAGTACCTCCAAGTGCCCGTTTGCCGCAGAATTCTCGCATGCCCCATGGCCCAAGTCGCAGCCGTTTGCGTGGGCCCACCGAAGAACGCCCAGGTGTCCACCCGCAGCAGCCTTCGAACACGTTCGGTCGTCCCAAGGACACTGTTCGGAACGTGCCCACCGCAGGATGTCAAGACGCCCCGAGCCGGCGGCCTCGCTGCAGGTGTTGTGTTCCCAGGGGCACTCGTTAGCGTGCGCCCACTGAAGAATGCCGAGGTGTCCGCCTGCAGCAGCCTTCCAGCACGTTTCGCTGTCCCAAGGACAGTCCTCGGACCGCGCCCACTGCAGGATATCGAGATGCCCCGACCTGGCCGCCTCGCTGCAGGTGTCTCCGTCCCAAGGGCAGTTGTTCGCGCGCGCCCACTTCAAGATGCGCAGGCTGCCCCCCGCCGCAGCCGCACTGCAAAGCACCTCGCGCCAGCCGCAATCATCCTGGTCCAGCGCCCACTCGATCATTTCGAGCTCTCCGCGGGCAGCGGCCTTGAAGCACGCGTCCGTGGACAGCCTGCACCCGCTTGAGTGGGCATATCGCAGAACCTCGACGCCGCAGTGTTCGGCGATGATTCGTTCGCATAAACGCGGTCTCTTTCTCAAGTCGCTGTCGAAGCCCCACCGCAGCTGTGACACAGAAGTGTCCGCGGTTATGGCTTGCGTGATCTTTGGGAAATTTCCCCAAGCATTTCTCCAGGCCCACGACACCTCGGCGAAAAATGCGTGCTGGTCGGAGAGCAGTTCGGCCAGCATGGTCATGACGTCCCCATGCAAGTGAAACCGATTTTGCGCTCTGTCGGGGTCTGCCTCGGCAGCTTCGGCGCACGGCATCGTGTTCCCCTTCCTGAACGCGGGACTGTCAAGTATGAAAAAAACAAGAAAAATCAGCCAGAGGTCCTCGACAAAAAAAGGCAAAACGATACCACACTTCTATTATAACAAGGTGAACATGAAATGACTAGTCAAACTGACTAGTCAAAATGACTACTCAAAATGAAAAACAAACCAGTGGGGTCGGAGGTTTGGGCGATTTTACGAAAACCGTTGTGTTTTTAGTTTGTTTTTAGTTGATTTTAGTCCCCCCCCCCTGTCTGGATCTCCAGTCGTGCATAAGATGGAAAAAGTGATGCAAGGGGGCATCCCGATGTGCGAGTAAGACGTTGCGTTACGGAAGCCGTCCTGGAACCTTGCACGTAACAATGGACCTTCCCCTCGAGGAATGCAATCAAGACGGGCAGTGGGGCAAGTAGATAGAAGACACGATCGTGGGACGCCAAGATGGTTACCATCCAGATTGCCTGTCACAAACGTGGGATAATATTATGTTAATGGTGTGTCGAACTCGGCCCCAGGCTACGGGCCCGTGTTGGAGATACTCTTTAGTGTGGTGCGCCAGCAAAATAACTGGAAGACACCACACCGTCAACGCGTTCTAGGATTGGGAACTCCCAGAAACATAAACATTTCCCACTACAAAATATCAACACCAACACGCTGGAGATACTCTTGGAAGAGCCTAGGAGAGAGACGGCGAGGAAGGGTGGGTGGAGAAACACTGATTGGAAGTTGTGTAAAATACTACGAGTACTGCTGTAGTAGTGCTGGTAGTTGGAATCCCTAGCGGTTATGACGAGAATGGAGTTCCAGAGAAAGCGTGACGAAGTAGGACTGTACTGGTTTGCAATAGAACCATAGAAAGGGAAGGAGGACATCTCCGAGTCACGCTAAAACTGAAAGCGAGCAAGGAATGTCAAGAGGACAGAGACATAAAAGATGGCGGCATGGATTAGAAGACTAGGATGGAAAGCATGTATACTTAATGGCATAGCGAAACAAAGACGTAGTCCTAGGGGGAACGGAGGTAAGGGGAGCCAGGAAGCAGTAAGTATCCCAAAGGGGATAGGGGACAAACATAGTGGCGTAGAACAAACAGACAAAGACACAGCCGGAAAAGGAAACGGGAAGAAAGCTCAAAGAAGAGAGAATAGGAGCAGTTACGATGGAGAAGGAAAAATAGACAAACATAGAGTGGGTAGTGAAACGAAAAATAAACTCATACTCGGATCATGGAAGGTATACTGATTCGCCACGGGAGAGCGCAAGAGGCTAGAAATAGCCGAACAAAGCGCGACCTACGAGTAGATAAAATGGGAATTCGAGAGTCATGAGAGAAAGACGGGGGTGGGGACAATATGCAAACTTGGAGAGTACGCATGGGCAGGGGAAAATATGAAGGGGCAGGGTAGCAAGAATAGGGGGATAGGGTTCCTAGTCAAAGAACACCTGTGTGCTCAATAGAGGTGTGATCAAAGACACAACATGTGGCGAGAGCATATGGACAAGGGTTCCAGGGAAGTTGTACGACGTAAGTGATTCGTATTTTCTTAGGGAACATCTATCGTACAGCCCCCAGATTCGAAGAGTACGGTAAAATATATTCAGAGGAAGTTCAGAGAGGTAGCAGTAGATGTGCAGAAGTAGTATAAAAAGCAAGGATAAGTTGTTGGTGGGAGATTTGAACTAACCAAATGGGCAAGCAATCAACCCGAATGAGAACTTTGAACAAGATGGGGAATTAACAAAAAAAGGGGAATCCCAGGAGACGGGTGGGTAGTCACAGACGGTGAAACAGGAAGGGGGTACGAGTAAGATAATAAAAACGTTCCACGAGTACAGCGGTATGTATTCTATACATGGGAAACACGTAATGAGCGCCCAAATGTTGGAATTGTCTCTACTAGGAGTACTCGTAGGGACAGCAGTGCCTCGTCTCGAAAGGGATGCGTGGTCAAGGGATACATGACTACGTTGTGCAGTAGCAGTCTTAGGTAAGGCAAGCAGCAACTTATTATATACCCCCGTACCCCCCCCCCTCCAGCCTCCGTGCTGCCGTGCCCCAGCGGGTTCGGGTTTGACTTTCAGATTTTTCCCCGAGTATGTTATACATGTATATGACACCCGTTAGTGGCGGGTATATAGTCGCCGGGGGAACACATGTATCTACTATTAAAGAGGACCATAGTAAATAGGACCAAGTATTGCTATTAAAAACAGAAAACTACATGGGGTTTTTGTATTTACCGTAGGCCCTACCAAGTATGTACTATGCCCCCCCCCCCCGTATTACTTAATATGTGTGTGTGTTCTTCATATGAAACCTTCCTTTCTACCCGTCGACATCCAGCACACCCAGTGTCCGGCAAATTTTTAATGCTACGGGACAGCTCACGGGGACTTTAATTACGCGGGCGAAGCCCGCGCAATACTCATGAAACTCCTGTTCTGGCAGGTTCAGGAGACAGCTCTTTTATGAGAATCCTCGGTAGACATCGATCGACAAATCCAACGGCCCCGTCATGAGCTCTGAACGGATCACGCTGGTTAATGGCTCCGACCCATCCTAGTCTTACAGTGCTCATACCTTGGTCGGTCATACGTGGCGTGGGCCGGTCAGGCGTCTGGTAAAAAAACATTCGGCCGCTGGTGTGTAGAAAACAGACGATGAAAAATCTTGATCACTCGCGGTTGCGCAAGAAAAGTACCGTTTTTCATGTTTGGCATCGATCGACAAACACAGCGACTGCGTCATGAAATTTGAACGGATCGTGCTGTTTAGAGGCTCCGACCCACGCTAGTGTTACAGTGCTCCCCTCTCGGTGGATGGTATGTGGCGGGCGCCGGCCAGGCGTCTGATAAAATTGATTTTGGCAGCCAATGTGTTGGAAACAGACGAAAAAACTCTCGATTCCTCTCCGATGGCCAAAAACAGAACTTTTTGAAGGTTAGACGAAGACCATAGGACGCGGCAGGCAAGCTCTCGCCTCCTAGACTACGGGTCGCAATGATACCTTCGAGATCGTTATGTAGATTCACTGTTCATGCCCGGTACGAAGTGGGTTCATCGTGGGATGGGTATTTGTCGAGATCGAAGGTCAATCGTCGCATGGCTGTCGCGTGAGTGATGCGGTGTTTGCGTGCTGTGGGCTTCTTGTGTGCGGCGTGATTTCGCGTGGCTCCCGTTAATAAAGCGATTTGATTGGTAGATGGCTGTCGTGGCTCCCGTTAATAAAGCGATATGATTGGTAGATGGCTGGCGTTTTCTGTCCCGTCTGATTATAGACTTGCCACTAAAGGTCGAAGGGCAGGGTTTCGAGCCCTGTCATGTTGCGTTTTTTTTTTTTTTTAAAACCAAATCGACCGCAGAAGGCGCTTAGCGTGTGCATGCAAAAATTGATGCGAGTCGACGGGGGAAGAAAAGTGCTGCACCCTATTCGCGATAAAAGTATAACGCACGTACAGTACCGTAGTAGGGGGGAGGGAGAAGAACCTTATTTGGTGACCCCGGATCTGAGTTACGACCACTCACGAAGGGGGGAGAGAGAAATGAAGGGCGAAGATAATAACTAGGAACGAAAAANGCAGCAGCAGCAGCAGCAGCTGCAGCAGCAGCAGTATCTAAAATGACGATTTCATCTCGACTGCTACTGCTGCTATATAGGCACCGCAGGCGATAGCTGTAGGCCCCCCACAAGCCAACTGCAACGAGGCGTTGTCCTCTTCCTCTCCTCCTCCTCCTTCCCCCCCCGTCTCTCTCTGCTGAATTTTGTATTCGCCATCCGCGTCCTCGGCATCACTTTTTTGTCCACCAATGTAAGGGTCGTTTAGTTATCCATATTTATACCCAAGCACTCCTTATAATTTCGGACATGAGGGGTACTTGTGAAGCAAACTTGCATTTTGTACTTTCATACGTACTGCTGGTGTACGTATCATATTTTATACCTGTGTTACCATCCTGGATGGAAATATAAGAAACGTTTAGTCACCATCATGAAGACCGAACGACTCTTATATTTCCGTCCATATTGGAATGTTAACCAGTAACCCCGCTGGGCGGACATACAATGGCCGTTATATATTGATATTGATACACAAACGGTCCCTATGCTTTTGCCCAGAGTAATACCATACGTACAAGGCGTGTACCGTCGTGGGACACGTATATAGCACCGGGGGTGATAACCCTAGCCCCTTCCCGAAGCCCAACCCTAAAACACTATTAATAGTAGAAGTATAATGCCAAATGGGATCTGATCCGATGGGATCAGAGGGTAGACGTGTTGACCAATCAAAATGGGGGTGTAATCTATTGGGCACCCCGCTTGGCCCCTACAACCTACAACACAAAAACCTGAAACACTCATGATAAGAGTTTGGGCTGACTGCACTTGAGTGCTGCAGTCCATGGGTTGCAAATAGGCGCCGCCCATACGTATATACAGGCTTGGGCCACGGACTATTATTAACACACTGGGTGATAGTTTTTGTGTAGACGTGTATACATACCAGTATATATACGAAGTATTTACTTACAGATGCACCTCAAGTACTACAAGCAGTACTATCGCTTAAGAGTACGCAAGGGGTGGACGACACGGACGGGCGCGCCGCATGATATGATACTCGCGCCTCGTGCTTTTTTGCGCGCTGTGACACATGATCACACGATTGATGAATTTGTTGATGGAAGGCCGAACTGCTTGTTGTGGTGGTCGAAATAAAACTGCTTGAAGGTCCCAAAATGGCCAAAGGGTAGACAATAGAAATACGTACGATTAGACTTACCGGTAAACACTACGAGCAGGCTGACTACGAGTGGTAGTGTCATATCATAGCTTGGTGTTAATATATGTCGCATTGTACTGCTGCTGCTGCGGCTGCTGTGGCCGCCGCTGCTGCCGCCGCTGCTGCTGCTGCTATACAGCAGCAGCATGGACGGACGTTTTTTTTGTAGTTGTTAACACGTACTGGTATAATATATCGTACTCGTACTCTCTCGTAGTCATGACACAAGGCATCACACGGCGGCAGCAGCAGTAGTAGTAGTTCGGGTAGTCGTACGTTGTTGTTGTTGTTGTTGTTGTTGTTGTGGTTGTGGTTGTTGCTGCCGTTGTGGTTCGTGGCCTGTTGTTTGGTCGCGCATTTCATCACATCGCAGGCGGCACGCGGCACGCACAGCCAGCGGAAAACGAAACGCGAACGCACTGCTGCTGTTGCTGCCTGTACAAACGTACAAACACAAACGAAACAAAACAAAACACAACAAAAGAGACAACTCGGTACGCAGCACAGCACACACGTCCACAGGTCAATCAAGAGGCACTATTTTTATTCCCGAGTCCTGAGGTATTCTCCTCGTGCTCACTCCGCCAGAGTTGTGGGAGCCTGTCCTGCTGCGCTGTAGGACCACCGACTACGTAGCTAGGTATTTGGCGATGACTTCATGTGGTAACACATTCAACAATCGTGCGCAGATGCTCCCAGTATTCTTCGTACTCCGAGTACACTCGGAGTATGGAGTACTTTTTCGTACTCGGATGACTCGGAGCATTGCAGTACTGGCGGCCTAAATACTGCTGCTATTTAATAGTACTGGGAGCATTAGTACCGAGGGCACAAATTCTGCGAGTTCTATCATAGGGGTATAGTATGAGTATTACGGAGGACCATAGTTACAGGACTTACGGTGCACACAAAAGTATACATGTCCCTATTTTTACGAACAGTTTTTGGTCCTATTTACTATGCCCCCCCGTAAATATGGTACAAGCAGTACCCGCAGTACAAACATGCGAACTACTTGCAGTACTCAGAGTAGCCGGAGTATTGGACCCGGAAATACTGCGAGTACTCGCGGTCAATACTCCCGAAACACTGCCAGTAAGTACTCTTGAGTACTCGAGATGCTCCCACCGAAACATTTTTTCTCCAACTCCCCCTCGTGGAAAGGGTGGAGGGGACCATCTGTGAATGCTTTTTGCAAAAAAATGCGGATGAAAGTATCGAAAAGGTGCACAGTCAGTAGTAGGTCGATATATACTTTATTAAGAGTATACTGCACATATTTTTTTGGACGTTTTTGTACTGTGAGTACTCGCGCTTTGAGTACTCGCAGTACTCGCACTGTGAGTACTCACAGTACTGGCAGAACCAACTGCCGAAATACTGCCAGTATATACTACTTCAGCACCCGCAGTGCCAGAACCCTCGAATACTTGGAAGTACAGGGAGTATCCACAGCAGCAGTATCGAACCCCGAAATACGGCGAACCCTGGAGTATCACGCTGTCGTGCATATCATGCTGCGATTGAGCTGTCGTAAAGTCCTTCCAGGCATTCGACACGATGGGTCGACGAGAGGGAAGAAAGTGCTGAAATATTCTCGCGATAAAAATGCAAGGCACGTACCGTAGTGGGGAGGGTAGGAGAAGAGCCTGCTTAGTGACCCCGGATCTGAGTTGCGACTGAAGAGGGAGAGAGAAAAGAAGGGCGACGATGATAAGTGGGATGGACCACAGCAGTGTGCTTCCGGTGTGTACTACAACAGCAGTAGTAGTATTCGTGTACCATGAAGCGCTCTGGTTTCGCACAGAGGTGCGAGCGTTTCTCGGTGCTCGTCCTCTAGACAACAGCGAAGAAGATCCCAAGTTAAAGTTGAACAATAAATCATCAGCTGCGCTGGGTTGCTAGGATATACCGGGTATACGTATGATGTGTGCGCGATCGAAGTATCCCACGCAGCTTACAAAGGCGAGTTTCGACGAAATCCTCGATGTCACAGCTGTCGTTTTGAAATGGTTTTCGTATCTATACCAGGTGTATATTATACAAATTTTACGCGTGCAGCCAGTATCATTTGTTGTGGGTATGTGATCAGTGTCACCGATGCTGTCCGAGTTGGTCGATTTTTTTCTGTTACGTCACTTTTGGTCTCTGAACTGACTTTACACATTATTATGATATGTAATGCTGGTGCTAAGGGCCCGTTTTAACGAAGAAAAAACAAATTCAACTTGGAAAAAAAAAAATCAAATCCGCTTTTCATTGGTCAACACGCGCACCGGCACCAAAGATTAGGGTCTTGGGGGGTGCTGGTGCGTGTGTTGACCAATGAAAAGCGAATTTGAATTTTATTTTTCCCAAATTGAATTTATTTTATATTCGTTAATATGGGCCCTAAGTGCAGTCCCAAAAAGTACCGCCTACGAGCTGGTTCCAGGATAAAGCGTAACATTCCACCTTCGGGCAATAAAACAATGAATACACTGAAACTCGCAACACAAAGCATATCCACGTGACCGCATCAACAAGGCGAACACATCGGTGAAGCTGGTTTTGGCGTCCGAGCTATAGTTCGTGAGATATGGGAATTGTTCGTATTTCTTGCGGAGGCGTTGTTGTATAGGGATTTAAGGCGTCAACACTAAAATCCATATGATTTTTCTCTCGGCCATAATTCGGCCAATACGTGGAATAATTATACGCTAGACGTGTTGGTATGATCGCATCAACAAGGGGAAGCCGTCAATGACCCTTGTTTTGTTATACGATCCGTACAAGTGTGTTATAATAAACGCCTGCTAAAGTACTAGAACAATGTATGGAGCAATTTTGGCACCTTAGGGGAATATTTACCCTTCCGGGAAATTGATTTTGCGCCTTGGTTTTTGAGAGTTGAAACACGAAATTTGGCAAAGGTTGTGCGCAACAACAATACACAACAACTGACGACTGGACTTTTTTGAAAAAAAAAAAAATAAGTGCATGAGGAATGGTCAAAGTTGCCGAAAAATTCAGAAAATATGGAAAAGTGTACCTAGAGAACGAAAAAAAGTAAAAAAAAAAAAAGTCCAGTCGTGAGTTTTTTCTTCGTGTTGTGACGCACAACCCTGCCAAGTTTCGTTTTCCAACTCTCAAAAACCAAGGCGCAAAGTTGCGAAGGGATAAAGTTCTGGCTGTCGCTGGAACCAGCTCGTACGTATATATGAATATATATGAATGATATGATACTACCTTCGACCTTCGAGCAACCTCCGTACAAGATATTCGGTTGTTGCAGAGTGCGTATTTTATATTTTATGATATTTTTATATATTTGAAATTGAAAAAATGAAAGCTTGGGCATGCCACTGCCGTAGATTGCAGATTCAGCAGATATACGTATGCACGTATACTGTACGTATACGACTCAAAACATATACGTATATATAATATAAGGTTAAGGTACCTCTTCGGGATATTTGGTTGATTTGAAATCCCGGGTTTGTCGCAAGCTGAAGAAGGAAACAGGATAATACAGCAGTAGTAGTGGTCCCTCTCTAGCGCCGGTTGCCCGCTATAGCGCCGGTGAAATCGCTTGGCACGGTTTTCTGTTTCCATACTAAAACCTATATATTCCCCAATTCGGAGTAGGCGCCGGATGCCGCTACGAGTACGTATAGCGCCGGTTTTTTTTTTCCCGCTGGCACATACCGGCGCTATAGAGGGACCACCACTACTGCTGTACAGCAGTACCACTCTGTACCGAAACATAAGCACATTTTGTCCATTGATATAAAAAAAAACGGTGCTTATATTTCGGGACAGTCGGTCGCCCCGGTAGACCAGTGGTCAGCTTCAAAGGCTGCTGGCATTGGTCCCCAAGTTCGAGTCCCACCGTGGTGAGATTTTACTTTATTTGAAAAAATAAAAAGGAACCAATTGCTGAGTGAGAGCGCCTTCGTGGCGTGGGTAGGCGGAATCCGACGCAAGTTGACGAGGGAAGAAAGTGCTGAAATCTTCTCGCGATAAAAATGCAAGGCAAGAACCGTACGAGTGGGGGAGGAGAGAGAGGAACCTACTTTGTGACCCCGGATCTGAGTTACGACTATCGTAGGGAGGGAGAAAGACGGACGTGCGAAGATAATAAATGGGTTGGACAAAAAAAACAAAGAGTGGGACGTAGTTGGCGTTTTTTCCTCGTATTAGCTGCGTGTTCGTATATACGTAGCCAGCGGGCAAGAACGAACAATACGAAAAAAACTCTTGAAGGCTAGAGGCAAAAAACGTGGCCACAGGGCAAGTAACACCGACGAGCCCAAACGAGTTTATAGTTATTTCTATACATATATATATGCTGCTGTATCCTGCTGCTGTATCCTGTTGTTGCTGTACCGCTGTACGCTGTACCTTCGTATAATTCAGCAATAGCATCAATGTATTGCCAATTTGTACATATCATACGATACGCATTGATGGAGGAGCTATATACTTGCTGCTACTATGCTGCACCGTGCTTTGTTTGCCCGGCACATGACTTGATTTACGGTTATGGTATTATGGTAGTTTCAGTTTCACACGACACTTAAGCTTACGCGCCTTGCCAAAGTCGAACAACGACAAACAAACCAGTGCAGTGCGGTGGAATTTCTGGAAGAAATGACGAAAAGCGAGCTTTGTTTGTCCATATTTGTATTTTACTCGGTTTCGGTATCCCCGCAATGTTGAAAGGGGTCTCAATTACGAGTATATTCGTAGGAACGGCGGTGCTCCGTGTCGAAAGGGATGCATGCGTCGTCCGTGGCCAATGGTCAGTTGACTACCTCAAGCATGCGGGTTTTTCGCTCAGCAGAGGTTCGATCGTTTTTCAGAGCTTGTCTTCTCGACACCGATGAAGGTGCTACAGCAGTAGTAGTGGGACATTCCATTTTCGGCTGGCTCTCGACCATTTTTTCCCCCGAAAAACACCCCCCTATTTCGTTTTTTTATAAAAATATGAAAATACGTCAGCTGTGAGTACGTACTACCAATTGAACGGTCGAACCTCAACTTTTGCAAGCTGCGTGATACGTTAGGTACGCTCATTGGGCGTGCTTGTTCTATATTTCATTTTACAATATGGTGTGTGTGAGAGTTAAATCTATGATACAGCAGCAGTTGTTTTGGTTTGGTAACCGTACCGTGGTCGATAAATCATAAATCGAGCTCTGAAAAACTACCTTACCCCTGTTCCATAACCCGCATCCTTATTGCGGTAAGGCAAGCAACAAGTGAGTACGCCCCGCCCCCTCTCTGGGTCTAGCAATTGGGTAGTGGGGCGGTGGGAAAGTTTTTCGTTTTTTTTTTCGTGTACCTTTGCCAGTCAGTCTGGTCCCGATATAGAAAGCACCTCCACGGTGTTTGTGTGTGTCTTGACACTCAAACCTATATTACGTATATACGCACATGTATACTTACAATCTGTTACGATATACGAAGAAAAAAAACTCAGCTTTGAGATCGGGCATTCCCTCAAACCTACCTCGTTCTATCGTAATTTTGCTAGGTTTTGGTCAATATCAACCCCTCATTTGGCCTTTTTGGTCAATATCAGTCTTCGTAGGGCCTTTTTGGTCATTTTCAGCCCCTCATTAGGCATTTTTGGTCAATATCAGCCCCTCATTAGGCATTTTTGGTCAATATCAGCCCCTCACAAGGCCTTTTGGGGCAGGCGCTCTTTGCTCTTTCACAGGCACCCAGTGCTCCCCACAGAAGCCTGCAAATGACACCCCACGCCTAGAGGTCATGATACATCTACGATAGACGGTAGTAGTGGTCCCTCTATAGTGCCGGTTGAGTAGTGCCGGCTGCCCGCTATAGTGCCTGTGAAATCGCTTGGCACAGATGGGATTCACCGGTGTTGTACTGTGCGGGGTAGTGCCGGTTGCTGCTATCCTTCCGATATTAGTGGCTGGCACATCACCGGCACTATGTAGACCGTAAAGGGACCACGGCCACAACAGTATATGATATGGGGTTTCATAGTCGTTTTCTCGGGTGTTTTTTTCGTTCCCCGTTCTATTGAACAGGCGGCAGGTCGCGATCATGGCGCCAGGTCAAGCCCGACCCGTCCTCCGCGGGTGCCTCTGGCGACCAGCTCCCCGGGCCCCGGAGTGGAGCCGCCTCCGTGGTGGTAGGAAATAAGGTGAGCCATCATCATACACACCATTTTTTTTTTGCAATGTTGCACAGATGCTCCGAGTACCTTGGAGTGAAGTAAGGAGTATTGGAGATAAAGTACACTTGAGGTACTTTGTGTACTCGCAGTATTTCGGTGTTCAATACTCTCGATACTCGGAGTACTCCGAGTAATTTAGATGTTTGTTCTCCGAGAACTGCTTGTACTCGAGGATATGGACTGCTCATACTCCCAGTACTCCGAGTATTTGGGCCTTCAGTACTGCTCATACTCCAAGTACTCCGAGTATTTAGGCCACCAGTACTCTAATGCTCTCAGTACTCGGAGTACGAAAAATACTCGATACTCCGAGTATACTCGGAGTATCGAATATACTCGGAGTATCGAATATACTCGGAGCATCTGTGCAATGTTGACGTTCGTCTACGTATGTAGGGCGCGAGTCTTTTGGCGGACGTCAAGGTGTCTGTCTGTCACTGTTTGTTTTGTGCCATGTCATATGTCTGTGATATCTGTTGTTATTGTTGTTGTTACGTTGACTCATGTCCAAAAGTCTAGCTAGTCCTGTGGTTTCAGGACAGGCTTTCAAAAATATTGGAGTGGAGTATTAATGAGCCCAGGAAACAAGGAAGAATAAGAAAAGAGTGGCGAAGAATAGTACGCGATACACCGTCATAGTGAAAGTGATGGAGTGCTTACAGTTGGTGACAGACACCTGGGCGGGGATACAAAGAACAGAGAAGTCTTGGTACTGTTTCGGTTGCCCACTTCGCATCAACGAGTTGAACTTTTAGGAAGTTTTGCCTTGCTTTCTTGGCTTGCTTCCTTGCCTGCCTTGCCTTCTTGCTTGCCTTGCCTCTTGCCCTTGCCTTGCCTTGCCTGCCTTGCCTTGCCTTGCCTTGCCTTGCCTTGCCTTGCCTTGCCTTGCCTTGCCTTGCCTTGCCTTGCCTTGCCTTGCCTTGCCTTGCTTGCCTTGCCTTGCCTTGCCTTGCCTTGCCTTTGCCTTGCCTTGCCTTGCCTTGCCTTGCCTTGCCTTGCCTTGCCTTGCCTTGCCTTTGCCTTGCCTTGTCTCGTTTGCCTTGCCTTGCCCTTACTTGCTTTGCCTTGCTTGCCTTGCCTTGCTTGCCTTAGGCCCTTGCCTCGCCTTGCCTGCCTTGCCTTGCCTTGCCTTGCTGCTTGCCCTCTTTTGCCTTATCCTTCTCCCTTGCCTTGCCTGCTGCCTTGCCTTGCCTGCTCGCCTTGCCTTGCCTTGCCTTGCCTTGTCTTGCCTTGCCTTGCCTTGCCTTGCCTTGCCTTGCCTTGCCCTGCCTTGCCTTGCCTTGCCTTGCCCTTACCTTATCTGCGCTCACACGCGGGGTGTTTCCAGATGTTCATGTTCGGCGGGTACGGTGGCAGCGGGCGATTGGACGACTTCTGGGAGTTCGATTTCGGTGAGAGGTGGATGTTGCAGTGTCGATTGTCGATGGTTTCGAGTCTCGATTGTTGAAGTTTTTGTAGGGTTTTGGCTGTTGGCCGTTGGTGGTGTTGGTGTTGATATTGGTGCTAGCTTTAGTGTAGGTGTTCGATTTGGTGGTGTTGATGTTGGTGTTTGTATCGGTGTTGGTGTTGGTGTTCGATCTGGTAGTGGTGTTTGAGTTGGGGGTGGTGTCGGTGCTGGTGTCGGTATTGTTGTTGGTGTTCGTGTTCGATGTGGCGGGGGTGTTTGTGTTGGTGTTATTTTTAGTGGTACGTAGTGTTAGTGTTGGGTATACCAGTGGTGTTGGAGGTGGTGTTGGTGTCGGGATTGGTGTTGGTATTCGATTTGGCGGGAATGTTGGAGTTGCAGGTGGTGTTGGTGTTGGTGCTGGTGTTGGTGTGGAATTGGAGGTTGGTGTTGGTGTGGAGTTGGAGGTTGGTGTTGGTGTCGGTGTTATTATTGGTGTCGATATTGGTGTTGGTGTTCGATTTGGGGGGGAGCGTTGGAGGTGTTGGTATTGGTGTTAGTGCTGAGTGGTGTTTGATTTGGGAGTGGTATTGGTACCGGTGTTGGTGTGGTGTTAGTGTGGGTGGTATTTGTGTTGGTGTAGGCATTAGTGTGATGTTTGGTGTTGGTGTTGGCGTTGATGCTGGTGTTGGCGTTGTTGTTGGTAGTTGGTAGTAGTGTTGGTATTGGTGTTGGTACAAACGAGTTTTGGTGTTAGGGTTGGTTGTGGTGTTGGTGTTAGTTTTGGTGGTGTATTTGTAATGTTATGTATAATGGTACTGGTGTTGGTTTTGGTGGTCTGTTGGTAAAAATGTATCCACAGTATCTGGTGCAAGATATAGTCTACACCAATATTTGAAAAATTGGAAAAGACACCGCAGCTGTGTATATACCGTAATAACGAATACCTGGTGTGTGCTTCTATTTTGCGTTCGAAGTTGTTATGTTGTATACCTGGTATGCGGCTTGAAGATAAATAAACAGAAACGGAGTGGGTAGTACTTGGTAAAAGCCGGTCTGTAAATGCTGTATTTATCTGCATTTTGCGTATTACCAGTGTGTGTACTATTTATAGTGCTCGTACAAAGTGTTGTTTGTTTTGCGTCTTGCTTCCCACCGATGCACCCCGCCCTGTTTGCTGATTCGTTCAATCCCTGGCCCGCCCAAGGTATCTGTTTAGTTTTATGTCTACTAATTCTAGTCTGTTAATTACGCATTGCGGCTGGTTGTGTGGTTGATCCCTGTATGCTGATTGGTCCAATCTAAGGCCCGTCCCACGTCATCTGTATGTATACTATTAATCTGAACATTACTACTTCGAAGTAGTAATACTACTGCTGCAGTAAATGCGGTCTAATACATTGCCTGTGATCGTGTGATCGAATGCGCAGGGGTTCGAGATTGGAAGGAAGTCAAATGCCACGGGCCTTCGCCAGGAGTACGAGAGAACAACGGGGTGGTGGAGTACAAGGGGTCTCTCTACCTCTTCGGGGGTTACAACGGCTCTCAGTGGCTCAACGACTTCCACGGGTTTCACATCGGTGAGGCGTTTTTTTGGTTTTATGTGTTTGTGTTTTTTTTTTTGTTATCCCTTTCATTTTGGATGTTTTTTGTTTTGTTTTGGATGTTTTTGTTTTCGGCGGTTGTTGCTTTACGTACTTCGCCCTTTTTGTTCTCGGTTTCTGTTTTATTTGAGAATGTAGATTGAAATGGAATTTCGCATTGACTTTTGATACCACAGGTACCTTAAACTGGTGGCTTGAAATCTGTTTTTTTTGTTATAACTTTTTCTTCTTTTTTTTTCTCCATCCCATTCATTATCTTCGCGCTCCCTTTCTCTCCCCTCCCTAGTCGTAACTCAGATCCGGGGTCACAAAGTAAAGGCTCCTCTCCCTCCTCCCCCACTACGGTTCTTGCCTTGCATTTTTATAGCGAGAAGACTTCAGCTTTTTCTTGCCTCGTCGATTCGCATCGAGTTGTGCCTACCCACGCTACTAGGCGCTCTCAGCAGTTCATTCCGTTTTTTATTAATTATTGCAAATAAACTCAAAAGTCCGACCCACGTGAGATTCGAACTCCCGACTTCAACTTTTAGAAGCGTTCGAGGTTACCACTAGACCATCGGGGCGACCTTTTTTTTTTTTTGTTCAAACTTGAGTTAATTTTTTACCTGAATTCTCACGCAAGCTTCGTACAAATGATATATGATACGCATTCCCGTTTTTTTTTTTGCCATCATTCTCGCGTAATGTTTTTTTTTTTTTTTTTCGAATCAGAGACCCGCACCTGTAGAATAAAGGTGGAGCTGGCTGGAGCGCCTCCGGTTTTACCCGTATCAGAAACGAAAAATTGAAATTTCGTTGTTTTTTTTTTTTCTGTACGTACGTACGAAGTCTAAAAAAAACAATTAAGAAAAAATGATATTCAGTTGATGTTTCGTCTGAATTTTCTGAATTTTCTTCTGAAATGTGTATAGAGATGAGTTTTAAACTTTTTTTTTTCTTTTTCGAAAACACAGAGACGCGTACGTGGAAAAAGGTTGAGCCGGCCGGGGCGCCTCCGGTTTCTCGGTTTGGCTACGTTGCCGTGGTCCACAGCCACTACTTTTGCCTCTTCGGCGGCTACGACGGGACCACCTGGCTCAACGATATGCACCGGTTTAACTTCGGTGAGTCACGCTTGCTGCAATACGGGGATGTATTACGACTGCTGGACCTTTTTTGGACCAAAACATTTCTGACTACCGGTCGTACAGACTATTATTACTGACTAGGGTTGTTGCACCAAACATTTCTGACTACGTACTGACTATTGCTGACTCGTAGGGTTGTTGGACCGAAACATTTCTGACTGCGTACTGACTAATAGGGTTGTTGGACCAAAACTTTTCTGACTACGTACGTATTGGCTATTGCTGACTATTAATAGGGTTCTGACTATCACGTACTATTACTGACTGTTACTGACTACGGGTACTGACTAGTATTGACTCGTATCACTGACTGTTACTGACGACTGTACGTAGTACTGACTATTCCTGACTATGACTGACTACGAGTATTACTGTCTATCACTGGCTATTCCTGACTATTCCTGACTATTCCTGACTATTCCTGACTATTACTGACTATTACTGACTATTTGTATTCCCCCCTTAACTGCGGAGCTACCCAATAAGCCGTAAGTATGCCTTATTTGGACAATATAATTCCTACCTGGTATATACTTACACCTGCATACAGGCCAGGGGATTATTGGTCGGGAGAGACCTCCTCGTTTAGTCAAGGGTCAGTGTTTGAGTGAGTCACGTATATCCTATACTATAATCAAGTGAGTATCACATCCTCAGAAGAATAAAGTGCTACCCCTAAAAACCAAATAGCTCGCGTCGAGGGGTGGTGGGGGTGGTGATTACCGGTATGGTGTTTTGTTTTGTGCTTTATTTTTGTGATTTAGTGTTAAGGTTTTGTTGTTTCTTTACTGGTCGACCTGATGCTGGTTCGTTTCTCCTTGCTTGTTGCTGTTTTGTCGTCGAGGATTTGATGCGGCTGTTTTTTTTTGTTTTTTTTTAATGTCTCGTTTTGGGGGCGTTGCTGATTTGTTGCCGCCTTTGTCCGCTTTTTCGTTTTCCGTTTTGCTTTGCTTTTTTTTTTTTTTTTTTTTTTTTTTTTTTTTCTTCGTTTTCTGTTTTTCCGTTTTTCGTTTTCCGTTTTTTTTTCCCCGTTTTTTCCGTTTTTTTTGTTAAGACACGTCTCTGTGGGAGGAGGTGGAAACCTCGGGCCAGCTCCCGAGCATCCGGTCTTGCCCCAGCTGGTGCAAGGACGGTGACAACGTTTACGTATTCGGAGGTTACGACGGTGTGCAGGTAAGAGGGGATATAGGGGATGGGGAGGAGGACAGGTGGGGGTGGGGGTTGGATGGGGGGGGGGCGGTGTACTCATGTCATGCATCGCCGTAGGCGTATACCTGGTACACTTTTTTTTGGTGCATCGCTACAATGCCGGGACGGAGCATGTCGGGTTTTCGCCGACCAGGCAGCATTGCGACCCCCAACCGCGAGGCGCGGGGGGGGGGGGGGGGGCCGGTGTACTCATGTCATGCATCGCCGTAGGCGTATACCTGGTACACTTTTTTTTGGTGCATCGCTACAATGCCGGGACGGAGCATGTCGGGTTTTCGCCGACCAGGCAGACATTGCTAGCACCAAGCGCGAAGCGCCGTGAGGTGTTGGGCGAGTCGCATGAAGGGTGAGCTGCATCCTACTAAGAACCGCTTGTCAGGCGGACTTGCATATGGATGACAGCTTCAATGAGTTAATTTAATGTCTGGTGTGGCTACTTCCTGAGACAGCAATGGGAGCACTATGTATCTGCCTCACGAATGCCTTATCATATCACACTACGTGATACGATCATTCCCCTTGTGCGGAGATGAGGTTGTCAACCCCGCACAAAGTATCTACTCGACCGCCAGCCTTGGGTAACCGCCAAAAAAAAACAAGAAAGAAAAAAACGGTACCCTGGTTGTCTAGCTCACGCAGTGAGAGGCATGTTTTACAGCGTCGTCGCCAGGCGACGCCAACCCAACCCATAAATATATAATATATTGATGGGGGGGGGGAAGAGAGACAACGCCGCCACACGCTTGCTTGAAAGGGGTGTTCCGGATGCGTTTTCACGGGGCAGGCTTACAGAAAATTCATCATTTCGTACTGAAAATAGAGTTGATTGATCAATTCCGAAAAAAAATAGAAGAGGGATGCGATAGGTTTATTTTCCGTACATATATTATATTTTTACCAGGTACTTCGTATGTACTTCGTTTTGTTACCCCCACCCCGTGTCATGTTCGTTTTCTTGCCCCGTTTGCTACGCTACGCTACGCCCCATTGCCAGCGAATGAACGATTTCTACCGCTGCGACCTCGAGACGATGACGTGGGCTCAGATTCCGGGCGTGGGTGAGTTGGGGAAGCAAGCGTAGCGCAGCGTAGCGCAGCGTAGCGCAGCGTAGCGCAGCGTAGCGCAGCGTAGCGTAGCGTCGCCGTAACTTTGTTTTGCGCCATGAATAAAATCACAGATCGGACAGATCATCTACAGATCATCTACTTTTAGATATGTACTAACCTGGCGTTGTGAGGTGCTGCGCTGGATCTGATCTGTATAGTAGGAAACATGTACCAGATATGTTTTTATAGTGAGTAAACTGTTGTACGATTAATATGTTTTCTTACGTACCGGTATATATATACTGGGTACGTATATATATATACTGGGTACGTATATACGAGTATTGGTAATGTTTTCTATTTTCCATCCTCGGTTTTTTTTATTGGGGTGTTTTTTCTTATTGTACCTGCTTGCATACGTATATAAAAGTATTTTGTTGAGTGCGTAACTACTCTATTATTAGTAGCTAAATACGTAGGACAAAACAATCTTATTAACAGTAAACCTACTGGAATATGTGTAGGATTTTGTATACGTGATGGGTCCTATGGTCCCCCGTAATATTTCACTACGTACGTGTATACTTGGTGTATGGTCATACGTATCATACATAACATGGCAAAATGTTCAGTTAAATGTGTTACTCCTACCTCGTACTATTAATATTTATATCCTATCTCAGTATGAGTACGGACTCAGGTTGGGATTGAGTCTGTAGCACTTTCGTTTCTTGTCTGAGTAGCGTCGACGAGACGCCAGGTTGTTGGGGCATCCAGGACGCGTGCTACGATAATAGAGGTGGAGGTATACCTTTTTTTGGCTGAATCGTTTTCTGAATGACGGCGCTTCTTAACCCTTATAGGACTGGAGTCTCGTTTTGGGGACAGATTACTTGGAAATTGAGTGGTTTGTCCCCAAAACGGGTCTGCAGTGCTAAAAGGGTTAACCCAACATCGTCGGAATTTCATTTTCGTGGTGCAATAGTTTTCATTTCATACTTANCCAGGTACTTCGTATGTACTTCGTTTTGTTACCCCCACCCCGTGTCATGTTCGTTTTCTTGCCCCGTTTGCTACGCTACGCTACGCCCCATTGCCAGCGAATGAACGATTTCTACCGCTGCGACCTCGAGACGATGACGTGGGCTCAGATTCCGGGCGTGGGTGAGTGGGGGAAGCAAGCGTAGCGTAGCGTCGCCGTAACTTTGTTTTGCGCCATGAATAAAATCACAGATCGGACAGATCATCTACAGATAGATCATCTACAGATCATCTACTTGTAGATATGTACTAACCTGGCGTTGTGAGGTGCTGCGCTGGATCTGATCTGTTTAGTAGGAATCATGTACCAGATATGTTTTTATAGCGAGTAAACTGTACGTATAATATGTTTTCTTACGTATATATATACCGGGTACGTATGTACGAGTATTGGTAATGTTTTCTATTTTCCATCCTCGATTTTTTTTATTGGGGTGTATTTTCTTATTGTACCTGCTTGCAGACGTATAAAAGTGTTTTGTTAAGTGAGTAACTACTCTATTAATAGTAGCTAAATAGGACAAAACAATCTTATTAATAGTAAACATACTGGAATATGTATAGGATTTTGTATACGTGATGGGTCCTATGGTCCCCCGTAATATTTCACTACGTGTATACTTGGTGTATGGTCATACGTATCATACATAACATGGCGAAATGTTCAGTTAAATGTGTTACTCCTACTATTAATATTTCTATCGTATGTCAGTATGAGTACGGACTCAGGTTCGGCTTGAGTCTGTAGCACTTTCGTTTCTTGTCTGAGTAGCGTCGAGGAGACGCCAGGTTGTTGGGGCATCCAGGACGCGTGCTACGATAATAGAGGTGAAGGTATACCTTTTTTTGGCTGAAACGTTTTCTGAATGACGGCGCTTCTTAACCCAACATCGTCGGAATTTCATTTTTTGTGCTGCAATAGTTTTCATTTCATACTTATGCCATGGTTTTTTTTTTTCATCGGATATACGTATATACCTGGTATATGATAGCACTTTTATTTTCCTCCAAAATCAGTGTGCAGGCTACTGCAGGTATAGAGCTCCTCAAGCGACCACCCTCAGACGGCAGAAATGTGGTGCACCTTTACCGTAGCATACATCCCAGGGGTCGACGCCAATATGAGTACGGGCTCAGGTTCGGCTTGAGTCTTTGGCACTTTCCTTTGCTGTCTGAGTAGCGTGTGCCAGGCTCTCGGCCTACAACCGACGCAAGGGCATACCGTATATGACACTGTATACCACACCCCCTCGGACGAATTTCAAAAGCTGGTTTTCTCGGCGACCGGTCGAGCGCTAACTAACCCCGAGCGACCCGTCTATGGAAAGGTCTCGACGAGATGCTCCGAAAGCCGCCATTTTCGTTGTCTGTGCCCCCCTGGTTATGGAGAAGAGTCGCTTTGAAATTCACCCCAGGGGGTGTGGTATACACAGTCATATACGGTATCCATGCGGCGGTCAGGTCGAGAGCCTGGCACCCACATCGGGACGTATCACACACACCCAAACATTCCAATATTTTTACGAAGCATGAATCCGACGCAAGTCGACGAGGGAAGAAAGTGCTGAATACTTTTCACGATAAAAATGCAAGGCGCGTACCGTACCTAGTGGGGAGGGGGGAGAAGAGCCTACCTACCTAAGTGACCCCAGATCTGAGTTACGACTAAAGAGGGAGAGAGAAAAGAAGGGCCAAGATAATAAATGGGATGGACAAAAAAAAACAAATAATAATAACAACAACAACAACAACAACAACAACAACAACAACAACAACAACAACAACAACAACAACAACAACAACAATAATATTCGGTCCTTGTTTGCTTTTGCCCCCAAAAAGTTTCTTTGTAATATATGGAAACAACGTAATGAGCGCCCAAGTGTTGGAGGTGTCTCTATTAGGAGTAGGAACGGTGCTCCGTCTCGAAAGGGATGCGTGGTCAATGGTCAAATGACAAGGGCAAGCAACAAATGAGTACGCCCCCCAATATTATCCCCCCCCCCCCCCGAAATACTGTGTAAATACTACGTGCAGGTGACGTGCCGACCCCTCGGTACTTCCATTCTTGCGCCGTTCACAACGGGAGCATGTACGTCTTCGGCGGCTACAACGGTTCCGACCGCCTCTGCGACTTCTTCCAGCACGACTTCGAGTCCGGCACCTGGAAGGAGCTCGTGAGTCTTGTCTGTCTGTCTTATGTCTGTGCGTGTGTGTGTTCGTTCGTCACATTGAACCGTCCTTGCTACGTACCCGTCGACATCCAGCACACCCAGTCAGTGTCTGCTGTGCCGATTCTTCATCCTAGAGAGATACCAGTTATTTTGTGGTCACAAAACGTCTGTTATATGTACACATGTTTGAAACAACTGAAATTGGAGAAGGAAACAAAAAAAAACAGTACGAGTACCAGGTATTATATATAACCCTAACCCTAACCCTAACCCTTTTTTTTTTTTTTAAATATACGTAGCTGTGATTGATGAGATGCAGGATAGGATTTTCTTCGAAACTCGTTTTTGCGAGGTTGTTGGTGTGATACTAATACTTCGATCGCGCGTGCTGTGCGTACGTACGTACGTACCAGGTACGTTTTTTTTTTACGTGCATTGAAGGCAATCTTATGCCTTGTAGGAGGGGGACATAATCTGATGGGAGCTTTGAAACTCCAGGGTTTGTGTACTCGTAGGGTGTAGTACCTGGTATATTTATACAGCACAGGACACCTAATAAGAAACAGGAAATCTGGTCCAGGCTGGATTTGTTGTTTTGAGAGAGGATGCTTTCTACACTAATTTCAGTATGACGACTCCCGATTTTCTTATATTCCTCTTAATTTCAGCCTGATTTTCTTATTCGCCTTTGTCTTATTAGGTGTCCTGTACTGTATGTACGAAGTATGTGTATTACTGAAGTTTGGGCTATATGAGTTGGCCCGACGGAAAGTTTGCCGATTGGTTATTTAGTTGACTTTTATGGGTGGGCTAATGTGAGAATACTCAGAACCCACGATGGACCCGAAAGCCGTACATCCCCCCTAACGTTTACACACCATGTGTAGTTATGATTATTCTTACTACAATAGCCCCCCCCGTAACAAAAAAGGTAATTGCAGTTACTACGACAGTAAGTCTGCGTGCGGTAGTTGCAGCTACTACTAAATTTGCGTGCGGTAATTGCGGTTACTAGGTTTGCGTGCGGTAATTGCAGTTACATACTATTCGTAAGTCAGTTCTCAATGGGGTTAAGAACCGGCCCCCTGTCTTTGGAGTGAAACTGCTTGGAATTAGTGTAGGATACGTTTTGCAGTTCTGAAAAGGTTAGGGCTGCAGTGTACAGAACCAAACGACAACACTCATACTGCTGTACCATTTTTATTTGCTCGCTCTCCCCCCCCCCCCCCGCTTGCTCCGTCTCGAAAGGGATGCGTGGTCAATGGTCAAATGACTAAGGCAAGCAACAAATGAGTACGCCCCCCCCTCCCCCCTCCCCCCGCTACCCTTCTCGCCAGGAACCCCACGGGGACGTACCGACCGGGAGGAGTAGCCTCGTTGCTCAGGTCCACGGAAACTCTCTGTTCATCTTTGGAGGCTACAACGGGCAGGTACGTACGTCATTGTCGCCCGCCCCCCGCCCCCTATACGCATATATTATATATATATATATGGCTTGGGTTGGCGTCGCCTGGCGACGAAGCTGTGAAACATGCCTCTCACTGCGTGAGCTAGACAACCAGGGTACCGTTTTTTTTTCTTGTTTTTTTTTGGCGGTTACCCAAGACTGGCGGTCGAGTAGATCATTTGTGCGGGGTCGGGAACCTCAACTCCGCACAAGGGGAATGCTCGTATCACGTAGTGTGATATGGTAAGGCATTCATGAGGCAGATACATAGTGCTCCCATTGCTGTCTCATGAAGTAGCCACACCAGATATTAAATTAACTCATTGAAGCTGTCATCTATATGCAAGTCCGCCTGACAAGCGGTCTTAGTAGGATGCAGCTCACCCTTCATGCGACTCGCCCAACACCTCAGGGCGCTTCGCGCTTGGTGCTAGCAATGTCTGCCTGGTCGGTGAAAACCCGACATGCTCCGTCCCGGCATTGTAGGGATGCGAGGGTCTATGGTCATACGACTACGGCCATGCATGAAAATGAAGTACCCCCCCCCGGATGCAGCTCACCCTTCATGCGACTGGCCCAACACCTCACGTTTCGCTTCGCGCTTGCTTGGTGCAAGCAATGTCTCTCTGCCTGGTCCGTGAAAACCCGATGTGCTCCGCGGTCCCGGCATTGCAGTGTATGGATGCGGGTGGGGGTCTATGGCCATACGACTACGGCCAGGAATGAACATGAGTATGTACCCCCGCGCCCCCCCTCCTTCCCCCCTCCTTCTCTCTTAGGTTGTCTTGAACGATTTCTACGAGTGGAGATTCCAACCGTTACTGGTTCCGCCGCCTACGCTCCAGGAGGATATGCGAAGGCTGGTCAACAACCGGGATCTCAGCGACGTGACTTTTATCGTCGACGGCTTCCCCGTCTACGCCAGGTATGCGAAATATAAGGACCGTTTGGATGGACTATTAGTATGTAAATGGTTCTTATATTTCGGGACAAGAGTGGTACGCGAAATTGTGAAAATTGTGAAAATTCTAAAAAAAAAAATCACCCCAAGCTTTTCCTGTTTCACCCGTCCTTTCTCAATCCCCGCAGCAACTTGTGCACGTTGTTGGCGTTTTGGTTACCAAACAGCTTCCCTGTACTGCCGTAAGCTTTGCTTATCTATTAATAGTTAGTACCCGTCCAATCCTCCCCCGGTCATTTATCTCTGCAGAGTGAAGCCGCCATCACGCTGCTCTATTTCTAGTGTATCCCCCAACCAAACATGCCTTCCATGTAATATGTTAGTTGTTCAATTCCCGTTCCACGAACCCCAAATTTCCTGCGTTCAATCTTGCACATTTTTTTCGGCTCGACTTTGTGGCGCAGATTGATAAATGACCTTCGTATATGTATGTTTATGGGAATGGGAGTTGTTGAGGAAGATTGTGTTTTGGCTCGAATTTTCTTCCACGAAAATCACGTAATATAAGACCGTTTGTTTTTATCCTTTTTTTACTGAAGTTTGTGTAGAATATGCGCAGCAGGCTGGTGAACAACCGAGAGCTGAACGACGTGACTTTTATCATTGACGGCTTTTCCCCCGTTTACGCCAGGTACAAACAACAGTACACAGATCAAACAGTTCATGATCTGCAGTAGATTATCTACCGTAGATCCTAACCCGTCGATATGATAACACTGCTGTGCAGGGCCTGTATAGTAGTTCCAGATCCAACCAGGAATCATGTTACAGATCATCTACAATATATCTTCCCCTCAAACCCCGTAGTTCGCGCGATCGTACGCTTGCAAAGATGAGTTTCGACAAGATCCTCGATCTCACAGCTGTCGTTTTTTTTATGTTTTTTTTATATAAGCGTATTATATCCTAAACTGCCGGTACGTTACGCTGTGCAGTATCTGTATAGTTACAGGTCCAACTCGGAAGCATGCCCCAGATCATGGAGGCTGTACGCACGGCTCCCACCCGGCAACATGAACTAGATCATACAGATCATTCAGATCATACAGATCATACAGATCATATAGATCATACAGATCATCTGTCCTGAATGATCTACTTGTAGATCATAAAGCGGGGATCGATGCATCTGTCGGATGTCGTGCAACAGCGGTAGTGCGTACGTGACAGCACTTCGAAGGTTGTGACTCGAAATAAAATCAAGTTTGGCTCAACTTTTGCATTCACGGTTGAAAAAAACAACAGAGAGAGTTTTAACACCTGGTAAATAACTGCAACCGTTTCTTTTTGGGCCATGTTACTTGGAACCAGCGTGAGATGATGTTTTGCAATACGTAGCATATACAAGAGGGTCAACAACAGGGAAGTTTAACGAAAATGCAAATTGCGAGGCTTATTTACAGTGCAGTGCGTAATTAAGGTTGTTACTGACGAACACCTTCAAACACTGCTGTTGCTGCTGTTGCTGCTGTTGTTGCTGCCGTTGTTGTTGCTGCTGCTGCTGCTGCTGCTGCTGTTGTTGTTGCTGCTGCTGCTGTTGTTGTTGTTGCTGCTGCCGTTGCTGCTGCTGTTGCCTCCCTCCCTCCCTCCCTCCCTCCCTCTTTCGTTTTTTTCGTGTGCTTCCCCATGTGGCCTTCGCCCCGATTTCGCTTTGCCCCGGTTGACTTTTTTTTTTTTTTTCGTGGGCCGCGCGCTTTTTTCGTGTCTGTTTGTTTTTCCTTATTTTTTTTTTAATTTAAATGAAAAATAGCCGAGTCCACTTAGCGCTTCGATCAGAGCACTTCCGAGCGATGTTGTATGGGGGCATGCGGGAGAGTGAAGCAGGGACGGAGATCGAGATCAAGGTGTGCATGATACGGGTAGTGTATGGACACCGACCGGGTCCCCCTTCCCCTATAGCTAGCACCGCCTCACTGCTGTTGCAGCACGCGCGTTGTATTTTTTGTATCTCGAGAGAAGGATTGTAGCGTTTCCTTCTCGCGTCGAGTTGTGCTTTTACCCACGCTGTGAATAGGCGCTCTGAGCAGTCGTGTACGACTTTTGCAGGGGACACTGCAGCCAAGTCACGTAAGTTGCGGGTTATCCGAAAAACAAACGTGATTGAAAATTCAGCCAACTGGGCTGAATAAACACACCGTTTGGACAAAACATTAGAAATTTCGCGAACTTTCGAATTTGTTCAACACGTAATACGATCGCTGGTTTGATGACACAGGGTCGACTATTTGTTTCCCGTTCATGATTTCAAAATAAATATACAGGTTCTTCGTATTCAAACGATACAATGGGGTCGCACCCTAGTAAATAGGACCTACGGTAACACAAAAACCTAGATGTTTCCCCTTTTTTACCAACAATATTTGGTCCTATTTAAATAGGACCTGCGGTACATACAAAAACCTATGTAGTTTTCTTTTTTTTTACCAACAATAGTTGGTCCTATTTACTATGCCCCCCCCGGAATAGTCGTACACTTGGTATATAAGCTAGCAAAGATGAGCTTCGACGAAATCCTCGAGCTCACAGCTGTTGTTTCTTTTCATTTTTTTTAATATATATATATATATTTTTCTTTGTAGGGCGTGTATTTGCGAATACGTTTATTCTGAAGGTATTTGGTGATGATGATGCGTTAAGACAATGATGATTGAATGTGATGGTGTGCTTGTTCAGGGCTGTTTGGTGGCTGCAACGGTTTGTGATGGTTTTATTGTGAATGTGATGGCGTTTTTTTTATGGTTATGTAGGGTGAGGATGATAATAATGGTGGCGATGATAATGATGGTTGTGATAGTTTTGTTATGGATGACTGCTGTGATGGGGTGATTTTGATGGCTAATCGGTGATTCATTGTGATGGCGATGGTACTGGCAGGACGTGTCTCACTCGGTGTTCCTGAAGCTCTTGGAGTACCTGTACACGGATGCCCTCTCGGATGTTACAGCCGATCAGGCGGTGCATCTCCTCGTCGCATCCGAACAGTGAGTCACGCGTTTTTTTTTTTTTTTGTTTCTCTTGTTCTGTGTTTCCTTCTTTCTTTTTTCCTACTTTTTTTGTTATTGCCTTTTTTTGCCCTTTGTATCGTCTGCTACAACAACAAAAAACAATAGCAATAGTTCACACTAACTCAAGTAATTGATCAATTAATTAATCAATTTCACCAAGGCCCTACCCACTACGTAACTGAAGTATGTAAGGGTAAAAATGCCGGCATGTTCGGTACCTTATTCGGTGAAAATGCCTTATTCGGTACATAACTCCGTGCCTATTCGGTACATTATTCAGGTGTATATTATTCAGTAAATAAGTCCCGACCTCAGTTAGTCGGTGCCTTACTCGGTACATTTTTCGGTGCATCATGCAGGGCTTTCTTGGGTGCCCTATTCGGTACTTTATCCGGTGCCTTATTCAGTACGTTGTTCGGTGCCTTTTTCGGTGCATTATTCGGTACGTTATTCGGTGCCTTATTCGGTACGTTGTTCGGTATGTCAATTCATTCAGTACATAACTTTCGATCTTCTCCGATTTTTTTCTTGTGGGGGAAACAAAAAGGTACCTCCTGGGTCGATTGAAGACTCTGTGCGAGGAGGCTATCCGCCAGAGCATCACGGTCGAGACCGTCTGCGCCATTTTCCTTCTGGCGCACAAGCACAACGCTGAAGGGCTGAAGGTGGGAAGGGGTGGGGGGGGGGGGGGTAAGTACTCGATATTCATGCATGGCCGTAGTTATACAGTGGGGGGAGGGCGTACCCATTTGTTGCTACCCTCAGTTATTTGACCATTGACCACGCGTCCCTTTCGAGACGGAGGGGGGGGGGCGTACTCATTTGTTGCTTGCCTTAGTCATTTGACCATTGACCACGCATCCCTTTCGAGACGGAGCACCGTTCCTACTCCTAATAGAGACACCTCCAACACTTGGGCGCTCATTACGTTGTTTCCATATATTACAAAGAAACCTTTTGCTAATCTTATCCCCTTCCTGCTTCGCCGCCTGTGGCCACCATCTATCTCCCAAGATAGCGATCGTTTTCTCGCTACTATTTAGTGTACCAAACTGCTCCATGTCACACTCGTCTATTTTCCTCATCTCCTCCTCAAGCACATCCCTTTCCTCCTTGTACCTTTCACATTCTCCCACTATGTGAACTCTACTCTCTATGGCTTTGCCACATGGGCACATCTGTGCCTCTACTTCCTCCTCCTCCCGGCTACTGGTATACCTCCTTCTTTCTGGCAGGTCCAGGTCCCCTACACGAAATCGCAGTTTCAGCTTTTTCGCGAAGTCCATTGGGCCGTGCAGATACCTTTTCATTCCTATTCCTTCTCTCAACCCCCCGTACATCTCTAAGTGTTCTTCCCCTTCCACCTTCTTTCTCAGTGCTAGCCTTTCCCTTCTTTCTATCCTTTCTTTCACTTCTGTCTTGTATCCGCTAAATTTCTCTATGGCCAGCGTCTCTTTTTGGTTTCCTATTTCCTTCCATACTTTCTCGACTACGCTATCCCACCTTATTCCAGCTCGCCCTTTGGTTACTTTCTCCCATACAGCTTTATCAGCTATGGCTGGCAACCTCTTATTTGGCATGTTCTTTACTTTATATTGCCATTTCAACTTACGCACGTCTCTATTTGTCTTAAGTGGGTACATTCCCAGTTCTGCTCTCAATACTGTATTACTCGTCGTACTTGAGCATCCTAGTACTTTTTTAGCTGCTGTCATCTGTACTGTTTCCAGCTGTTTTACGAGCTTCGCGTTCCCTTCCCATACTTCTCCTGCATATTCTAGCTTAGAGGGGGGGGGGGGTGCAAAAGCTATGTAGGAGCATGGGAGTGGAAATAAAAAAGACGACTGTTTTTCCGACATTATTAGTTATTGTCACGGCGTCCGCCACGCTTACGTATACATACTTGGTAGATGAAACTGCAAGGCGCGAACCGTAGTGGAGAGGGGCCAAAGAGCCTGCGAGGTGACCCCGTAGGAGAGAGAGAGAAAATAAGGGCGAAGATCATAAATGGGTTGGGAAAATAAAATACTATTAATACTTTGTATATATAGCAATCCGGTGCTGCTACGTACTGTCAGCGGTTGCAAACATGGAACCCTTAACTCTCTTAGGGGTTTGAGAGGTGAAAAAGGGCGCAAGTACCACGACATTTTCCAGCATCGGACACGCTTAAGCAGCGGCCAGATACATCTTGGCGTGTATTTATAGCAGCTGCAGAGTTGTTTCTTTTTTATTAATCACTACGTATGCAAGTTCAGATAATGTAATTACTTTTTTTCATGAAATCCCTGGGGTACCTGGTGTGTACTACGCACGCACGAATGGTATGGTATGTTGAATATGCTTGGATTGTACTTTTTTAATGAAGTATTATGGTCGAGCCTGTATGGCACTTCCGTGGCCCTAAGGCTAAACTACGTATTCGATGTTATTGACCTTTGTTTCCTCGGCGTGCTTTGTTGTTGATTTTTGTTTTTTCCCCGCGACGTTTTCTGTTCTGGCGTTTCCGACAGGAAATCGCCCTGGACTTTGTTCTGGACCACATGGAAGGGGTGAAGGTGACGCCAGGCTTCCTGGAGCTCAAGCAAGAGCCCGAGCTTCTGATGGAGATCATTTTCCGGCAGGCCTCTTGATGTCGTTCCGACCCCTCCTGGTCGGCAGCAGCTGATGAAGTAGCAGCAGCAGCAGCAGCGGCGGTGGCGGTGGCGGTGTTAGCAGCGCCGGTAGCAGCAGGGAGGGGCAGATCCATTAGGTTCCGGCCTATAGTCTTCTTGATTGTCATGCCTACCCCTTCGGGGCAGGCAGCAGTGGCGGCGGGAGCAGCAGTGGGAGCAGTAGCAGCAGCAGCAGCAGCAGCAGCAGCAGCAGCAGCGGCCGTGGCAGGGGCAGGGGCAGCGAGCCTGTAGCAGCAGCAGCAGTGGCGGCGGCGTTATCAGCAGTGCAGTGCCGTTAGCAGCAGTGATAGACCCATGTGTTTCCGGTGCGCTGCTTGATTGCCATGCCGACGTCTCCGCAACAGCAGCAGCAGCAGCAGCCGTGGTAGCAACAGCAGCGGTAGCAGCAGCAGCAGCAGTGGCGGCGGTAGCGGTGGAGGCGGCAGCAGCGGAAGCAGCGGCAGCGGCAGAAAAACAGCGGCAGCAGCGGCAGTACCAGCAGCCGCAAAAGTGGGGCGATGAGATCAAGGCCATGCTTGGTTTTGTTTTGTTTTCTCCCCGGGTTGGAGCGGCACCCACCGCCGCAGCCACAGCAACAGTGTCTGTGGCAGCGCCGGCAGCATCTGCAACAACGCCAGCAGCAGCGTAACAGCAGTATCAGCAACAATTGGCAGAAGCAGCAGCAGCAGGGTGGTCAGGACCACGACCCAGATCATGCTCACGACTACGATCGCGCCATCACGCCGCGTTTACGGTTTCGTTGTTTTTGCTTCTGCCCGTCCTCATCTCACGTCGTCGCGTGTGGCGAAACGAAACCGATCACCGTTTTCGCTTTCCCGTGTCCCTTTTTGAGTGTGTGGCACGATCTCAGTGATGGTGGCCGAAAACATCGATTGCGTACGTACTGTACGTACGTGCGTTCGGGAGAGGAGGACGAGGTTGATCGCACAGCCGCGCCCTTCCCGTTAACTCAGCCCGCCGGGTGATGCTTACACGTCTTGCGCCTTGCTACGTATACAGTTTAAACATTTCAAGGCGAGAGATTTTCCCAAGGTTTTCGTCGGCGTGCTCCAGTGCCAAGAGCTGCTTGTGTCGAGTCTGATTGTGCCGTGCAGTAGAATTGGCAAAAGCTGCTGCGCTCAGCATTTCCCCCCTCGTTGTGTTTTTCGCTCAGCTATGCGTTTTTCGCTCTGCGTTTTTCGCTATGCGTTTTTTCTCTGCTGAAATTGTTTTCGCTAAGCTTGTTTTCGATTAATAGTGTTTTTTCTTCTGTTTCTTTTATTTCTGTGGTTTGCTGCGCGTTTTTTTGCTCGGCTTGTTTTCGCTTACTGTCGTGTTTTTTTAGTCTGTTAAGTTTTTTCTGTGTTTTTTTTTTACGTCGGGGTGTGTGTGCTCACGCGATTGTTCCCTTCGCCTTCCTTACTCCCCCGTTGCTCGATGCTTGCGCACTGTAGGCCCTCCTAGTCGGGGCCATCGCCGTTACAGCTGCTGCTACCGATGTTGCTGCTGCTGCTGCGTTGCTGATGTGGCTGTTCATGCTACTGCTGTGGTTGCTCATGCTACTGCTGTGGCTGCTCATGCTACTGCTGTTGCTGCTGCTGCCCATGTTGCCGCTGCCCGTGCTGCTGCAGCTGCTGTGTCGCTGCTGCGGCTGCTGTGGCTGCTCATGCTACTGCTGTGGCTGCTCATGCTACTGCTGTTGCTGCTGTGGCTGCTCATGCTGCTGCTGCTGCTGCTCATGATGTCGCTGCTCATGCTACTGATGTTATGCTACTGCTGTTATTGCTACTGCTGTTGTTGCTACTGCTGTTGCTGCTGCGGCTACTCCTGCTGTTGCGGCTGCCGCTGCTGTTTTTTGTGTTGCCGCGCAACAAACGCTTTGCAGCGCGTGCGCGGATGCTCTCGCCTTTCTCTGACTGATGTAGGCTACATGCCACCGCTTTTACGGGGGACTTGGAAACCGAAAATCGCGTATCAGTCGGCGAAAGCTTCCTTCCTTCCCCTTTTTTTTTAATATTTTTATTCCGTACAGCCAGAGCAGGGGAGGTAGGCTGTCCGTTGTGTTCTATTTTGCCGTGGTCTCTCGTGTACTTAACTTACCTACGTACTTGGTACCTGATTCACACGTTTTGTTTTTGTTTGCCCATTTTATTGGTTTTATTTTTTTTGTCTTAGGGGTGGGGATGGGGGTTGGGGAAGAAGCGATAACACACCAAGTGCCCCAAGCCAGATGTACTGATGTGTACCAGGTAGATTGCAACCCCCCCCCCCCCCCCCCCCCCTTCCCCCCCCCCCCCCCCCCCTCCTCTGCCTGATCGGTGAAAAACCGACGTGCTCCGTTCGCTGGCCGATGGCTAGCCTCTTAGTAACGCCACAGCTATGTTTGGGAGGGGGGTTGCGGTCCGGTCAGGCGTTTTGATGCAGGGCAGCTTTTGATTGGCTGCCCTCTACGTACGGGTTAGGGTTAGAAATGTCACGGATAAAGAAACACCGCATTCCTGCGGGTTTTTTTTGTAGTTGCCTTTGCCACCATCGCGGGTTTCGTAAGAGAAAGAAGGGAGTGCGCACTGGGAGATAGGGGACGGACGAGCGGGGGGGGGAGGGGTAAGGGAGAGAGGCAGGGAGGGAGAGAGGCAGGCGGG
>MEHQ01002972.1:54688-75708 GCA_008828725.1 Saccharina japonica | reverse complement strand
GGGGGGGGGGAAAAAAAATTTTTTTTTTTTTTTGGGGGGGGGGGGGAGGGTGGGGGGGGCAGCATCAATGTAATAAGTGGTATATCTGTTCGCCTTTTTTTCTTTTTCTTTTTCGAATTTTGTGCCTGCTCGAGCGATGTTGGCGACCGGATAATGATAATGGACACGAACAACAACAACAAACGTCGGATCGTTTTTTTTATATTTCTCCATGTGGGAGAGGCGTGCTTGAGTAGGGGTAGCACTAGGGCTGTGAATAAGACATGCCTTATTTGCTTTTCATAATGCATGACTTATTGTCTAATATTGTATGCCTTAATTGTCTATATAGTTAGGCATGATTCATTGTCTAAAAAGGCACGCCTTATTAGTTTTTATCAATCTGTGCGAAGCGCGCTAACTATCTTGACCTTTTTTTTGTTTTGTTTTTTCGGTAATTTACTGACAAAACAAAACAAAGTTACTGACAAAACAAAAAAAAACTCAATCCGAGCCACACACGAACAACGCGCCAGCCAGAAGATGCGAAAAAATAAAAATGAAGAACTTCACATGTTTTTTCATTTTTTTCCGCACGCAACTATTGCGCAGTATGAACCCAAGTGCGGTACGTAGTTTTCCCGCAGAAAAGCGAGCGCAGCTTTTTAGGGTCGTTCTTATCGAGAAACTTTTTTCCAAAATTTCCAAAAAAAAATCCAAAACAAACAGGAAAATCAAGAAAAAACAGTATTTATTTGGAAATTTGGAATTTTTACAGAGGGCAAATTATTTGGAAGGCTTCGCATTCCAAAATTTGGAAATTATTTTTTGAAAATATGGAAGTCCTAAAAATTGCGCGAAAAAATTATTGGGAAATTTTGGAAAAAAGGTGCTCGATAAGAACGACCCTTAACCCATTCAGAACTGAAAAAAACGTCCCACACTAATTCCAAGTAGTTTGTCCCCAAATTCGTGGTACCAGTTCATAAGGGGTTCAGGGGGTTTCTATTAACAGAGTGCTTTTATCGAGTTTCAGTGCTTTTGGGTCAGTTAGCAAAATTCGATGAAAAGCGACGAGCGTTGGGAAGGCTGAACCCTCTGCGCGATACAAATGCAAGGCAAGAACCGTAGTGGGGGAGGAGGGAGAGGAGCCTACTTTGTGACCCCGGATCTGAGTTACGACTAGGGAGGGAGAAAGACAGAAGTGCGAAGATAATAAATGGGATGGAAAAAAAAAAGAAGATAAAAAAAAAAGAGAAAAAGTGTTTTTGGGTGTGCCTTACTCTAGAGTAGTATCTGGCCGAACTGACAACAGGGCACGACCCGAACGCCTTTAGATGGAGGTGTGTATCCAGGCCCAGGACATCAAGCGTTACTCTCGAAAATGGTGCAAGACTCGTTGGGACGGTATAACTTCGACGGTGCAACCACGGACAGGGGCAGCTGAGACATACAAGAGACAAGCCGTTTGCGCCAAGCCCCATCCCATGGCTGTCGTCCATATGCAAGAAAGTTCGCCCCACAGGCGGTTCTTAGCAGGATGCAGCCCCCACCCTCCAATGGTACTCGCCCAACACCTCACGGCGCTTCGCGCTTGGTGCAAGCAAAGTCTGGCTGGTTGATGAAAACCCAATCAAAGTGATTTTAATTTTGGTGTTTTTGCTGTTTTTGCTGCTGCTGCTGCTGCTGCTGCTGCTTTTACTGCCTCTGCTGCCACTGCTGCTAATACTAGCTGCTGCAACTACTGTCGTTGTCTTTGCTGCTGCTGCTGCTAATAATAACTGCTGCTGCTGCTGATGCTTCCCCCGCTGCCGCCCCTGCTGCTGCTACCGCCCCTCCCTGCCTGCCTGCTGCCGCTGCCACCGCTTCCCCCGCTGCCGCTACCGCTACCACTGCCACTGCTGTAGTGCAACCCAATCAACACAGACAGTCATATACATACGCCCAAAACAACATGGTGACAATCCTCAATCCAAGCACTTTTAAATAATGATGGGCCACATGGGGGGGAGGGGCGCGTCTCAGGCGCACGCGAACCAAACAAAACGCTATGTATGCGTACCATACGCACAGGAACACTCGGCACACAAAAACAAAAAAGCACTGGTCGTCCTCAGCCTCCCTTTGCCTGCTTGAGCTCAGCCTGCAGCTGACTGATCGTTGCCTGATATCGCGCCACTGCCGAACCGACGTTGGAAGTGCATGGCGGGGAGGGGTGTGGGTGTGTGGGTGTGTGGGTGTGTGGGGGCGTGGGGGCATCGGGGGGGGGGGAAGGTACTCATTTGTTGCTTGCCTTAGTCATTTGACCATTGACCACGCATCCCTTCCGAGACGGAGAGGGGGGGGGGGGGGCATCGAACGGGAGGGGGGGGGTGATGATTCAGAACCTCGGCCAGATATGTGTTCAGATACGGGCGGTATGTGACCCTATATAGAGTGGGACTACTGCTGTTGTACTCTTACAGAGGACCATAGTAAATGCTAGTAAATAGGACATACGGTACACACAAACACCTATATGTTTCACTCTATTGATTGTGCTTGGTACTCGATACAGCAGGTATGATGACGGTTTCATATATTAGGGAGTTCATATACTTGATGAGGCTCTCTCCATCTGTGAGGTCTCGTGCTTGCTGGTGACTTCCCTGACTTGACTGCTTGTCTTGCTCGCTGCGCCTCGATGGTGGCCTGCGAGGTCCGACGATAATATATATACTTAACTACATGAGCCCGAGGTCGTATCAATACACTCTTTTTACTAACAATGCATTTGGTCCTATTTAGTATGCCCCCCCCGTAAATACTGCTGATACGTACTCGTAGTCTGGCTCTGGTAACGTTTAAATAATTGATTTTCGAGTACGTTATACCTCGAGTATGAACTATACAATACTTCGTACCTGGTAGGTTTTTAAGCTCTCAATAAGTGGTTCCACTTGCGCTTGCATGGGCCACTCTCGCGTCTCACGCCCCCCCCCCCGCTTTTGCACCGAAATATTGTACCACTCTGTACCGAAATATAAGCACCTTTTGTACATTAATATTCAATAAAAACATTTATTATATTTCGGAACAGAGTGGTGTGTGTTTTTAGGTAAGCGGCGGCTTTTTTTTGTCTCGCCGTGATGTCTTCCGAGCGCGTACAGGAACGGTGTGGAATCCAGGAGACCCCCCTCTTCCAACTGCACCTACAACAAACAGTTGAACGACCCAATTTTTGTCAGACGCGACTGAATGCCGCTTGCAATATCTACTCGAATGTCACCTACCTGGTATTTTGGTATCTTGCTGACCGCCATGGGGAACAATGGAAGGGGGGTAACATACAGGCAGTTTATCATTTGACCTCCTAGGGCTGGCGCTATATAGCGCCCAAAATATTTGTGTCTCGACCGACCACAGGCCTTGAAAAGCTTCCCTTAACGTATACAAAAAAAAGGACAATGGTTGCAATGCCAGGGTGATTATATTAATAGTAGGTGGGAAACTGACGACAAAAAAAAGGACAATGGTTGCAATGCCAGGGTGATTATATTAATAGTAGGTGGGAAACTGACGACAAAAAAAAGGACAATGGTTGCAATGCCAGGGTGATTATATTAATAGTAGGTGGGAAACTGACGACAAAAAAAAAGGACAATGGTTGCAATGCCAGGGTGATTATATTAATAGTAGGTGGGCCTAGGTGAGCTTGAATTGTTTCGGCTGGCCTCGCCTAGGAGAAGCGTTCGTTTATTAATATAAAAAAAAAAATGGTACTGCTGTACGAAGTAGTATATGTAGAAAGGGGGATAATTCATTAATTTCACGAAAGAGGGAGAAGAATATAGCACCCATCACAGCAGCAGAAACCTACGTGCAGTACACGCATACGCCTATCATACGTACCTGTTTCTCTCATGTAGGTCTTGAAGTGGGTCAGCTCGGCCTCAAGGGTGGTGTTGCTCGAGATCAACTCGGCGTTTCTTCGCTCGGCGCGCTTTAGCTCCTCGATCAGGCCCTGGACGAACGCGTAGCGTGGTGAGGGGGCAGGCGAGCGGGGGGGGGCGTTCGCCGCAGGGGCGGGGGGCGGAAGCAGGCGGGGCGGGGTACTCATGTGTGCATAGGCCGTAGCGTATGACCATAGACCCTCGCCCCATCCTATAATGCCGACGGAGCTTGTCGTATGGTGGGGGGGGGGGGGGGTGGTGATATGGACTGCTGCTGTGGATTAGACACAACGCTGTTTGCTGTATTCGGTACGCTTCTTAGCCGTTTCGGCCTGCCAACAATCACTGATGCTAAAGTATGGGGGTCACTTGTGGGTACTTTTTGCTTCAGCTGAGTGACTAACGACCCCCATTCATTCCTTTGCGGTCTTTAACCGTTTTAAGCGTATTTTTTGCTTTGCGGTACGAGTGGGTTTCTTATACGCTGCGCCCGACAAACTATTTTCAATTCCAGTTTTGAGTGAGGTTCAGGGCCGCCTCGCACCGACATGGCAAACATCTCGGCAGGGAAAATCACGGTACTAGCCCCCCTGCAGTACCACCAGTGCCAGTCCATTACAATGCAGGACACCTATTAGTAATAAGAAACAGGGCATCTGGTCCAGGCTGGGTTTCTTATTTGAGAGAAAAGAGTGCCTTCCACACCAATTTCAAGATAATAACGACTCCCGAATTTCTTATTTTCCTCTAAACATCAGCCTGGCCTTACTTCACTAACCTGTTTCTTAATAGGCATCCTGTACTGTGCGATTTTTGCTACTGCAATACGACGGTGCCATGTTTCTGGCAACAACAACAACAACAACAACAACAACAACAACAAGAAAAGCGCAACTTTCTTGCCGTCTACGATACACGGTCTTGTTTTCGGTTCGTTTTTGGTTATTGTTTTGTATCGCTCGCTGCTGATATACGGAGGAACGGTTTTGCCAGTTGTTTTTTCAACGTTCGCTGCTGGAATGCGGCATGAGGTTTACCGTTCCGTAACTCCTTGCTGCTTGCTCTCGTACTACCGTACGACGGTACAGCAATACCTGACATTATATTAACCCATTCAGAACTGAAAAAAATATCCCACACTAATTCCAAGTATGTTGTCCCCAAAAACGTGGGACCGTTTCTTAAGGGGTTAACCATTTTCGAAACGCTCGTTTTTTTTCGTTTTTTTTTTCCTTACCTGGCTGTGACTGCCTCCTCCACCGGAACCCCGTTCTTGCCGCAGAACCGCCACCTGCGGGAGGGGAACAAGAAAGGGGTTTCCGATTCAGAAAAAGGAGGCTTTTTTTGGTGTCAGGCCCGCCCCCCCCGCACGGGTGGGCCACTCTATGGTCCAAATAACGACCAATGGTTTTACCACAAACACAGGTGGTCAGAACCTCCTTCCTCCCCTTGCACAATGCAGGCAACTTAATAATGGTTTTACTACACACAGGTGGTCAGAACCTCCTTCCTCCCCTTGCACAATGCAGGCAACTTAAGAATCAGTGCGGAGACATTTGACCAGTCAGTGTAGCAAACGCCCCAGCAAGGCGTCGAAACCCTCGCAGTTCGGTATGCCTACGAGCGTAGCTGTGTGCTATTACGGGAGGGGGGGATAGTAAATAGCACCTACCTCTATTGTAGCAAACCCCACGAAAAAATGAAGCAACCCCCCCCCCATGACAAGATGTCTTTTACAATATCTCAATTCGGGTAAGCCAAATAAGGGTGTGCTACATTTATTGAACGACATTGTTCAACGTCTCCACAAGGGTTGTTTTACCCCCACATTGTGCAGACGGGGGGGGGGGGGTCTACTGGTGGTGGAAGGCGCTTTTTGTTTTCAAGTTTTAGCCTGTGGGTAGTTTTATACGCCAAACTGGAACGATCCATTTCGACTTGCCATATATCTCCCACGGAGGTCCCAGCCGTGGATGTGACGATGATGTGCGATGAGGGGTGCCACAGCAGGGGGGCTACCGGCCACCTGCGTGGTGTGTGCAGGGTTGGCGGGTCCTTTATGTGCTCACCTCGTCTAAGGCTCGGTCTCTCTCTTCCTCCGCTAGTCGGATGCTGATGTGCGCGTCTCTTGACCCCGCTCCTCCTCCTCCTCTTGTCGGGGTAACGTCTGAGAAAAGAAAAAGGCGCCGCGGTGTGTTGGCAAAGTGTTTATCAATAGAACGTTACAACATCAACAGCAGCAGCAGCAGCAGCAGCAGCAGCAGCAGCAGCAGCAGCAGTGGTAGCAGCAGCAGCAGCAGCAGTGGCAGATTGGGCGTTTTTTTCCCTGCTGCTTTCTTTGCTCGCGGCATCGCGTCAGCGGCATCCTTCAGCGTATATACATACGGCGATAAAACTTTTGAGTTCCATCCCAATCAGAGTACAACAACCGCAAGGCTGCTCTCCTTTCGATGGCCGAAAGGTTATCCGTATCAGCACGACGACGGGGGAGGAGGAGGAGGAGGGGAGGGGTGTACTCATGTCGTGCCCTCGCATCTCTACAATGCCGGAACGGAACACGTTGGGTTTTCACCAACCAGGCAGACATTGCTTGCTTGCACCAAGCGCGAAGCGCCGTGAGGTATTGGGCGAGTCGCATGGAGGGTGAGCTGCATTCTGCTAAGAACCGCCTCTGAGGCGGACATGCATATGGACGACAGCCTCCAATGAATTGATTTAATTTCTAGTGTGGCCACTTCCAGAGACAGCAATGGGTACTATTAAGTATCTGCCTCGTGGGTGCCTTGCCATATACACACTACGTGATACTATACTTCCCCTTGTGCGAAGTTGAGGTTCTCAACCCCGCACAAATGATCTAACAAGACCGCCAGCCTTGGCGACCGCCCCCCCAAAAAAACACGGTACCCTGGTTGTCTAGCTCACGCAGTGAGAGGCATGTTTTACAGTGTCGTTGCCAACCGACACCAACCCAACCTATAAATATATCATATGTTTTCGTCGGGGGGGGAGCAGGAGGAGGATGCCCAGAACAACGGCAAGTATTCCCGCAAGGCTAAGGCTCTATGTCCGATGAACACACGACGAACGAATGGCTATCAGTCGAACGGTTATCAGCACGACGGTGGCAGNACATACATACATACATACATACATACATACATACATACATACATACATACATACATACATACATACATACATACATACATACATACATACATACATACATACATACATACATACATACATACATACATACATACATACATACATACATACATACATACATACATACATACATACATACATACATACATACATACATACATACATACATACATACATACATACATACATACATACATACATACATACATACATACATACATACATACATACATACATACATACATACATACATACATACATACATACATACATACATACATACATACATACATACATACATACATACATACATACATACATACATACATACATACATACATACATACATACATACATACATACATACATACATACATACATACATACATACATACATACATACATACATACATACATACATACATACATACATACATACATACATACATACATACATACATACATACATACATACATACATACATACATACATACATACATACATACATACATACATACATACATACATACATACATACATACATACATACATACATACATACATACATACATACATACATACATACATACATACATACATACATACATACATACATACATACATACATACATACATACATACATACATACATACATACATACATACATACATACATACATACATACATACATACATACATACATACATACATACATACATACATACATACATACATACATACATACATACATACATACATACATACATACATACATACATACATACATACATACATACATACATACATACATACATACATACATACATACATACATACATACATACATACATACATACATACATACATACATACATACATACATACATACATACATACATACATACATACATACATACATACATACATACATACATACATACATACATACATACATACATACATACATACATACATACATACATACATACATACATACATACATACATACATACATACATACATACATACATACATACATACATACATACATACATACATACATACATACATACATACATACATACATACATACATACATACATACATACATACATACATACATACATACATACATACATACATACATACATACATACATACATACATACATACATACATACATACATACATACATACATACATACATACATACATACATACATACATACATACATACATACATACATACATACATACATACATACATACATACATACATACATACATACATACATACATACATACATACATACATACATACATACATACATACATACATACATACATACATACATACATACATACATACATACATACATACATACATACATACATACATACATACATACATACATACATACATACATACATACATACATACATACATACATACATACATACATACATACATACATACAACACATATAACATACATGCTTAACAGTCGGCTCTGAAACACTTTTTTCACCATCAGCATCACCCCCGCCCCCCGCCCCCCGGCAAGACACATCCCAAGCTAGGAGTTCCACTCTTTTTGTTTTTTGTTTGCCTTCTGAGGCAATTTTTCTGGCCTCAATTGAGCAACTACGGGAGACCATATTAAATAGGGCCATTGTTTTTAACTAAGGATAGGTTAAATATATAGGTTTTTGTGTATACCGCAGGTCCTATTTACTATGGTCCCCCGTAAAAAATAGTGTATTTGCGTCAGGAATACAGTAGATAGCGCATGCCGTAGATATCTTGGTAGGGTTTTGTTTGGCGCGGACAAACGTTTTTTCGAGGTTCCATGGTTTTTTTCGGGTGAGATATTTGATCTACTTTCACGTGAAGAGCTGGTGATTGGTCTCTAAAGGTATACCAGGTACGTGGTTGGCAGGGGAACGCGCCGTGGTGACTCAAGACAGCAATACAATACAAACTTTTATCTCGTATTCAGCGCAGGGCTGTCGGGCTGACTCGGCCCACTACTACAAGAATCCCTATCCAGCATGTGGAACTCCTACTATTACGATGGGACTTATACGTTGTGCTTCTGAGCACAACCCAACAGGAGCTCATGAAACGAATAAGCCACCAGCCTACCGTGGCATCACCCGGGCAAGGTGTGTGCGTGTGGTATATCATATGTGTTCTAACCGCGCGGCGACACCATGCGACGGCACGTAGTTCGAAGAGCTGTCCATCGAAAGTTGGGCCGTTCCGTCACGAAGAACAGATAGATGTCTTACGGTCCACTCATACACTAACGACCAATTGCTAACGACCGATCGACCCCCAGGTTTACGTGAAACTGTATAGGAATTTATACACTCGTAACTAACGACCGACCTACGTTTACGTACAAACGTATACCAGGGTAGGTACTTATGACGAATGCTGCGATAGAGGTGCACCGTGATTTTTCTGAGCTCCGCACTTGAGGAGCTCCATACCTCACCAAACTTGCTACCCGACCAACAATCCCATGGGTTAGGTACACTATGGAAAATATGGCAACACAAGAATGAAAAAACGACGAATTTGGGTTAAGGAGCCCGATCATTCAGAAACGAAAATCAGCAAAAAGTGCCACCTCTATCGGTCCACTCGTAACTGACGACCGACTCCAGTCGACGTAATTGTCATGTTATCTGTATACCTGCAAGGCATCGTCCCGCTGCTTCTGCTCCAAGTTCCGGACGAGCTCGGAGTACTCCTCAGCCATGTTGACGTTCTTCTCCTGCTGAGAGGAGATCTCCGACGAGGCTATCTTTAGGCGCGCTGGGGAAGGGTGGGAGGGCGGGAGGGTTGGGAGGGGGGTGGGGGGATGGGGGGAAGGGAGTCGGGGGAGGGGGCGGCAGCAGCGCCTTGCACCGAAGACTGCTGTGTTCCCAGCGCGCGCTCTATCGGGTCTGAGCGTCGGCGCTGGAAGAGGGCGCGAGGAGGGGGGGGGAGAGGTGTACTCTTGCCGTGCACGGCCGTAGTCGTGTGACCATAGACTCCCGCATCCCTACAATGCCAGGGCGGAGCATGTCGGGCTTTCACCGACCAGGCAGACATTGCTAGCACCAAGTGGGGGGGGGGAGGCGGGGCAGGGGCGGGGATGGAGGAGGACGATCCCCTGCTTAGCGTGAACGTGTTCTTGAGCCAGACTTCCCTGGAGGTGGACATATGCGCGTTCCCCACGGACGTGGTGTATAACAGGTATGGCGTACTCATCGGTTGCTTGCTTTAGTAATGTGACCACTGCCCATGTATCCCTTTCGAGACGGAGCACCGTTCTTACTCCAATAACAGAGACACCCCCCAACATTTGGGCGCTCACTACAAGCTATTTCCATACATAAGGGGGGTGAACTCAACTTGTTGCTTGCCTTAGTCATCTGCCCATTGACCAACGCATCGCTTTCGAGATGAAGCACCGCTCCTCCTACTCCCAAGAGAGACACTTCCAACATTTGGGGCGCTCCGTGCATTACTTCCATCATGCTGATATGACATTGAAAAACGTTTGGTGTACCTTATCCCCTTGCGTATACCAGGATTATGTGGAGTTTCAAGTATTAAGCTTTTATGTCCAACTGTTTGATGTAGAGATATGACAATGAAAAACGTTTGGTGTACCTTAATATGGATATCCTTTGTCCTCGCGTGTCAAGGGGTTCACACCTCTCACTAGACCACGATCTAGATCACGATCTACTGTAGATCCTAACCTGCCGTTATGATATGTTGTCCAGGATCTGTGCACACGATCTAGATCACGATCTAGATCCCAACCTGCCGTTTGGATATGTTGCGCAAGATCTGTGCACACGATCTAGATCACGATCTACTGTAGATCCTAACCTGCCGTTCGAATATGTTGTGCAGGATCAGTGCACACGATCTAGATCACGATTTAGATCCTAACCTGCCGTTTGAATATGTTGTGCAGGATCTGTGCACACGATCTAGATAACGATCTAGATCCCAACCTGCCGTTTGGATATGTTGTGCAGGATCTGTGCACACGATCTAGATCACGATCTAGATCCCAACCTGCCGTTTGAATATGTTGTGCAGGATCTGTGCAGTACGTACATATCCAACCAACGAAACACGCCCTAGATCATGCAGATTTTTCGGCTCCCACCCGGCAACATGATGTGCTACGTACATAATACAGATCATACATATCATACATATCATACAGAGCATACATATCATACATATCATACATATCATACATATCATACAGATCATACATATCATACATATCATACATATCATACATATCATACAGATCATACATATCATACAGATCATACAGATCATACAGATCATACAGATCATACATATCATACAGATCATACAGATCATACATACCATACAGATCATACAGATCATACAGATCAGGAACTTGTCTGCCCTGACAAAATATCTAGACCATCGAGCGGAAATCGACTATGTCTTCAATGGGCCCGGGATCATCCTGTGTTGCCTCGAAGGGTAATAGGGTTTTCCTCACCTTTCAAGGCGGCATTTTCTGCTCCGTCGGACACCCCTCCGCCCGCCCCGGCCGCCGCCGCCCCTGCCGCGACTAGCTGCTCGTCGGGGGGGAGATCCGGGGGGAGATTTTGCTCGCCCACGGAATCCTCGATAATGCCCCGCAGCTGCTTGTACCTGGGGCGGTGCATCGTATGGGTGGGGCGCGGTGCTCCGTTAGTTTGGACGAAAACTGTGTACGTAGGGCTGTGGGTTGGCTTGGCTGACTATATACGCATGATGCTACGGGTAGAGGTGCACCATTTTTTCCTTCTGAGGGTGGTGGCTTGAGGAGCGCTATACTATTTGTAAGTCACCCATAAACTGATGTTCGGGGGGGGGGGGTGGTGTACTTATGTCGTGCACGGCGGTAGTCGTATGACCATAGACCCTCGCATCCCTGCAATACCGGGACGAAGCACGTAGGGTTTTCACCAACCAGGCAGACATTGCTTGCACCAAGCGCGAAGCGCCGTGAAGTATTGGGTGAGTCGCATGGAGGGTGAGCTGCATCCTGCTAAGAACCGCCTCTGAGGCGGACTTGCATATGGATGACAGCTTCAATGAGTTCATTTAATTTCTGGTGTGGCCACTCCCTGAGACAGCAATGGGTATCACTATGTATCTGCCTCCTGGGTGCCTTACCATATACAGACTACGTGATACGATCATTCCCCTTGTGCGGAGCTGAGGTTCTCCACCCCGCACAAATGATCTAACAAGACCGCCAGCTTTGGTGACCGCCAAAAGAAAAGAGAAAAAAACGGTACCCTGGTTGTCGAGCACACGCAGTGAGAGGCGTGTTTTACAGCGTCGTTGCCAACCGACGCCAACCCAACCTATAATTATATAAATAAAAGTGCTACTGTAGTATATATATATGTATAGTATATATGCGATGAACAATCCCATGGACTAACTTATATATATATATACACCGAAAGGGACCGACGGTTTTTGGGTCAAGGTTTTACCCTCAGCGATTTTCTGGACAAGCCGTGTTCACAGGTGTCATCCATACTTCGAAAGCCTGGCGCCGTACCCTCTTTCACGACCCATGCGCAGAAAGCGAGGGCCCAGGCGTAAACCTCGCACGACACCCTTTCTCTCGGCACAGCTCCTCTTAGGTTTCGTGCTCGGAAAGCGTGCAATAACACCGCATTTTTCGGGTCTACAGTAGCCTACGAGAAGTCTCCTCCAGCCCCCCCCCCCCCACGTCCACAGCGCTCCAGGTCCTTTTCTTTGTCTCTGCCACTCTGTCCTTTGTCGGTTTTGTGGTGTGTCTCTCCCTCGCCTCCCTCCCTCTCTCCTCCTCCCTCGCCTCCCTTCTGCCTCCCTTCCCTCATCCTCCCTTCCCTCCCTCCCTCGCTCCCTCTCCCACCTCCCTGCCTGCCCGAGGGCCTGATGTCATTACGATCTTACGCCATGGCATTGATCGCTCCCGCCACCCCCCCCCCCCCCCTCTCTCCGTTCCCCTCTCTCTCCTCTCACCGATCGAACAAAGCTCGGTTCTTCAGCTTCGCGTCCCGCGCCTGCTCCCTCAGGACCTCCGCGTCTGCCATGGCCCTCTCCTCCCGCTCCTTGTAAGAAGCCACCATCTCCTCAAGGGCCGCTCGCTTTCCCTCGCCCTTTTCCTCCCCTCCACCATCCGCCGTGTACCCCTTCCGCCTTGACCCTTTCTTCGCTCCCTGGATAAAAACAATTTCGTGCCGAGATTTAGCGTACCAAAAAAGTGTCGAGATATAGACAGGCGGTAGTTCGGGGTGGGGTGGGGGGGGGGGGGTGTACTCATGTCGTGCACGGCCGTAGTCGTATGACCATAGACTCGAGACGGTAGGGGGGGGGTACTCATTTGTTGCTTGCCTTAGTCATTTGACCATTGACCACGCATCCCTTTCGAGACGGAGCCGGGGGACTGGGGCGAAATTCAGCTGGGGTGTACCTCATGCCATGCATGCCCGTAGCCGTGTATGTGACGATAGACTCTCACATTTTTTGCTATACCGGGAGGCGGAGCACGTCGGGCTTTCACCGACCCGACAGACATTGGGGGCGAAAAAAGAGGTGTTGATGTATAGATAGGCGATAGTTGAGGGGCGGGGGTAAATGATCCGGGAGATGGGGGTAAGGGGGGAAGGTAATAACGTGTCTGCCGCGTCACCCCTTCCGCCGCGAACCTTTCTTCGCTCCCTGTCACAAGTTTCATGCCCCCGAGGTTTTGCATGGGCTGATTCTCCTCGTGTGTGGGGCCCTTTACGACATGCTCCCCCAAAACCTGACCTCGAGAAAGCTGAAAGTGCATACTCGATGGGAAAAATGCCCGAGGGCCTTAGCTGTTTTGTCGAAAAATAGTTAAAAAGAAATACAGAAGTGGTATTCCAGCGATATCGTCTCCTAAAAACGATCAATTCATAAATTAACGCTAGATCAAGTTAGATAGTTAGTTAATCGCATGCACCCCTACCCTCCTCTTGTATATATGTCTTGGGTACGTAGTTCCTTAGTTGTGGAGTATAGTAATAGTCAATGATAGTCAGTAATAGTAAGTAATAGTCAGTGGTAGTCAGTAACAGTCAGCAACAATCAGTAATAATCAGTAATACCTGGTACCTGGTAGTCAGTAATACGCCAGGAACAGTCAGTAATAGTCAGTGATAGTCAGTGATAGTCAGTAATAGTCAGTGATAGTCAGTAATCAACAGTAATCAACAGTAATAGTCAGTGATAGTCAGTAATAGTCAGTAATAGTCAGTAATAGTCAGTGACAGTCAGTATTAGTCAGCAGTAGTCAGTAAGTCAGTAATAGTCAGTAATAGTCAGTAATAGTCACTAATAGTCACTAAAAGTCAGTAATAGTCAGTAAAAGTCAGTAATAGTCAGTAAACGTCAGTAATAGTCAGTAAACGTCAGTAATAGTCAGTAACCAACAGTAATCAACAGTAACAGTCAGTGATAGTCAGTGATAGTCAGTAATAGTCAGTAATAGTCGGTAATAGTCAGTAATAGTCAGTAATAGTTAGTAGCGCGTCCCACCTTGCCACCGGCCACCAAGTTTTCCATCTTGTCCCGAAACTTGTGCCTCAGGTCGTCCAGCTCAGCGTTCACCTCTGCTAGCTCCCGCTGGGATTCCGAAAGGTCTAGAGCCTTGCGGGCACACTCCTCTTGAGACTGCTGCCATCGCCGCTCGCCCTGCTTCACATCCAGCCTGCCCGGTGGGCGATGGCGGGCAAATGTTGCACAAGTCGGTCAGATTTAGATAATGCACAGATAGATCATGCACAAATAGACCATCTACAGATATATCATATTCAGACAGATCATGTACAGAGAGATCATCTACATATATATTATGTACAGATATATCATCTACAGATAGATCATCTACAGGTCGTGAACAGATAGATCATCTACAGATATATCATCTATGAGTACAGATATATCATTTACAGACAGACCATCTACAGATATAACATCGACGGATAGATCATCTGAAGCATCTAGATCCTAACTCGACGTTTAAGATATGTTGTGGTGCAGGATCTGGACCACATCACGATAAGCTGCAGGTCATCTAGATCGCCTACATCCTAACCTGCCGTTTAACATATTTTTGTACAGGATCTGGACAGATGGAAATCTCGATCATGTAGATCTTAACCTTCCGTTAAGAAATGTCGTGTACACGATCTGCACAGATCACGACCTAGATCAACTAATACGGGAGACCATAGTAAATAGGACCAAATGTTGTTAGTAAAAATGGGGAATTATATACCATGGTAGTTTTTTTTGTGTCTACCATAGGTCCTATTTACTATAGTCCCCTGAAATAGGTCGTCTAGATATTAACCTTTCGTGAAGAGATGTTGTGTACAGGATCTGGGCAGATTACACCAATCTATCATCCAGATATTAACCTCCCGCTAAGAAATGTTGTGTGCACGATCTGGACAGATGACGATCTAGATTATCTACTCGTAGATCGTCTAAATATTAACCTTCCATTAAGAGATGTTTCGTAAAAGATCTGGACAAATGACGATCTACTGTAGATCATCTAGATCTTAACCTTCCGTTGAGAGATGTTGCGTACATGATCTGAACAGATCACGATCTTGATAATCTGGATTAATCTAGATCCTGATCTGCTGTCTAAGAGATATTGTACAGGATCTGAACAGATCACACAAAAAAACAACCTACAACAGATCTTAAACTTTCCGCTAAGGCGATGATGTGTACACGATCTGGACAAATCGCTATCTAGACTATCTAGATTATCTGGACGATCTAGATCCTAGCCTTCCGTTTAAGATATGTTGCACATGATCTGAACAGATAACGATCTACAGTATCTATAGTAGATCACCTAGATCCTAACAATCCGTTAAGAGGTATTGTACAGGATCTGGGCAGGTCACACCAAAATATCATCTACAATAGATCCCCATCCTGCCTGTTAACATATCTTGTGTACAGGATCTGGACAGATCGCGGTCTACAGTAGATCATCTACGTAGATCCCAACCTTCTGTCAAGAGATGTTGTGTACATTGGGACGCATGCTACGATAGAGATGCATCATGTTTTTTTTTTCCTGAGCTTCTCACTTAAGGAGCGTCATACCTCACCCCGAAAAAACGATTTTGGAGGGGAATAAAAGTGCTACCGGGTGAAAAATATCATGACCGAAGTATACTCTTAACAATATTTCGTCACAAAAATGAATGAAAGTCCGACGAATTTGGGTTAAGGAGCCCGATCGTTCAGAAAACGATTCAGCCAAAAAGTGCTACCTCTACCGTAGCACGCGTCTTGGTGGGGCATCGACCAGCGCAGCGTAGGTCCGGTGCAGCCGACAAACCGGCTCATCAGCCAAAGGATGAAAGGGGGCCGGTTCATCCTTTTTTGTTTTTGTTTTTTTGGTGACAATTGATTTCGGCCAGGAGTCTCCATTTTTTATATAGGGCTGGGGCACTGGCTGAGTCAGTAGTCAGTAGCGAATATATTGTCGTCACACTTACTCAGTATACATATTGGATTGCAGCAGTATACTGTCTCTCCTCCTCTCTTTTGTCTCCTCCCGAAACGCGTTTGGTGGGTTTCCGTATCGTGATGTGGCATGTTTCATGGGCGTGCGTAAAATAATACCTACTGGAGAATACACTGGCCGGATCAATCAGTAGATTACTACTGCCAGTAGGCTGCTACTGCCAGTACATACTGCTGTGCCACTTGCCCAGCCCTAATTGTTTACCTGAGGTGCTCCTGGTCTTTGTGCAAGGCTTCGTTGTCAGCCTTGATCTTGGTCAGCTCCTCGAGGTCGTGCATGTGGTTCTTCAGCAGCTCCGCCTCCCGCGTCTGCTCTCCGCTCACCGCCGCCCTGTACATTAATGTATACCACAAAAACACCCCCGAAAAAAAAAATGGCTTTTTTACCAGTTATTTGTCAACTATGGTTGTTGAGGGTTACTTGTGTACGCGGGACGAATATTAAAACTAAACCCTGACGCTGACCCTAGCCCTAACCTGAACGACAAAAAGGGCTGAGGGTTACGTACGTGTGCATGGGACTCGGGGTGAATAACGCCACCCCTAGGAAACCCCTGACGCGTGCTACGATAAAGGTACGTGCGTAGCGCTTTTTTTTTCATCTGGAAAAAAGTCTTCTTTGCATGACGGGGGGGGGGAGCTCCTTAACTCATTCAGAACTGAAAAAAAATGTCCCACACTTATTCCAAGTAGGTTGTCCCCAAATTCGTGCGACCAGTTCTTAAGGGTTAACCCATTCATAACTGAAAAAAATGTCCCACACTAATTCTGAGTAATTTTTCCCCAAATTCGTCGGAATCTCCTTATTTTTTTTTTCCATGTTGCACTTGAGACCACGGGAGTGTTCATTGTATATATCGTACGTATCACTTTTGTTTTCCTCTAAAATCAGTGTTTTGGTGAGGTGAAAAGCTCCGACACTGTTGTTGTTGTTGTTGGTGTTTATGTTGTTGTTGTTGTTGTTGTTGTTGTTGTTGTTGTTGTTGTTGTTGTTGTTGTTGTTGTTGTTGTTGTTGTTGTTGTTGTTGTTGTTGTTGTTGTTGTTGTTGTTGTTGTTGTTGTTGTTGTTGTTGTTGCTGCTGCTGTTGTTGTTGTTGCTGTTCTTGATCTTCTTCTCACATGACCCGAAATATAAGGATATTTCTGACAAAGTATTAATATACAAACATTTCTTATATTCTCGGTGATATGGCAGTCCGTGGTCACAGGACAGGCTCCAAAGAAAGCGCTGGAGGGGAAGAATACATCAGGGAAAAAATAATACACAAAATAATACAACGCAGTACGACATATATGTATACATCATAACTGTTGTGGCGCGTCGTACACCCCAACCAAGAGTAAATGAAATAAATCGAAAAGAAAAAAGGAAAAAGGAGTGAAGGAGAGAAAGAGAGAAAGAGAGGAAGGAAAAACAAGAAAAAAAAAAAAAAAAAAAAGGAAAAGAAGGAAAACGGAAAACAAGGAAAAAAAGGAAAAAGGAAAAAAAAAGGAAAAAAAAGGGAAAAAGGAAGCAGAAGGGAAAGAAAGGGAAACAGCGCAAAAAGAAAAGAAAAAGGGACAATCCTCTACCGTATCGTCAAAAAGGTTGAGCGTTACTGTGTACAGGGACGAGATAAGACCTAACTCTGACTCTAACCCTAACCCTAACCTTATCCCCTTAAACCTCCTGACTCTAATCCAACCGGCAACGGCTGCTCGTAGGGATAAGCAAGTGCCTATTTCGTCTTGCACGCAGGCCAACACCACGCTATAGTGGAAGCATCTGGGGCCCTGGATTTAATCAACCGAACCGGCAACGGCTACTCGTAGGGATAAGTAAGTGCCTACTTCGTCTTGGAACGCAGGCCAATACCACGCTATAGTGGAAGCATCTGGGGCCCTAGATTTAGTCATGCGGGCGGAAACTCCGGCAATTAATATCTCTCTTTCATTTTTTTTTTAAAACAATGATCTATACATGCTATTTGGCACAAGGTTTGCTCAGACACCATACTTTGTACATACAGGGGTAAACACTGCTGTCTTGGCTCACTATCATGTGACCGGTTTACCCCTTCGTTGTGAGAAACTACCCGCTAGTATACCGTACGATACTTCAACTTAAGACTGTATAGCGCAAAGAATGCTTATTCTGGTCATTCGAACAAATTTCTTCGAAGTCATGTCTCCGGTAAACGATATTGAGCTCCTGTGATAAGACTGGGTGAGACACAGAGTATCCCCTTGCAGGTTTGTCTATTAAGCATCCTTGATGTTACTCACTTTCCGTAGAGTCAAGCGTAGAAGAGAAGCAGCTTTTATTAAACCCCGAGCCAGATGACATCTGCGTGCGAGTACATAGCTCATAATAATAAGCCGCCACCCCTACAAGGCATTTCTCCCCAGCGTGCGTCAACCCAAAAGTGTAGAATGCGTACCATTCTGTGGGCGTAAATGCAAGGACCGCTGGGGGATAAATAGGAAGACTAAACGGTCCTTATATTTCTGCCCAGGGTGCAAGTCGACGAGAAGGGAAGAAAGGGCTAGATGAAGTCTTCTCGCGATAAAAAATGCAAGGCACGAACCGTAGTGGGAGGAGGAGGGAGAAGAGCCTACCCCGTGACCCCGGATCTGAGTTACGACTATTACTAGGAAGGAGAGGAAAAAACAAGGTCGAACGTAATAAATGGGATGGGGAAAAAAAAAAGAAGACGATTGTGGTGATAGATGGTAAGCTCTAGCTACTGCCGGGAGCTGGAGGTGGGGCGTGTGTGTGAAGGGGGGGGGGGGGGGGGGGGNGGGGGGGGGGGGTACGGTGAAGTAAACGAAACGCCTCCACGGGTATGGTCCCCGCCCTCACAGACAGGCTACAGAGCCCGCCCTGGCCTAGTCTTTTAGAGGGCGAGGCATCCGAGCGGGGACCGAGTACCAGTAAGCACAGCAGCAGTGGGACGAAAGCTTATTAAACCAGCAAGCGTTAACCGTTTTGAGGACCGTTGTATATATCGGGGGGGGGGTGTATTCTCATGTTGTGCACGGCGTAGGTCATATGAGCCATAGAGGTTCGCGCATCGTTTTTACATTGTATGCCCAACGGAGCGCTGTGGGTGTTTCACCAACCAGTGCAGATCAGGGCTTGCACAATATCGCTGAAATCGCGCGTGGAGGGTATTGGGGCAGGTTCGAAATGGAAGGTGAGCTGCATCCTGCTAGATTCACCGGTCCTGAGTGGCTGGAGCCGTGCATATTGAGCGAGCAGCTTCAATGAGTTTTAATTTTAATGCTGTGGGTCCACTTCCGGAGTATCAGCAATGGGTATTCGACTATTATACTGCCTTTTCGCGATCGCCTTGATCCGGTATATTTAAGCACTGACGTTGATAGCATTCTCATTTCCCCTTGTGCGGAACAAAGTTCCCAGTCGTCCGCACTAAATATGAGCTACTCGACGTCGCCAACTTTTGGTGGACCGCAAAAACAAACTACAAATAAAAACGCATTGCACCGCTGTTGCTACCCACGCATAGCGAGTTTGGCGTGTTTTTAGCAGCGTCGTTGCCTAGCGACGCCAACATGTGGCCGAACTATAAATAGAGTTGGGGGGGGTGTACTCAATGGTGCACGCGCTGTAGTCATTTATGGGGGGAGTATGACGGATTGCGACTGGTATCAAGCGACTATGGTACAGTGGGTGCCCCTGATTTTAAGAGGGCCAGAGTTAAGCGCGTTTCAGGGGTTAAGAGCGGTCAATTCGGCTTATCCCACCTGTACTAAAAGCTGTATATTGCCCCCTACAGATAAGAGCAATATGCAGTTTAAATAGGGGCACTCACTACTAATAATACTGTAGTAGAGAGGAGCGCTCAGCCGTACAAGCATCACCATGCTACTTATGTTCGGGCTGGGCACTGGCTGGATCAGTCAGTAGCGACTATACTGTCGTCAAAGTCAACCAGTATACTGTCTCTCCTCTCGCCTCTCTTCTATCGAAACGCATCTGGTGGGTTTCCGTATAATAGCATGGCGTATTTCTTGGGCGTACGTAAGGTAACACCTACTGGCGAATATACTGACCGGGTCAACACGTAGATTCCTACTGCCAGTACATTACTACTGCCAATAGATTACTACTGCCAGTACATACTGTGCCAGCGCCAGTACATACTGCAATCTCAGACACATCCTCAAATATACGCCGGTAGCTCGGACTTTTTCGCATCGGTCGACGCCAAAACAAAAAAGAGTCACGTATAATCATGCTAGACTAGTTAAAAGTACGAGTCAGGTTTTTTCTTTTTCTTTTTTTTTATGGGGCGGGGGGGGGGGGGGGGGG
>MEHQ01002972.1:31308-54628 GCA_008828725.1 Saccharina japonica | reverse complement strand
GGGGGGGGGGGGGGGGGGGGGCTTTAAACAGTGCTATTATAGCACGCGTCTACGAGACGACCTCGCACCTGTGATGATCGAATGTACGCGTTTCCCACTCCACTTGCGCGCGCTGAAGATCAAGCTCCGCCTTCGCCTTCACGGTAAAACATTAAAAAAAAAAGCCAAGAAGGAACAAAACAAGGGGGATGGGGATGGGGAGCGGAGCGGCGCGGCGCAACGCAAGACTCATCTCACGGTAGTAGTAGTAGTAGTAGTAGTAGTAGTAGTAGTAGTAGTAGTAGTAGTAGTAGTAGTAGTAGTATTAGTAGTATTGTTAGTAGTAGGGGTTGGTTTGCAATTCCACTAGTATTTGCCTTCTGCGGCGATATTTTCTAAGGATTAGCGCATACAGCGCATACAGCGCATACAAATGTTTCGTCGGGTTGCGCGAAAAACAAATACCTTGGAAGGCATGTTTCGGTTTCGGGGATGAGATATTTGGAGCTCCTTATGCGAGACGCTCGTACGACTACAATAAGGCGTCACCCCTGCCGGGGAATTTTTCTCTGCGAGGTAGGTAGGTAGGTAGGTAGGTAAGTAGGTAGGTGATGGTGGTGACGAAATAAGAGAGAAGGGGGGCGGGTCGAGCACTCAGCGTTTTTTTCCGTGTGACGAAAGACGCAATCGTAGCTATAAGGGATGTCGGCATACACCCCGTATCATAAGCAGGATATGATACCGGTTCAAACCACTCGGCGATTGGGGCAAGGCGAGACATACCCCCCGAGTCAGGAGACATCGGCGTCGGCATACATCCGTGGCTTTTGATGTCGCTTTGTTACTGTACGGCGTTCGTGCGTAATAAATACAGTATGTGCTACGATTCGAACACGAAATGACGCCCCTCTTCTCGCCATTGCAGCCGGCACATCCACAAACAAGCGAACACGCAACCGAGGCATTCCCGTCCTTCCTGTACTCCATTGTGAAGGCCCCGTCGCGCGTTGTTTAGACAAGCTTCGAACTTTCCCCCCGGGGAAATGCACTACCCCCACACCCCCCCGCCCCCCCTGGTCGGTGAATACCCGACATGCTCCGTCCCGGCATTGTAGGGATGCGAAGGTCTATGGTCATAGCCCCCCCCCCCCCCCCCCCCCGGGAACACTTCCAGGTCCAGCCGGACGAACGCGCAAACAGGGTACATACTGCTGCTGTCACCCACACTGCTGTACCCTACTTTACCTCTTTCGGTGTGTACGCAACACAGCCAGCGATGTGATGTGCCCATGCGGCGGAACGTTAGCGTCCTCCTCCATCTTCGCCAAGACGTAGCCCACGATTTTTCCTGCGGGGCGGTTCGGACAAACAGATGTCGGTTTGTCGGTCTATTAATACTTTTAACCCATGCAACACATTTAGACCTTAAATGGGAATGCAGTCCCAATGTGGGGACACAAAACACTTGGAATTAGACGAGATTTAGGGTTCCGTTCAGTGCAGCACTAACACGGTAAACAACGCTTTCGGGATTTCAGGGCGGGGAAAGAAAAGTGTCGAGAAGAAGAAAAAAAGTGACGGTTACAGAAAACGCCGCTGCGTGAAAACGGGGGATGATATTATACAAAATTGGCGTCCGAGTTTTACAAATGGAAGGTGCGTCGTATGTATACGTAGGGCACGGGCGCACCAATAATTCTACACGTAATGCTGGGCGCTCACGCTCGTCGTAGACGGTTGGCTTATCCCACGGTATATAGGGTTTGTAGTTAGTTTTTGCCTCCTGAGGCAATATTTTGTCACTGGGATTGTCACTGGGACCGGTTGAGCTCCCCAAGAGAAACTCAGCGGTTATTTACGTTTAGTATGATACTTTTCACTGGAATGTTATGCTTGGGTCCCTAGCGCATAGAAATGCTGGTCGGGTTGCGTGAAATATTGAAACTCCTCATGCGAGGAGCTCATACATTAAGGCGCCACCCTTATAAGGCATGAGTACGAGTACGTACGTGTTCATTGTTTTGGTCGCTATCTCGGGGTTTCCAAAGGGGTTACGTTACAACACTTTTGGGACTTCAGGGGGGGGAAACGTGGAGAAAAAAAGTGACCATTACGTACAGCGGTCGGCCGTATGAAGCAACTCGAGTCTAGGATCGCCTTGTCGCGGAGCTCTTGGGTCGGCGCATCCCGAAAAGACTCTTCTCTCCTGATGACAACATCCATGCGGACCGGAGATTCCTGTCTGCGGAGAAGAGCTCCCCACTTCCCACTCGAAGAGGAATTGATGGGGGCTCCACGCTTCTTGATAGCATTTAAGAGCTGCACACACGTTTTCGGCACACTATAAATACTTCGACTTAGTGCGGGACACCGTAAGCAGCAGCAGCAGCAGCAGCAGCAAAAGGGTCAAACGGTGCGAGACATCACGCGAAGCAGTGGCGCCTCATAATTCTCCTGTGCTCCAGCTCGGGCGGCATGTGCGCGCGTGCCGCGCGTCCTGTGTCCACCTTGCTACAGCATGGGCACGTCGCGTCACCGCCAAATTCTCCTCGATCCCCATCATCACCACCGCGTCCTCCAACGCCCACGATATCTGGGGCGTGCTCCGATTGAAAACGAAGCTCTTGGTTGCGCCCCAAGGCAGGCGGTAGTTCCGGCCCCTGACAAACTCCTGTCACAGGCCTTACGAGTACGAGCGATAATTTGTTTGTCTCCAGCCCCCTAGCCTTTAGTCCGGTCCCGGTGGGCGTGTTTCGGCACCACTCGCCGGGGTCAGGCAAGCTGGGTGGACCAGAGAGACGAGCCGCGAAGGCTTGTTGCAAGAGTCTGCCTCCCAGGGAACGGAGCTACCGCCTGCCTTCGGGCACGGCGAAGGACTTAATTCCCCAACGTTGACAGATCATATAGATAATTCCCACTTAATGATCTAGATATTTCAGGGCAGAAATATTCCTGATCTGTATCATCTGTATCATCTGTATGATCTAGCTCACGTTGCCGGGTCGGGCCCAAATAATCTGCATGGGCTAGGGTATGTTTCCTGGGTTAGATTTGCTACACATATCCTGCGCAACATATCAGAACTGCAGGTTAGGATCTAGATGATCTATCTGATCTATCCGTAGATGATCCGTCCGACGTGTGCTTCATTTCCAACAATACCATACCAGCCTCCGAGTTCATCAGCATGGGCAGGCAGGCAGGCAGGCAGGCGGGCGGGTATACGACGGGCATGCACATATGGATGCGGCATCAACTCTTGCTGTCGAATAAGCTTTTGTTTCACGTCGACGCATACACAATAAAATACTACTTATAGTAAGTCCCTCGATTTGGGGGGGGTGTACTCATGTCGTGCACGGCCGTAGTCATATGACCATAGACTCTCGCATCCCTACAATGCCGGGACGGAGCAACCTGCCCCCTTCCCCTTTCCCCCCCTCCCGCATTCCGCGCTTTTTAGAATGCCACATACCTTGGAAATTTCTAGGACGTCGGCCTTCTTGTGTGCCTCTTCGGCGTCCTGCTTCAGGAGGCGTGTCTCCTCTCGCGCAGTCCTCAGGTCGAGCTCAAGCATCCGAAGCCTTGCCGAGAAGTCCTCCACCTGCCTCTCCAAGTCTTCCCGTACCTTTCAGCCAGAACAGGGGAAAAAAACAACCCGCGCGCACGGCCGTGGTTTGTTTATGCCCCCCCTCTCCTCTAATGTCTGCCTGGTTGGTGAAAACCCATCGTGCTTTGTCCCCGCATTGTAGGGATGCGAGGGTCTATGGTCATATCATATCATATCATATCATATCATATCATATCACATCATGTGATGTCATATCATATCATATCATCTCGTATCATATCATATAATATAATATCATATCATATCATATCATGTCACATCACATCACATCACATCACATCACATCACATCATATCATATCATACCATACCATATCATATCATATCATACCATATCATATCATATCATATCATATAATATAATATCATATCATATCATGTCATACCATATCATATCATATCACATCACATCACATCGCATCATATCATATCATATCACATCACATCACATCACATCACATCACATCATATCATATCATATCATATAATATAATATCATATCATATAATATCACATCATATCATATCATATCATATCATATCATATCATATCATATCATATCATATCATATCATATCATACCATACTATATCAGATAATCTAGACCTTTCGCGGGGCACATACATTCCTCAGCGACATGATCTGCAAATTCTAGATAATATTTGGCTGCTGGGTGGACTCATGTATATGGCACGGCCCTTTGCGCACATGTGTGCCCGGTGTGATCTCTACAGGTACGACCCTCTCCCATAATCTCACGGCAAAGGCAAATACCGTCTCATAGAGTCTAGATGACCCCAACCCCCCCCCCGACAGCAAACCACCATAGCTCCGAAGGGACAGAAGGACGGTGTGGAAGTTGCTCGGCTTCCGGCATACCTTAGGGGGCCCGGGCGGACTTCAAACTCAGGTGACCCTTCATACGTAGCGACGGCCTCATTTTTTTCACACGCCGTCACTACTATTAAATAATAATAGGCTGTTTGCTTTCGGCCAGGCGTGCCGCGAAATCGGCAGTGCAGAGACCGGTTTTTCGTACCATAAAAAGCGCTGCCGAATGCACCCACCCCGAAAAAAAAACTACGGTAAAATATTTCATTCACTAATTCCCAACACTACTGCGCTGACACACACCGTACATAAAAAGTATCACCCCGCACGGAAATACAAGGACCGTTTAGATCAAAATCAAACCAATCAGCTATCAGCCAATGGGGTTGATTGAGGTTTCCACACATTGCGGGCGGGTATTGACCCGGGGGGCGCGGGGGGCACCGTTACAAACGATCCTTGTATTTCGGGGCAGAGTGGTACGAAGTCTTGTAGGGTTATATATTTTGGGACTACAGGATGGTTTAAGCTGAATTCAATAGATTTTTTAAGCGTCGGACATTTACATTTTAGGAGTACAGGTTCATTAATTATACGCTTTTTCTTTAGGGTACAATATCCAGGGGTTACAAAATTGTTTTTTCCCTTTCTTTCTTGGCGTGCGGTATCGATGTCTGGGGTTCGCGGTCTGTCTAAAAATCATGGGCATTATTTTAGTATCGTACCGCATCCAGATGTGCCTTCTGGTTGACGAGGGTCAACAGCTCCGCGCCCATCTCGATGCTCTTTGCTTCCTCGACGCCAAAGCTTTCCTGCAGCTCTTTCACTCTCTTCTGCGCCTCGAACAGTTTTTCCTGGCAGCAGAAAATACGGGACAGCAAGAGCAGGGGAACGGGACGATGATGATGGTGGTGGTGGTGGTGGTGGTGGGGGTGGCGGTGGTGGTGGTGGTGGTGGTGGTGGTTATGATGATGATGGTGGTGGTGGTGGTGGTGGTGATGGTGGTGGTGATGATCATGATGATGATTCAAATTCTGACGACGATGGTGTTGATGATGATGAGGATGATGGTGATGATGATGGTGATGATGATGGTGAGGATGATGGTGATGATGATGGTGATGGTGATGGTGAGGATGATGGTGATGATGATGGTGATGATGATGATGATGATGGTGATGATGACCATGCATGGTGGCGTTTCCACGCAAACTCAGGCGGAGATTTTCACCATAAACAAAATAGTCGTACGGAAAGCTGCTTCCCCCCATCGAACAGATCAGATAGATAATATCCCGACGCCATAATCTACGTATTTTCAGCGCAAATACATTCTTGATCTGTATGATCTGTATGATCTGTATGGTCTGTATGGTCTGTATGATCTGTATGGTATGTATGATCTGTATGATCTGTATGATCTATAGCGCATGTTGCAGAGTGGGATCTGTATTGCACATAACTTCCCGGGTTGGATCTGTATTGCACATATATATCCTGCACACCATTTCATTAATTCAGGTTAGGATCTAGATCATCTAGATTGTGACGTGCCCAAAGTGTGAATAGTTAGCACATACTTCGTCTTTCATGCGCCCTCATGCAGGTAAGCTATCTGGAACGTCGAGGGCACACGCTGAAAGCCGCGGAACTACTACCGTCGCTACGTACGTGCGTAGGTCGGTACTGGTATTTTTTAGTTCCTTAACCCCCTTAACCCTTCTAGGACTGGAGTCCCGTTTTGGGGAAAAATTACTTGCAATTAGAGTAGTTTGTCCCCCAAAGGGGACTGCAGTCCTAAAAGGGTTAAGAACTGGTCCCACGTATTTGGGGGAAAACTACTTGGAATTAGTGTGGGATATTTTTTTCAGTTCTGACTGGGGTCAAGTACAGAAGGGACCTTCGGAGATTTTGGCCGCGATTTTGAGTGTCTTACAGAACAAGCTACGTTGAAAACAGCGCAGCTGTTACCAGCTGCGTCTTGGCCTTCGGAGTGTCCGAGGAGCAGATAGTCCCAAAAGCGGTTAAGACCTACCAAAACTTTCGCAAGTTGACGGAGGCTCGTCGACCGTTGATATTGAAGAGTTTATTCGTAGCCCAACACATTTGCATGTCCGATGTCGTATTGCATTAAATTTCTTTTTGCCAAGCTTTCGTTTGATTTTGTGTGTCGGGGCTTAGCGGTCCAGGAAGTTTCCTGCAAAAACCCATGAACCGCGAAACGCCGGTAGATATATAAAAGGCCGACAGACAATAAACGCGCTCTTACAGAAGATAATAATATCGCGCAAAATAACCGCTGTAACTGCTGTGGCACGCGTTGGGTGTGCTGCTTGTACGCAGTCTTGATTTGAGCTTGCCTTACAGAAGCGACCTTGAAAATAAACAGCAGTGCAGCTGTCCTTTGGCTGCGCCTTGCTTTCGGAACGTCCCGGGAGCAGAGCTACTGTAAATGTCACGAACCCGCGAAGCACCGGCATATATATATATATACACACAGGCCGACAGACCCTAACGCGCCCTTACAGAAGAGAAGAAGGTAGTGAAATATGACGAGAACTGCTGTGGCACGCGTGAAGAAGGTCGTGAAGTATTGGCTAAAACTGCTGTGGCACGCGTTGGGTGTGCGACGCATATATGACTGTATTGGCCCACCTGCATGGCCTCCCGATCGGCGACGGCCGCGGTGGCTTCCCTCTGCTTGGAGGCGCGGCCGGCTTCCGACTCTTGCAGCCTGCGTGAAGCAGAATCGCACCCCCCCCGAGAAAAAACATCATGAGACACGCACACCCCACCCACGCACATGCACATGCCCATGCACACCACACACGTCACCTGTGTATCTCCCATAAAACAAAACGCGTACGATCCCTTTCTTTTCTATACGTATGTGTGGGTTTATTTCAGATTCGTTTAGCTATTCATTCGGTTCATTTTCGCGGGTTTAACGTCATTATTATCCCCCATGTTCCATCCTTTAACCCGTCACTACGATACGAGAGTACTGTCCGCACCCAGTGGCGAAAAACAAAATAGACAAACCCCCCCCCAAGAATTCCCTCAAACCTAACTCGTTCGATCGTAATTTACCTGGGTGTTGGTCAATATCAGCCCCTCATAAGGCCTTTTTTGTCAATATCAGCCCCTCATAAGTTTTTTTTTGTCAATATCAGCCCCACATTAGGCATTTTTGGTCAATATCAGCCCCTCTTAAGGCTTTTTTTGTCAATATCAGCCCCTCACCAGGCCTTTTTGGTCAGTATCAGCCCATCACTAGGCCTTTTTGGTCAATATCAGCCCCCTCATTAGGCCTTTTTGGTCAATATCAGCCCCTCACTAGGCCTTTTTGGTCAGTATCAGACCATCATAAGGCCGTTTTGGTATATATCAGCCCCTCGTAAGGCCGTTTTGGTCAATATCAGCCCCTCATTAGGCCTTTTTGGTCAATATCAGCCCCTCACAAGGCCTTTTTGGTCAGTATCAGACCATCATAAGGCCGTTTTGGTATATATCAGCCCCTCGTAAGGCCGTTTTGGTCAATATCAGCCCCTCATTAGGCCTTTTTGGTCAATATCAGCCCCTCACAGAGCCTTTTTGGTCAGTATCAGACCATCATAAGGCCGTTTTGGTATATATCAGCCCCTCGTAAGGCCGTTTTGGTCAATATCAGCCCCTCATTAGGCCTTTTTGGTCAATATCAGCCCCTCACAAGGCCTTTTGGGGCAGGCACTCTTCGCTCTTTTCACAGGCACCCAGCGCTCCCTCCCACACAAGCCTACAAATGACACCCCACGCCTATATAGAGGTCATTTTACATTTACAATAGACAGTAGTAGTGGTCCCTCTATAGTGCCTCTGGTCCCGCTGTAGTGCCGGTGGAATCGCTTGGCACAGATGGGATTCACCAGTGTGGTAGTGTGCGGAGTATAATAGTGCCGGTTACCGCAATAATGCCGGTTACCTATGGTCAAAATTGCATCCCCTTTGTCTTCAAAAGTAACTCAAAAATCAAAACAAGAAAAAAGCACGTATGGAAAACTCAAAACTCAAAAATCCTTAATCAACACCGTCGCCAGGAAAAACAAACAGCATGCTCTGTGGCATTCCGATGCCTATATATGTAGATGGGGTGATCACAACAACATCTCCCCGTTAAAGACATGGGCTAACACACGTACTCGTACGTAGTCTCTTTTGAAACGTTAGGTACACAGCACTTGAAAAACTGATCAAATACGACAACATTAGTAGTTTTGTTATTATTATTATCTTTGCCATCCGACAATGTGCAGCATGATCTTCAGCTTTGATCACTCAGAAAATTCCCAAAAGCAGAAAACCACGGAAACCAAGGAAACCTATGCGTTATTAGTTTTTGTCTCCTAAAATGTGGGTGCAGTTGGTTCTAAATAAAGGGGGGTTAAGACACGATTTGTTTGTTCACTCTTGTTTTCGTTCCGTGTCAAGACACACTTTGTTTCAATAATTCTTGTTCCTAGGGGGGGAGGGGTAACTGTTTCCATGCTATGGAATTCCGGGTAGCGCTGCCTCCTAAAACACGGGTACAATTGGTCATAAAAGGGGGTCAAGATTTGTTCTTCAGTTTTGTTTTCGTTCTATGTTATTAAGACCCATTTTTGTCATTTTGTTTTGTTCCGTGAGGGGGGGAATGACTAACTAACTAACTAACTAACTAACTAACTAGCTAACTAACTAACTAGCTAACTAACTAACTATCAAACTATCTAACTATCTACTTATTTGACTGTCTAACTACGTAACTAACTAACGAACCAACTAACAAACTAACTAACTAACCAACTAGCTATCTAACTAACCAACCAACTAACTAACTAACTAATTAACCAACTAACCAACTAACCAACTAACGAACCAACTAACCAACTAACCAACTAACCAACTAACCAACTCACCCCATCTCGAGCTCCACCACTTCGTTCTTCGCCGCGAGGAGATCAGTCGTCAAGGCGTAACGGTCGGTCTCGAACCTCTCCAGGAGCTTGGAGTGCTCCAGCTTAAGGTCGAGGAGGCAGCGGGACACGTCAAGCTTCTCTTCCTCCGCGTTTATTAGCTCCCTGGTATTTGCCGTGGTTGCGTCCGTCCGTCCGTCCGTCGCGAATAGAAAACGCACGGCGATAGCAGAAGTGCAAAGCATACCAAGAATATTATCGAAGTACATACCCTCACGCAACTTGAAAAGATGAGTTTCGAAGAAAACTCTCGATCTCACAGCTGTCGTTTTTTTATTTTCATCTCTCTCTCTCTCTCTCTCTCTCTCTTTCTCTCTCTCTCTCTCTCTCTCTCTCTCTCTCTCTCTCTCTCTCTCTCTCTCTCTCTCTCTCTCTCTCTCTCTCTCTCTCTCTCTCTCTCTCTCTCTCTCTCTCTCTCTCTCTCTCTCTCTCTCTCTCTCTCTCTCTCTCTCTCTCTCTCTCTCTCTCTCTCTCTCTCTCTCTCTCTCTCTCTCTCTCTCTCTCTCTCTCTCTCTCTCTCTCTCTCTCTCTCTCTCTCTCTCTCTCTCTCTCTCTCTCTCTCTCTCTCTCTCTCTCTCTCTCTCTCTCTCTCTCTCTCTCTCTCTCTCTCTCTCTCTCTCTCTCTCTCTCTCTCTCTCTCTCTCTCTCTCTCTCTCTCTCTCTCTCTCTCTCTCTCTCTCTCTCTCTCTCTCTCTCTCTCTCTCTCTCTCTCTCTCTCTCTCTCTCTCTCTNGGGTACTTCCGCATCCTGGATACGAGGCCGCTAACGAAAACATGTTCACACCATCTTGCGTTCTGCACGGTTTCTCCAGCGGCGGGCCGTTTTGCCATTTACAGCAACGATAGTAAGGGAGGGCAAGCAGCGCACGCTCCAAACCCAACAATCCGGACGAAAAACAAGATCCCACAAACATATTAACGGCAGGACGGGATCGAAGATAAACGCGGGAAAAGGGAGGCGGCAAGCACAAAAAAAAGAGCGCGCGATGGCGAATAACGGCAGGCAGGCAGGCAGGCAGACAGACAGACAGGCACTCTTTTGGTTTCGCCACTAGACCTTTCTCACTCCTTCCCTCTCGTCCCTCTTTCCCTACCCTCCCTCCCTCCCTCCCTCACCGCCCAGCCCAACAAAGAGTCGACGTCTCGCTCTTCCAGCGCTCCCTCCCTTATCAGGTGCGTCGCCAGAACAATCGCGGACTTTCGCCGCGCCTCCGGGTCGCCGGACCTGCCGCTGCCTCCTCCTCCCCCTCGCGCCCCTTTCCAGCCAAGCCAAAGCGCGGAGATTGAAAAAACAACATTTGGAGAAGAAGAGGCGACATGATGCAGGCGTTTGCGGATGGGAGAAGGCGGGGGGGGGGGGGGGGGGGCGTACGAATTTGTTGCTTGCCTTAGTCATTTGACTACGTACTGACTACGCATCACTTTCGAGACGGAGGGGGGTACATTAAATTAATCAAGGGCTTGAAGTAGCGTGTGTGTGTGGGGGGTACATTGCGTTATGTTCAAGGGCTTAAAAGTAGCAATCAGGAGTTTACGGACAAGGGAGAGGGGGGGGTACTCATTTGTTGCTTGCCTTAGTCATTTGACCATTGACCACGCATCCCTTTCGAGACGGAGCGGGGTTACTAAAACCAAGTGAAAAAAAATGAAAATAAGGATATATATATATTTTCCTTCCATTTTCTTATTTCATCATGTGATCACAACGGTTGCAACGGTTGTCTATTCCGACCTCTGGGGGTGTGGTGTGTCGTTTTCTCTTTTTTTTTCTGGACGCCCCTGGTCAGTCCGCAATAAAAAAACAGCTACGTACATAGAGCATTTCGACGATTTTGGGTTGAAACAAAATGCTGTCATTCAGAACATATTTTGGGCCAAAACAAAATGCTACTATATACGACGAACCCCGATCGTAGCGGTCTGTTCGGAGGGGTACACAACATCGGGACGGGTCACCGATCCCCTCTTGATGATCTAAAACGTTCAGGGTAGACCAACCCCTTATCTGCACCACCTACAGATGACCGGGTGGGAGCCGTACACTCTGCACGATCTACAGTAGTATAGATAGCACATATTTCCTTATGTTGAATGTGTACTATACAAAAACGGAGCCAACTACTGAGAGCGCCTATCTATATAGTAGCGTGGGTAGGCACAATTCGATGCAAGTCGACGAGAAGGGAAGAAAGGGCTGGATGAAGTCTTCTCGCGATGAAAACGCAAGGCACGAACCGTAGCGGGGGGGGAGGGAGAGGAGAAGCCTACTTTGTGGCCCCGGATCTGAGTTACGACTAGGAAGGAGAGAGGAAAAGAAGGGCGAAGGTAATAAATGGGATGAAAAAAACACACACAAAAAAAAAAAAACAGATCCTGCACAACGTTTCACGACGGGAAGCTGAAAAAACAGATCTAGATGGCCTCGTAGAGCGTGAACTGCCGCGATTTTGTTGGAACAGTTTTGATGAGGATGGCTTTTTTCTTGGTGTCTCTCCTCACATGGACTGGCTCGATTTGGTCTCCACCAGCTTGACGTACTTGGCCTTGAACAGCTCGAGCATCTTGTACACCTGCGGCAAGCGGTATATATATATACACACAGTTCGAGGCGAGTCGATGAGGGAAGATAAGGCTGAAGTCTTCTCGCAATAAAAATGCAAGGCAAAAACCGTCGTGAGGGGGGAGGGAGAGAAAGGAAGGGCGAAGATAATAAATGGGATGGAGAAAAAAAAAAAAAAACGGGTCCACGTGTGCAATATGTTTTAGTCACTCGTTGGGTTCACCATCTTCAATGGGCTTCGTTCTATGCGTGGATGGCATGATTGGAACACGCGCTACGACATCGTCAGATGACGAATGGAAAGGATAATACTACTAACAATTATTGTGTTATTCATTGTTAGTGCGTTTGCCATCCTACAACAATGTACGCAGACAGCACGAGCTTCGACATTGATCACCCATAAACATTCCACCCCAAGAGAAGAAAACCAAGGAAAAATAAAACAAAAGTATTGGACTACAGTAGCCTATTGGACTACAGTAGCCTCTGTGGTCGCATACGATCGTATGGTGGCTGCAGTAGACTCTGTGATCGCATACGATCGTATGATAACCAGTATATGCGAAGCATAGCATATAAATACGGTCAACGTTTGGTTACTTTTAAGCCCCGAAGGGATCAAGAAGAGACGGATCCGTGTTTTGTGAATACTGCACCCGAGGGTTCCACCGATCGTCTAGCGATATTAATGACCGCTGTTCACGGGTCGAGTCAAACCTTGCGGGTCAGGTCGGGTCGGGTCGGGTCGGGTCGGGCAAAGGTGATCGAACCCGATCCGTGAAAAATTGAACGCATCCTGACCCGATCCGATCCGACCCGACCCGACCCGACCAGATATTAAATTAATTCATTGGAGGCTGTCGTCCATATGCAAGTCCGCCTCAGAGGCGGTTCTTAGCAGGATGCAGCTCACCCTCCATGCGACTCGCTCAATACCTCACGGCGCTTCGCGCTTGGTGCAAGCAATGTCTGCCTGGTTGGTGAAAACCCAACATCCTCCGTCCCGGCATTGTAGGGATGCGAGGGTCTATGGTCACACGACTACGGTCGTGCACGACATGAGTACACCCCCCCCCTCCCCCTCCCCCTCCCGTGTCCGCGCCTTGGGCGAAAACTCTTATTAATATTTGCAGGAGGTTCTGATATTGAAGTATCAGTTCATCGTCGAACTCCAATGGGGGAAGAGCGCGGCCACGGATCGGTTAAACGGAGACGCGTGAAAAACGGCTCAGCGCATGCGCGCTTCCTGCGAAAAGGCCCAGGTCGCTGCAGGCGAAAGAATGGAGAGCAACGAGTCAGGAGGAAGCGACGCCCGCCAAGGTCAAGTGGAAACCCGTCACCTGCTGTGCTACATTGTACCCATACACCAGGGGAGGGCACCGAGAAGAAAAACCAAAACAGAAACTAAGACCAACCGGACATTTTCATCACCCCCCCCCCCCCGCTGGCCTAAATTAACTCATTGAAGCTGTCATCCATATGCAAGTCCGCCTCACAAGCGGTTCTTAGTAGGATGCAGCTCACCCTTCATGCGACTCGCCCAACACCTCACGGCGCTTCGCGCTTGGTGCTAACAATGTCTGCCTGGTCGGTGAAAACCCGACATGCTCCGTCCCGGCATTGTAGGGATGCGAGGGTCTATGGTCATACGACTACGGCCATGCATGAAAATGAAGTACACCCCCCCCCCCCCCGCCGGTGCTCTGTCTCGAAAGGGATGCGTGGTCAATGGTCAAATGATTAAGGCAAGCAACAAATGAGTACCCCCCCCCAGATATTAAATTAATTCATTGGAGGCTGTCGTCCATATGCAAGTCCGCCTCAGAGGCGGTTCTTAGCAGGATGCAGCTCACCCTCCATGCGACTCGCTCAATACCTCACGGCGCTTCGCGCTTGGTGCAAGCAATGTCTGCCTGGTTGGTGAAAACCCAACATCCTCCGTCCCGGCATTGTAGGGATGCGAGGGTCTATGGTCACACGACTACGGTCGTGCACGACATGAGTACACCCCCCCCCTCCCCCTCCCCCTCCCGTGTCCGCGCCTTGGGCGAAAACTCTTATTAATATTTGCAGGAGGTTCTGATATTGAAGTATCAGTTCATCGTCGAACTCCAATGGGGGAAGAGCGCGGCCACGGATCGGTTAAACGGAGACGCGTGAAAAACGGCTCAGCGCATGCGCGCTTCCTGCGAAAAGGCCCAGGTCGCTGCAGGCGAAAGAATGGAGAGCAACGAGTCAGGAGGAAGCGACGCCCGCCAAGGTCAAGTGGAAACCCGTCACCTGCTGTGCTACATTGTACCCATACACCAGGGGAGGGCACCGAGAAGAAAAACCAAAACAGAAACTAAGACCAACCGGACATTTTCATCACCCCCCCCCCCCCGCTGGCCTAAATTAACTCATTGAAGCTGTCATCCATATGCAAGTCCGCCTCACAAGCGGTTCTTAGTAGGATGCAGCTCACCCTTCATGCGACTCGCCCAACACCTCACGGCGCTTCGCGCTTGGTGCTAACAATGTCTGCCTGGTCGGTGAAAACCCGACATGCTCCGTCCCGGCATTGTAGGGATGCGAGGGTCTATGGTCATACGACTACGGCCATGCATGAAAATGAAGTACACCCCCCCCCCCCCCGCCGGTGCTCTGTCTCGAAAGGGATGCGTGGTCAATGGTCAAATGATTAAGGCAAGCAACAAATGAGTACCCCCCCCCAGATATTAAATTAATTCATTGGAGGCTGTCGTCCATATGCAAGTCCGCCTCAGAGGCGGTTCTTAGCAGGATGCAGCTCACCCTCCATGCGACTCGCTCAATACCTCACGGCGCTTCGCGCTTGGTGCAAGCAATGTCTGCCTGGTTGGTGAAAACCCAACATCCTCCGTCCCGGCATTGTAGGGATGCGAGGGTCTATGGTCACACGACTACGGTCGTGCACGACATGAGTACACCCCCCCCCTCCCCCTCCCCCTCCCGTGTCCGCGCCTTGGGCGAAAACTCTTATTAATATTTGCAGGAGGTTCTGATATTGAAGTATCAGTTCATCGTCGAACTCCAATGGGGGAAGAGCGCGGCCACGGATCGGTTAAACGGAGACGCGTGAAAAACGGCTCAGCGCATGCGCGCTTCCTGCGAAAAGGCCCAGGTCGCTGCAGGCGAAAGAATGGAGAGCAACGAGTCAGGAGGAAGCGACGCCCGCCAAGGTCAAGTGGAAACCCGTCACCTGCTGTGCTACATTGTACCCATACACCAGGGGAGGGCACCGAGAAGAAAAACCAAAACAGAAACTAAGACCAACCGGACATTTTCATCACCCCCCCCCCCCCGCTGGCCTAAATTAACTCATTGAAGCTGTCATCCATATGCAAGTCCGCCTGACAAGCGGTTCTTAGTAGGATGCAGCTCACCCTTCATGCGACTCGCCCAACACCTCACGGCGCTTCGCGCTTGGTGCTAACAATGTCTGCCTGGTCGGTGAAAACCCGACATGCTCCGTCCCGGCATTGTAGGGATGCGAGGGTCTATGGTCATACGACTACGGCCATGCATGAAAATGAAGTACACCCCCCCCCCCCCCGCCGGTGCTCTGTCTCGAAAGGGATGCGTGGTCAATGGTCAAATGATTAAGGCAAGCAACAAATGAGTACCCCCCCNTTTTTTTTTTTTTTTTTGTTTGGGGGGGGGGGGGGGGGGGGGCATGCATGCATGCATGCTCAACCACCGCATTTTCTGGAGGTTGGCGTCGATCGGAAACCCATTTTGTGACTTCAAGTGAATGTTTGGGTCCTGCCGACGACGCCACTTGTTAAGGTGCTATAATACGTGTACGAGTAGCCTACTGGGCTGCCGGTAAAAAGGGTGTCCAATCGTCTACCCAAACTAAGCCTTGCAAACGTGGACCGAACGAGCGCCGAACCCACTGTTTGGTTTCTTGTCGTATGTTGTCGTCCTCCGACCAGATATCGTATATACCGCTTGTTCCGGTCCGGCTTGGAACCGAATATTCTCTAAATACCGCATGCAGTCGTAATATCTCTTCCTACCGCTCCGAACCGACGAATACCCCCACTTTCTCTGAACAGGATTTCCGAACTTCGTCAGTTTTCGGGGTCGCTCGGGCTCTCACCGTGTGCTCGACGCGGGTCAGTGTCAGGAGCGAGGAACCCGAAACATATAGTAAGATAGTATAGCTGTCGCTGGGAACTCGCGCAGCAGGATATTAGTAACTGTCGTCAGCTTGTGTGCATTAGTGGGGAAAACGTCAGGAAAAAACGTCAACGACGTGCCCCGAGAACCCCCTCTGCCCTCCCTTAAGGCGGTACACGCGCATGATGGCGCAGACTAGGATCACGGGTTCGAAACCGTGTTGACCACGTTATTTTCGCCGTTCGAGTTGCAGTGCGCTTACTATAGAAGTAAATCAAAACTGGATATTCTCACCACTTGTACGTGTAGGGTAACAGGTAGTACAGATGCTTCTCGTCGCAAGGGTCATGGTTTCGAGACCCGTGTACGACTAAAAAATTATTTTCTTTTATGTGAGAGTGCAACGAAGTAGACAGAAAAAATTATGAGAATAAGTGGAATAACCACGAATTATAGTAGACGAATAAAATTATGAGAATTTGATGAAAAGTGCCGACGGAAAAGTGCAGACAGATTCAACTGTTTAATCAAGTAAAAAAACGGTCGACACTTTCTCGCAAGGGGTCCCTATCATGAGAGACTTGGTCAAAATTAGAAACTCTCGTAAAAATGACATATCGTCTCCAAATACAGAAACAACCACTATTGCGGAGGACCATAGTAAACACTAGTAAATAGGACCAAAGAATGTTAGTAAAAATAGGTGTGTACCGTAGGTCCCTATTTACTATGGTCTCACGTAATATTACGGAGGACCATAGTAAATAGAACCAAATTTTGTTGGTAAAAATAGGGAAATATATACGTTTTTGTGTATCGTAGGTCCTATTTACTATGCTCTCACGTAGTAGTAGTAGCTCTGTGGTTTACCTCTACGGATTATTACAGCATAGCAGTGTATTCGTATGCCTGGTACCTGGAAGAATGAAAAACTGGCATATTAGAGTGTACAAGGATTTGTCAAAATGTCAAAGTCCGAGAGCAATAATCACTGACGAAAGTGCGGTAAAAGAAAGGGTGCGTCTCGGTGTTTACTTCCTACGAGGACAGGCAGCTAGCTGCCTCAATCGCAAGAGCTAGTCCGCTGCGAGCAGTCTCTCCCCTCAAAAGCAGAAGAAAGGGGGTTGTCCGTGTGTTCCATCGTCATATCTAGGTGTTGCTTGATTGACCAAAACTCTCTCTCTCTCTCTCTCTTGATTGACCAATCTCTTCTCCACCTCACGATCACTAAGGTAGCATGCAAAGAATACACGCTACCACGAAAAAAACTTCCCTTGGGAAGACGTTACCTACTGAGCTACCGGAGGGGGGGAATTATCGATCGTTTTTTTCTCAACCCAGGGAAAGCCATACGTAACATTCTCTCTCTCTCTCTCGTCCACCCCTTGAAGCGGGACTGCACTTCCCGTTTTGGAGCCAAATTACCTGAAATTAGAGTCAAACAGTTTTTTTGTGCAGTGCACCATTATGAGGGTTGAAACATACTTTTATGAAGGTGTTACCGACGGGAACGTACCGACGAAAAACTATCGACCGACTACCAAGCCTCGGGAAACCCTTGCAACGCCCCCCCCCCCCCCCGCCGGTGCTCCGTCTCGAAGGGGATGCGTGGTCAATGGTCAAATGACTAAGGCAAGCAACAAATGAGTACGCCCCCCCCCCCCCCGCCCTCCCCCGCCCCCACTACCAATACCTCACGGCGCTTCGTTCTTGGCGCAAGCAATGTCTGCCTGGTTGGTGAAAACCCAACGTGCTCCGTCCCGGCATTGTAGGGATGCGAGGGTCTATGGTCATACGACTACGGCCGTGCATGAACATGGAAGTACACCCCCCCCCCTTCACTCTTATCCCGCTCCCCCCCCTCCCCTCCTGCCCTCCCCCCTTCCCTCCTTCCCCCTCAACACCCTCCCCCCTGCTGGAAAATGTAACACGCACCTTAACTTAGGGGACGCCATTGTATGATCAGCTCCCGCCCATCCCCCCCTCCTCCCCCCCTGCCCCCTTCCCGCCTCCCTCTACTCCCCCGGTCGGAACGAGTTCGCGGGATCTCTAGAAAAACGTTGAGAGAGCACACACCCTCTCCGCCTGTTCGTTTCTTGCCTGAATGAGCTCAGTGTTTGATACCGGGTAGTGCATGGCAGCCTGCAGGTTCTGGACCATCGCCATGGTTGTCGTATTGACCTTCAGCACGCGGTGATAACCATCATGGCGAGCCCGCGGTTGTATCCGAGGCGAACGGGTATGACAACGGCGGGCAAGAACACCGAGGACGGGGGTTTCCGGATTGAAAGTAAGTTTATACGCCACAGTTTGGAGGAGGAGGAGGAGGAGGAGTGGTTGTAGGAGTAGCAGTAGCAGTAGCAGTAGCAGTAGTAGTAGTAGTAGTAGTAGTAGTAGTAGTAGTAGTAGTAGAAGTAGTACCAGTGGTGGTAGCAGTAGTAGTGGCGGTAGCCGTAGTAGCAAGCCGCAGTAGTAGTAGCAGTAGTAGTAGCAATAGTAGTAATAGTAGCAATAGTAGTAGTAGCAGTAGTAGCAGTAGCAGTGGTATTAGTATTAATAGTAGCAATAGTATTAATAGTAGTAGTAGCAGTAGTAGCAGTAGCAGTGGTAGTAGTATTAATATTATTATTATTATTATTAGTAGTAGTAGTAGTAGTAGTAGTAGTAGTAAAAATAAGAAAAATAGTAGTAGTACAGGCCATTGCACGGTTCCTAGCTACTGGGTGTCAGTCGCCGACCTCCACTGTACCTTGATGGTGTCGGACCTAGAGAAGCAGGCGACGACCAACACGATAGCGTTCCCCCCGAGGGAGCATTGCAGTGCCTTCGGGGGCACACGGCAGAAAAAAGGTACACGGCAAGGGGGTAGGGACGGAGAAAAACATCAGCTTAGTTGTGGAGCTGGAGGTTTAAGCGTGGGAAATGCGTCAAACCCGCAATGTAGACCGTACGATGCCAGGTGGTGAACAAGAGGCCACAGGTCGTAGAAGAAAAACAAAGTTTCTGAGCGGCAGTCACCGACACGCGGGAGAGGAGGGCGGCACTCAGCAGGCTTCTGTTGCAGTGCGTACAGCGTATGCATCTGCTACGTATAATACGTAGACGCTAATTTCACTTCTATTTTTGTTGTTTTTGTCTCAGATGCGGGTGCCTATCAGGCGTAAAGTGTAAGATGTCTTCTTACGCAAATCAACTTTTTTCCTGGAGTAGAACCTCCCACGAGTTGAGCTGGACAAGTGACGAGAAACAAAAACAAGGGCGACGAGTTGACGCGGGAACAACACAACACCAACATCCGGTCAAGCCGAGGCAAGCCTCGTTGTTTACTGCCTCTGTTACCGACTGTTCTTACATGCGTACATGCCTAAATTTTCCGCACTCGGTTTCGATTCCTCGCGAGTAACGCCCCTGCCTGGATTGTCCAAGCTCAATATGACGGACGATCTCCACCAAGGTGAGATTTCCAGTTCTCTGACGCTGCTGTGGTCTTGATGTAGCACATCAATATTGTTTGCTGCCTCTGTTACTGAATGTTGCATCAATGCCCCCCACCTTTTTTGCTCTTGGGCTATATACCCACAACACGCTCGCCAAAAATAGGTATACCCACGCATTTTGAGCCATTTATAGGTACACTAAATATTGCTTTGGAGAAAAGGCTTCCTGGCCCTCCCACTCATTGGTCAGCCCCCGATCGTGCTATTGTTGGCTGAAAGGTTCAAGGTTACACCTAGTTTTGGCTACTCAAGTTGGGATTCACCTAGTTTTGGCTGTATTTGTACCTACCTACGACTATACCAATTGTTGCGTCAACACACCGCGTCTTTTTGGCCCTTGAGGCATATTCCCACAACCGGTCAAAACCAAGGCAAGCCTTGCTGCTTACTACCTCTATTACCAACTGTTGCATCAATGCACCGCGCCTTTCTGCTCTTGGGCTATCTACCCACAAAATGTTCGCGAAAAAATAAGAACTGCTCTCGATAAACGCCAACCCACCTCTGTCAGCCTGCCGTCCCCAAAAGGTGCGAAGCGTATCTGCTTTTCGGAAGCTAAGGCCTTAGCGACCTGGTTGCGGTAATTAGTTAATGGCCAGCGTCACCAGCCGGATCAAAAAAGGGTACGCAGAGGAAACGCAGTGAAAAGACGGGGCAGAGCATTACCTCCCTGGCAGCCAGCCGGTAAGGTTTGCGCGGGTGGATGGGAGGTGCTGAAACAGCCGCGAGGATAACGCTGTTGACACTCGCGTAGTAGAGAAGACCGACAAAAAAAAAACACGATGTACCTAAATATTGTATAAGTATATTCCCGAAAAAGCGATCCTTATTTTGCGGGACAGAGTAGTACCATAAAAACGAAATTTGAGTGGTCAATTTACCGACCAGCAGGATGGTTTATGGCCGAAAAAGGAAAACAAACGTAACAAAAACCGATTCCGTTGGCCAATTACCGACCAGGCCAGATAGACGCCTGAAGGAGGAAAATTACCGAAAACTGATCCCATCGGCCAATTTACCAACCGATCGGACGGCTGAAGGAGGAAACACATACCGAAACCCGATTCCATTGGTCAATTTACCGACCGGCCAGATGGATGGCCGAAGGAGGGAAATTATTGAAAAACTAGTTTCATTGGCCAATTTACCGACCGGCCAGGTGGATGGCTGAAGGAGGGAAAAAAATACCAAAAACCGCGTTTCATTGGTCAATTTACCAACCGATCGGATGGACGGCTGACGGAGGAAAAAATACCGAAAACCGGTTCCATTGGTCAATTTTACCGACCAGCAGGACGGTCGGAGGAGGAAAATGATCGAAAAACCGATTTCATTGGTCAATTTACCGACCAGCAGGACGGTCGGAGGAGGAAAATGATCGAAAAAACGATTTCATTGGTCAATTTACCGATCGGCCGGATGGATGGCTGAACTTTCCCCCGTGCTTCGGACGAGCGGGAACAAGACCGGAATGAATGCTCCTTCGGCTCTAAGAGCGCCAAATGTTAATTTCACGAAAAAAACAAGAACAAAACAATGTTCCCGAGCGCTGCAAAAACAAAAACAGGAAGACAAAAAAAAAATCAGAAATACTGTTTTGCTCGAGGAAAACTACTTCGTACCGGTACGTATCAAGACGAAAACAAAAAGAAGAAAATATTATTCACGAGCAGCAAAAAAAACTGAAAAGAAAACACGAGTGAAGAAATATTCAAAGAGACGAATGTTCACTCGCCTGCAAACAAAAAATAACCGTTCAATCGGTAGTACTCACAGCTGACGTATTTTGTATATTTCTATAAAAGCAATGAACAAAAATACCGTAAAAGATAAGGGGTCACCAAGCCTCACCTCTTTGAAGGCCAGCAGGGAGCGATTCAGAGTCGGACCCTGCGTCAGCCGGAGGTCGTCCGTGGTGCTGACCAGCTTGTGCGTGGACGGAGCCTCCACCAGCAGCGCGACGGAGTGGAGGTGCCTGTACTGCTCCTGCGACTCGCCCTCGCGCTGAGTGAGCGCTATCTGAAGGACAGCCGACGCAGACTCTTGGGCCGGACCATTAGGCAACACCTTGTGGCGTGGTTTTCAGTCGTAGCGAGGCATATACAGGAGAATGGCAGGGGGGTGGGGTGGGGGGGGTTGGTTCTCTCTTGGCGTACTTTCCCCCCGTACCCCCCCCCCCCCCCCTTTTGATCGTGCCAGGAACGAACGTGAGCGGCAAGCGCGATTTGTACCAGGGACACGACGACGCCGACGACTCTCTGGGGGTGCTCGGGTGGGTGTTCGACCCGATTTTCCAGCTGCTTCGGGACAAGGCCTTCGGAATGCAGGTGTGCAGTCCAGTCGCCGGTGGCGTTTTTTTGTGTTTTTCTTCTTGTGTGTTTTTCTTTCGGAGTTCGCGCCTCTGCTGCATGCGGTAATTAGTTTTTTTTTTCACAAGGGGGGAGGACAAAAATGTAGGACCTAGATACAGCAGGGGTCCCTCAGGAAGGCGGTGGTGTGCCTAGTAGAGCAATATGACCGCCTTATAGAGGGAAGCCGCCTTATTCATTCCAGGTTATCAGTGCCATTCCCCGGTCGCGCCAAGCGATTTTGACCGCCTTATATCGGGATACCGCCTTCGTCATACTGCCTTATATCGGGATGCCGCCTTCCTCAGACCGCCTTATATCGGGATACCGCCTTCCTCAGACCGCCTTATATCGGGATACCGCCTTCCTCAGACCGCCTTATATCGGGATGCCGCCTTCCTTAGACCGCCTTATATCGGGATACCGCCTTCCTCAGACCGCCTTATATCGGGATACCGCCTTCCTCAGACCGCCTTGTATCGGGATACCACCTTCCTCCGACCGCCTTATATCGGGATACCGCCTTACCCAAGCCGCCTGTTCTCTCTTGGCGTACTTTCCCCCCGTACCCCCCCCCCCCCCCCTTTTGATCGTGCCAGGAACGAACGTGAGCGGCAAGCGCGATTTGTACCAGGGACACGACGACGCCGACGACTCTCTGGGGGTGCTCGGGTGGGTGTTCGACCCGATTTTCCAGCTGCTTCGGGACAAGGCCTTCGGAATGCAGGTGTGCAGTCCAGTCGCCGGTGGCGTTTTTTTGTGTTTTTCTTCTTGTGTGTTTTTCTTTCGGAGTTCGCGCCTCTGCTGCATGCGGTAATTAGTTTTTTTTTTCACAAGGGGGGAGGACAAAAATGTAGGACCTAGATACAGCAGGGGTCCCTCAGGAAGGCGGTGGTGTGCCTAGTAGAGCAATATGACCGCCTTATAGAGGGAAGCCGCCTTATTCATTCCAGGTTATCAGTGCCATTCCCCGGTCGCGCCAAGCGATTTTGACCGCCTTATATCGGGATACCGCCTTCGTCATACTGCCTTATATCGGGATGCCGCCTTCCTCAGACCGCCTTATATCGGGATACCGCCTTCCTCAGACCGCCTTATATCGGGATACCGCCTTCCTCAGACCGCCTTATATCGGGATGCCGCCTTCCTTAGACCGCCTTATATCGGGATACCGCCTTCCTCAGACCGCCTTATATCGGGATACCGCCTTCCTCAGACCGCCTTGTATCGGGATACCACCTTCCTCCGACCGCCTTATATCGGGATACCGCCTTACCCAAGCCGCCTTATTGGGGGACCCCCACTGTACCCTACGGTAGATCGCGATCTCCCCGCCGTGT
>MEHQ01002972.1:3681-29457 GCA_008828725.1 Saccharina japonica | reverse complement strand
ACACGGCGGGGAGATCGCGATCTACCGTAGGGTACAGTGGGGGTCCCCCAATAAGGCGGCTTGGGTAAGGCGGTATCCCGATATAAGGCGGTCGGAGGAAGGTGGTATCCCGATACAAGGCGGTCTGAGGAAGGCGGTATCCCGATATAAGGCGGTCTGAGGAAGGCGGTATCCCGATATAAGGCGGTCTAAGGAAGGCGGCATCCCGATATAAGGCGGTCTGAGGAAGGCGGTATCCCGATATAAGGCGGTCTGAGGAAGGCGGTATCCCGATATAAGGCGGTCTGAGGAAGGCGGCATCCCGATATAAGGCAGTATGACGAAGGCGGTATCCCGATATAAGGCGGTCAAAATCGCTTGGCGCGACCGGGGAATGGCACTGATAACCTGGAATGAATAAGGCGGCTTCCCTCTATAAGGCGGTCATATTGCTCTACTAGGCACACCACCGCCTTCCTGAGGGACCCCTGCTGTATCTAGGTCCTACATTTTTGTCCTCCCCCCTTGTGAAAAAAAAAACTAATTACCGCATGCAGCAGAGGCGCGAACTCCGAAAGAAAAACACACAAGAAGAAAAACACAAAAAAACGCCACCGGCGACTGGACTGCACACCTGCATTCCGAAGGCCTTGTCCCGAAGCAGCTGGAAAATCGGGTCGAACACCCACCCGAGCACCCCCAGAGAGTCGTCGGCGTCGTCGTGTCCCTGGTACAAATCGCGCTTGCCGCTCACGTTCGTTCCTGGCACGATCAAAAGGGGGGGGGGGGGGGGTACGGGGGGAAAGTACGCCAAGAGAGAACAAAAGGGGGTTTCCACATCTTGGAAGGATCATGGTCTAGATCATCTAGACCATCTAGAGCATCATCTATTAATAGATCATCTACATAATCTAGATGATCTATTGATAGAGCATCTATATCCTTTAGATCATCTAGATCATTTATTAAAGACCATCTGCGTAGATAAACTAGATGATCTAGTTCTTCACCACCTGCCGTTGTGAGGGTTTTTGTGCAGGATAAGCATACGAGTACATATATATATGCAACCCAGGAAACATGCGCTATACTTTATAGGTCGTGCAGATTATCCCGGTCTCACCCGGCAAACACGATCTAGATCATACAGATCATACATATCATACAGATCATACAGATCATACAGATCATACAGATCATACAGACCATACAGATCACACATATCATACAGATCACACAGATCATAAAATATCGGAAATCAAGTTATATCAGATCACACAGATCATACAACATCGGAAATAATAGAAATCAAGTTATACAGATCACACAGATCACACAGATCATACAATATCGGAAATCACGGATCTGCCTTGAAATACCTAGATCATGAGCTGGGGGTCGATTTTCTGTCCGGGATGCGAAAGGCTTCGTTGTCGTTACTTAGGTCTAGGTGCTCAGGTTTCGGTATACATACGTAACTGCTCCCCTTTTCCACTAGCAAGAGAGAGCAGCGGGGAGCTTCGGAAAACTTGACCTGCTCTCATACTCTATATAGGCGCATGGCCTCGCCCGGCAGCCAGGGTTGGCGCCCGATATCCTCCTCGGCCTCGTGGTGCTATATCAAGTACCAACACCGAAAACACGCCTCCCGGTACTCGGTACTCGGTTCTCGGTTTCTCGGTTCCTACAATCAGCGGGTTTGTATAGAAACTGTTCGCCTTAAGTAAGCGGGGTGGGTTACGGGCGGGTTATTGCGGAGGGGGAATAGTAATATAAAGTAACCAGAGCCCACGATGGACAGAAACACTACTGTATATGTCCCCTATTCTCACACACCATATTTGGTTATGGTATACAGCAGTGGGTACCCCGATTCAAGAGCGCCCAAGATAAGAGTATTCGTGATGTAAGAGCGGTCGAAATCGGCATTTCCCACTTATTGTACTTAAAGCTAGATATTTCCCACTACAGATAAGAGCAGTGTGTAGTTAAGAGAGCTTGTTTTGGCTTAAGACTGTCACGGGGTGCTCTTAAATCAAGGCACCCACTACTGCTGTGTTTTGTTGCATCCGATCACCTCGCTGCCGTAAGATGGAGCGGCAGGTGTAGGTGCTCAGGGAAATAGGCTAGCGTTAGGGAGGGTTAGCCCCCCAGACAGAGATGAGGCTCTCGTGGGATTGATCTACTTACCTCGAAGTATAGGAAAAGTATACGAATGTACTGCTGTATGGGTTTGGCGTTGATGATATTACCTACTGTATATATGTGAGGGTAGTCCTGTCGACGACGCCAAATGTGATGTGGTATTACCTGTTGAGCTATAGGGGTAAAATATCGATCAATTAGCCAACCCAGGGTAATCCTTATAACACATAGCAGCACGTGTATTGTTGTGATTTGTCAGCAACGTGGAAACACACACACAAAAAACGGACACTTGGAGTTTGCTTGGGGACCATACGTGCTTTATCACAGTAGTTCAGAGGTACCAACAGTCTCTTCCCTAGCCTTTCTATATATCTAGGTTACGTCTCGGCTGACGCGCTCACTACTCAAAGCAACGTTCGTTGCGCCGCACCAAGCGCATTTTATTTATTTTCGTCTATAGAATAACCAGGGTGAGGACAGTGCTTGACGGGTACACCGTGCGGGTTTTGTACACTGGACCCTCCCCCCCCCTCCCCTCCCGACACAACGGGTATGGCACAGGCGCTGGTCGCCAAAATGCTTAATCATGGCGGTTCTCGTTGAGAAGTATTGACATTTATATGCCCCCCGCCCCTCCCCCTCCTGGTCGGTGAAAACCCGACATGCTCCGTCCCGGCATTGTAGGGATGCGAGGGTCTATGGTCATACGACTACGGCCCATGCATGGAAAGTGAAGTACCCCCCCCCCCCCCCCCCTCCTGCGATTGCAAGCAAGAGCTAGCGTTTTACGTGGGCCCGAGATGAGCACCGATAACACACCCGTGACAAAACAAACGCCTCCATAGCCTTCATGACACTGTGCAAGACCTCGATTTGTCGCCCTCGGGAAAGGTCGTCTACGTATATACGGCATCAGCAAACCACCACGAAGCCGTGCCTTGGTGATCCCGATCCTAATAGATGCAGATCCTCGCGGGAGGGTGGGATAGTCAGCCCGTGAAACAAAACCTGACTGTGCTGCTTCTTTAGCAGCTGATCACGATGCCAGCTGGTGGGCGCTCATGAGTGTGGCTGTTGCGTATATTCAAAATTTAAGAAGACGCCATCATCAGCTGTGATATCGGCGGTTTCGTCATGTGTTATATATATATATATCAGGCAGGTATCGTGATAGCGTCTCCTGAAAAAACGTTTTGCGGAATACAAATCCATTTTTTTACACCTTCCTAACCCTACTTGCGAAGTACCCAGTTACACTGGTACCTTGGTGTGTACCTACTGCATGCGTATGACGTGCGCTCACCGGTAAATATTGCGCACACTGACACGGCGTCTTCCACGAATGTGAGCAGCGGAACCGGGCGGTGAGCGTCCTCCGCCGTAATTTGCAGCACCTGCACACCATCATACCAGGCACACCAACACCAGCAGTACGGCGGGGGGGGGGGGGAGGGGGGGGGAGGGTGTACTCATGCCCTGCATGGTCAATGTCGTATGGCTATAGACCCTCGCATCCCTGTGTACAATGCCGGGACGGAGCACGTTGGGGAATCACCGACCAGGCAGACATGGCTTGCACCAAGCGCGAAGCGTAACGTGAGGTGTTGGGGCGAGTTGCATGGAGGGTGAGCTGCATCTTACTATAGTAAGAACCGCTTGTGAGTAGTCATGTCATGCATGGTCGATGTCGTAAGACTATAGGTCCTCGCATCCCGACCGCGCCGGGCCGGAACAGCAGTACGGAGGCAGGGGGTCATTGCCAGCAGTGTTTTATGACGTGGGACGCATGCTTCCTTAAGGAAGAGGTGCACCTGCATACAGTACATTTTCAGTGAGGCTCCTCACTTGAGGATCTCTGTACTAATAGTAAGTAATGCATACTATTAGTAAGTCATCCATACTAATAGTAAGTAAAAACCTTATTTTTGAGGGAAACAAAAGTGCTATTAATACGTACCCGACGAACAAATCCCATGTACCTAAGCAAACATAACGAAACATATTTTTGTAACACAATAATTCGATTTCGCCGATTTTGGGTGAACCCTTTTAGGACTGCAGTCCCGTTATGGGGACAAACCAGTCTAATTCTAAGTAGTCTGTCCCCAAAACGGGACTGCAGTCCTAAAAGGGTTAAGGAGGAGCCTCGTCATCGAGAGGGGTTTCAGCCAAAACATGCTATTACGGGGGACCATAGTTTAGGGCCCGTTTTAACGAAGAAGAAAAAAAATCAATTTGAAAAAAAAAAAAAATCAAATCCGCTTTTCATTGGTCAGAACCCGCACCACCACCCAAGATTACACCCCAAGATCCTAATCTTTGGTGGTAGTGCGTGTGTTGACCAATGCAAAGCGTATTTGAATTTTATTTTTCCCAAATTGAATTTATTTTGTACTCGTTAATTTGGGCCATAACAGGACCAAATATTGTTAGTAAAAATAGGCAAATGTATAGGTTTTAGTGTGCACCGTAGGTCCTATTTACTAGTATTTACTATGGTCTCCCGTAATACCTCTATCGTTGCACGCGTCGTGGCCCCTCTTCGGGGAAAATAAGGGTTGATAGTCACAGCAGTCACACTGCAGGAAATCCCCCACGACATTTTCATTTTCCAAGAAATTTCCGAGGTGGTCGCAGTTTGGTTTTAGGGTTATAGGTAGGGTTGGATTAAAGGGGAGTCGAGATTTTAACCAATTCCTCCGTCGAAATTGAACCAAGATCTACATGATATTACAGCCTTTATAGTCGCAGTGTATATATATAGTCCGATGGACTTGAAGAAACCCTGCGATAGAGCGACAAGTCAATAGAAGCACAAGTGCCGCCCCCGAAGACTCAACATACGAGATAAAAAAACCTCATCAAACCTCAGACTCAAACTGGCCCCGACCGACCCGGCGCTAACGAATTCCAAGCGAACATTTCCCGTGCCAACCCTTTCCTACCCTCGCCAGGCATGGCGCAACCAAATTTATGAGCGCAAGATTTGCATGCCCAACCCCGGTCCCTAAAGACACTTATGGTCTGTATGATCTTTATGATCTGTATGATCTGCATGCTATTTATGATCTGTATGATCTGTATGAACTGTATGATCTGTATGATCTGTACGATTTGTACGGCACAGCTCTTGCACACATGTGATCTCACCTCTTGAAAGACGTCGTCATCTTTGTCCAACCTTGAGTCGAACACCCCGTCCACCTCGTGCGGCCGCCCGTCTATGGCGACCTTTCCCCTGCCATTGCCCGGCCATAAACAAGGTAAGATCTGTCACTTTTTCTTTTTTAGGGCCGTTATTATCGAAGGATACGTTTTGTCCTAAATTTCCGCATTTTCCATGTTTTGCTTTGCGCATATTTGTTTTGTATTTCCAGATTTTCCACCCCCCCCCCCCCTCCCCCCCCGACACATATTGGAATGCTATGATACGTAAGCGTTCCTGATGTTTTGCCCTCTGTTACATTTCCAAATTTTGGGAGTATTTGCCTGTTTTTCCTGTTTTTCCTGAAAAAACACAAGGGAAAAATCTGGAAAAAAAGATACTCCGATCAAAAAGGCCCTTATTTCACAGTATACTACCTGGTATGAATATGCACACCTCGTGCAGAGAATCGATGCCCACTATTTGATGATCTGTATCTATATCTCCCAAAGGCAGATACTACTACTGTACTCGTGGATTCCTGATCTGTATGATCTGTATGATCTGTATGATCTGTAGGTAGGATCTAGCTCATGTTGCCGGGTAGGAGTCGTACGATCTGCATGATATCGTACTATTAATACTACAGTAGTACAGGTTTCCTGGTGTGGATCTGTAATGTACAGATCTTGCACAGCATATCATAACAACGGCAGTTTAGGATCTAGATCATCTAGATGATGTATCTGTAGATGACCTATCCGTAGGTGATCTATCCGTGGATTACCTATTTGTAGATGACCTATCTGTAGATGATCTGCCCGACGTGTGATATTAATAGTATGCATTGACCAAAAGCGACAAAGCGATGCGGGGGGAATAAGGAATAGGCCCATACGCCAAAGAGTCGAGGAGCCCGCACCCTTCGCGGCATCTGCACTCACTCTCGACTTTTCGGGACCAACTGTTATACTCGAAATTATAGCAGTCGAGGGTCACATTTTTGCTATTGTACGAGTATAGGGAAAAAGGATTCTCGAACATGGCATACGTACGAGTAGGAGAGCTCAACGCGCACGTGGCGAGGAGGGAAACAGCTCGTCCGTCCGACAGAGAGTGCATGGTGTCAGAACGGTCAGCACAAACAAAGAACCTGGTATAGCATACTCGTACGTGGATAGAGTAAGTGTTCATTCTGTCCATCACTATCACTCATCAGATTATATCATCAGTCACAACAAACAGTTACTGTAGTTCTACTTCTAGATAAATGTACGTACCCCGTACAACAGTACGCAGTGTCTATACTCAAGTGCCTCTAAAATATCTTCTTAAATCAGCACGTACACACATACTACAATGTATTGTCACCGCCATGCGTGGTGCGTCCGACCACAGCACAGCAGCACGACACGCCGCCACCGCGAGTAGCAGTTTACGTAAACAATACGAGTACGTACACATATATATATCACATTGGTCGCTCACCCGCCAGCGTCCGTCGCAGCCGTTGCCGAAGGGTTGTGGCCGTCGTCCAAGCGCACGAAGCAGGCCGTCGGCACCCCGATGGGGAACGGAGGGTCTTCGATGGGAACACTCATAATCTACGTACAGTACTCCTATCACTCCTCCTCCTCCTCCTCCTCCTCCTCCTCCTCCTCCTCCTCCTGACCTCCTCCTTACTGCTGCTACGAGTAGATATATACTCTGTGTACTACATCGGTATTACGTACTGAGGATGTCTCGTGCTGAGAGCAAGGATATAGGGTCGATTCGACTTGATATTCGACGCTGGATATACTAACTGTTCGTTCGTTTGTTGAGAACAACAACAGTCGTTTGGGAACAAACACTCACACACGCGCGCGCACGGCTCCCGCCGCCCCTTCCCGAGAGAGAAGCGGACAAGGGGGAAGAGAGAGAAAAGAGGCCCCTCCCTACTCCCCCACTACCCGCGGTGTACCAGGTACCTCGGGTGTATCTTTCAAAACATGATACGCGGTACGTGTGGTAAAGGTATCAGGTACCTGGTATCATACCACTCATACAACAAGGCTACAGCTCTCGTACGTATGATATGTACCAGGCACCTGGTACCCAATTTACTACTCGTACTCGTGGTGGCTATTGTTTGTTGCCAACACGGATCTTTGCAGGAAGTATCATCCGTGCGAGATTCGTACCGGGGGGTGCACCGGTAGAGATCTTTTTATCGGAATGTAATGCTGCCACAAGCCACACGAAACACCACTCTCCCGTCTCCCGTAGGTATACACACCAACCACAGGATACCTCAAATTGAACCACGAGCCACAAGGATCGGTCGGGATCTCGAAGGATTAAGATTTCTGAGGGGGGGGGGGGGTATAGTTCCATGTTTTGGAAAAAAGCGAACCCACACAGCAAACGCCACACAAATCCACAAAACCACCACAAAGACCAAAAAAGCACCAGCACAGCAAGCTCTGAAAAAAGACAATCAGAGGAAAGTCCCTCGTAGAGCGCAGCAGCCCAGCAGCACCTCTCGAGCCGAAGAGAGCACGGGAAGGTTCTACAGGTGAGCTCTAACCATGTGGAGTAACGTCGGTGCGGTAGTCGGTGCCGTGTGGTGCTCTCCCAGCCCGCACGGTGGACTCCCCTGGGTGCCCTTGGCTTTTGGTGACTTTTGCGTCGGACACACTAAAATCAAGTGAAAGTTGCGTTCATTTATGGGCATAAAACCTCTCGTTTTTGTTGTCTGAGCAACTGCTTGCTCTCTGCCTGCTGCTGCTGCTGCTACTGCGGCAGCTGCTGCTGCACTCACCACCCCCTCGCATGAGCCTTGGTGTCGGCCTAGAGGGTTAGGCTCTCTCGTGTCGTGTGCGTGTGGGGCCCTGTCTCTGAGCTGCCCGCCTTTGTAGGTTTCCTTTTCTGAGATGCAAACACGAAATTGCGCGTGTGTGTTTTTGCTCTCTTTCTATACAAGGGATTTTGAACCGTCACGTCCTCTCTCTGTCTTTCTTTCCAATAGATTAATATTTCGTTTTTTCCATACTTTATCCTATATGTTTGTTTACATGAAATTCTCGCTCTTGAGGTCTCTCTGCCGCTTTTGCGCGACGAGGAGTACAAAGCAGCAGCAGCAGGAGCAGCAGGAGCAGCAGCAGCAGCAGCAGCAGCAGCAGCAGCAGCAGCAGCAGCAGCAGCAGTAGCAACAGCAGCAGCAGGAGCAGCAGCAGCAGCAGTAACAGCAGCAGTAGCAGTATCAACAGCAGCAGGGGGAGGAAGCGGAGGAGCGACTCCGACCAAAGACTATTCGTACAGAGGAAAGAGAGAGCTTGGAGAGAGGGAGCGGGCAAGGAGCGACAACGGGAGGATACTGGTAGCAGCAGCAGCAGGAGCAGCAGCAGCAGCAGTAACTTACCGCGTCGTTGATGGCTCTGTAAGGTAAGCAGAGGCTGCTTCTGTGTTGTTGCTGTTGCTGTTGCTGTCGTGGTGGTTGTTTTCGGCGTCGTTGTGTTGCTACAATCATAGAATGTCTCGATATATCGAAATATGAAGTATCAAACTTTCGATATATCATATCGAAATATCGAACTTTCGATATATCATATCGAAATATCACACTTTCGATATATCGTATCACAATATCGAACTTGAAAGTTACAAACAAACTTTCGATATATCGAAGTTCGATATATCGTACTATCGAACGTGTTTTGCTTTCCACCCCCTGCCATCCCCAGTGTTTTATATGCGAACACGCTGACAGGTACAGCAGTACTCGTAGTGAACGCAGCTTCGGTGTTTCAAATATCAAATATCGAAATCATATCGATTCGTTGTTTTGTTTTTCGGTATCGTATGGATCTCGACTCTCGTTCGATATCCCAACACTAATACGGCGGACCTACGAGTATATCGTAAGAGTAAATAGAACCAAATATTGTTACGAGTATTAAATAGTAAAAATTGGGAAATATATAGGTTTTTATGTGTAGCGTAGGACCTATGTATTTACTATGAACAGTTCAGTGTTGATATTGTCTGCGCTTTCTACCCACTGGTCTTACACCCAACTACCGGTACACAGCAGTGGGTGAGTGTGTCCCGTACTCGCAAGAGATTCAGATTCCCCTTCCCTCCATGGTCACAAGTCACAGGCCAAGCTATCTACGAGACAGAGTACATCATGATCATACATACGTACGTATCATGCACGGATAGGAGAGGTTGGCAAAATGTGTTTTTTTTATGGAACACAATTATTAACAGCAGTCCTTGGTTGATTTCCCACGATCTCTCACGAGCGAGAACTTGTCTCGTCCATCATCCATGATGCGCAACACGGAATTCCGAATTCCGAATACTGACTGCTGCATGATCTACTCCTCGACTTTCCGATTGCCCGATTCGACCTACATACGAGTATCATACTCGCACCTTGTTTGCAGGCCACTGACGGGGAGGCTGAATTCCCTACCCGAATTCGGAATACCCGGCACCAAATACCGAATGCTCCGTACCGAATACGAGCTCTTCCTCGAATATCCGATCGATCGATTCAGCCTGTGATGCGCTTGTATTCCTCGTTTGAAGGCCAACGGCGGGGAGGGTGCGAGGGGAAAGAGTTTCCGGCTCGTGTGGCACGAGAGAACGGCTAAGGGCCGAATTCCGAATACAGTACTAAAATTCCGAATGCTGTATACCGACTACCTCCTCCTCCTCCTCGACTTTCCGATTGACCGATTCGACTTATCCTATGTACCTCATCTGCAGGCCACCGGCGGGGAGGGTGCGAGGGTAAGAGTTTCCGACTTGCGTGGCACAAGAGAATGGCTAAGGGTTTACTATCGGCTCACGGGGACAGTACGGCTGGGCTAGACTTTAGATTACACCACCGCGCACAGACACTACGGCAGCAGCTACAGTTACGGCCCCTGGCGCGACCACAACCACGGCTGCAACCGACGCGAGGGCTGGTAGCGCGCGGCCTGAAAGGACAGCAGCAGCAACAACATCGACAGCGGTAGCAGCAGCAGCAGCAGCAGCAGCAGCAGCAGCAGCAGCAGCAGCATCAGCATCAGCGGCAGCATCAGCAACCGCAGGAGCGGCAGCAACAGCAACCGCAGGAGCGACGGCAGCAGCAGCAGCAGCAGCAGCAGCAGGAGCAGCAGCAGCGACCTCGGGTGGACCGGTAGGTCGGCGGGTCTGTTTTGTTCTTGATCCCGGAGAGAGGGACGGAGAGAGGGAGAGACGAAGCAAGGAAGAAACGCGCGGCATGGCAAAGCTATGCGAAGCGCCTGGCGCGCCCCACGAGGCTCAAGGCTGCGGCCGCAGCAGCAGCAGCAGCGGCAACGGCGGCAACGGCGGCGAGGGTGGAGGTGTGCCCCAATTCAACCCCACTGCCGATTTTCCGGAGATGGTCACGGAGGTGTCAGAGGGGGGGGCGGTAGAGGCAGAAGTGGAGGCGGAGGTGGCTGGCCCGTTCGCTGAACCGTCCGCGGACCCGTCCGCGGACCCGGCCTCTGACCCGGCCGCTGACCAGTCCGCGGACCCGGCCGCGGACCCGTCTACCGACCCGTCTGCTGACCCGTCTGTTGACCCGTCTGCTGAGGCGGTTGACCCGTCCTCTGACCCGTCCGTTGACCCGTCCGCGGACCCGTCCGCGGACCCATCTGCTGACCCGTCGGCTGACCCGCCCGCTGACGCGTCTGCTGACCCGTCCGCTGTGGTGGTTGCTGAGGCTGCTGTTGAAGCTGCCACAAGCGGCACCGGCAGCCCTCTTACGGGAAGCAGTGGCGATAGCGGTAATGGGGACGGCGGTGGTGGTGGTGGTGGTGGTACTGGTGGTACTGGTGGTGCCGGTGGTGGTGGGGGGGGTGGTGGTCGCAGGCGAAGGCGCCGGAGCGCGGCTGCGAGGCTGGCGGCGCGCAGCGCCGACAGCGCTAGGAAGGAAGCACAGGCGGCGGGGGTGGGGGCAGGGGATGGGACGGAGGGGGCTCTTGATGGTGACGGCGAGAAACATGAGGCGGGGGAGGAGGTTGGGGTGGGGATCGAGGAGGGGGGGGGCATGGTGGACGAGCCAGCGGAGGATGTTTGCGAGGAAGACGACGAGGGGAACGTGGAGTACAAGCTGAAGCTCGTGAACCCGCCCTTGGACCGGCTCGAGCACCTCTTCACTCAGGTTCGTTTTTGTTTTCGTTTCGTTTCGTTTCGTTTCGTTCCGTTCCGTTTTTTTTTTCGTTTCCTCTTTTTCGTCTGTTCACGCTTTGTTGGCTTTTATATACGCGCGAAAAATCGAGTTTCTAATCTACCCGGAGTTAAAAAGGATAAAGTAGGGACCCCATTCGAGTTCGCCTTGTGTAACTAAAAACGAAGGCCGACCGCGGTATGATGATCTCCGACAAGAACGACCGTCCACCACTATCCACGAACGCACACAAGTTGCCGACAGTTACAAATATCCTGCTTGCGCGAGTTCTTTCTAGCGACAGCTGTACTCAGCAAGTAAGACCCACGCTACCAAGCACTCTCAGCAGTTGATTCCGTTTTACTTTTTTATTTATACAAATAAACTGAAAAAAAGTCCGACCCACGTGAGATTTGAACCCCGGGAACCAACTCTCAGTAGCATTTTTTTTTTTCCATCCCATTTATCATCTTCGCACTTCTGTCTTTCTCCCTCCCTAGTCGTAACTCAGATCCGGGGTCACAAAGTAGGCTCCTCTCCCTCCTCCCCCACTACGAGTACGGTTCTTGCCTTGATTTTTATCGCGCAGAGGGTTCAGCCTTCCCAACGCTCGTCGATTTTCATCGAATTTTGCCAACTCACGCTCTCGCGCATTCGAGGGTACCCACTATTACGGAGGGCCATAGTAAACACTAGTAAATAGGACCAAATATTGTTACTAAAAGTAGGGAAATATGTAGGTTTTTGCTTGCGCCGTAGGTCCCATTTACTAGTGTTTACTATGCTCCCCTGTAATAGACTATCGGGGGCGACTTGCTGCCATCTCATTCCCGTTGATTTTCACTAATTCAGATGAACTGGCGGCTGAACGAGGGGCGCGGTTGCTGCATGTACATGCTGGGCTATGAGGACGACGGCAAGGCCACCGGCATATCGCCCGGCGAGCTGAGCGCGTCGATCAAGACTCTGAGGGTCATGATGGAAGCGGTCGGGGCTAAGATCGAGAACATGGAGGTGAGGGGGGAGAGGAGGAGGGTACGTATGTGGTACGTAAACAATGGATGATATCGTATCATCGATAATCTGCATGATCTATATTTATTTTAAAAAAAAAATAAAAAAAATGACAGCTGTGATGAGATCGAGTGTTTCGTCGAAGCTCATCTTTGCAAGCCGGGTGTGTGATACTTTGCTCGCGCGTACTTGAGGGTTTTACGTGTCTATATACAGCAGTAGCAGTGTGTGGGTGTGTGTGTTCTTCACATTAAACCTTCCTTTCTACCCGTCGACATCCAGCACACCCAGTGTCCGTGCCGATTCTTCATCCTAAAAAGGTACCAGTTCTGTGGTCACAAAACTACGACACAGAGATACTACGCTCAGTGCAGTAAGCAGAGCAGACAATGCAACGCCATATACGACAGGCAAGACCTACCCTGCTAGCAATCCAGGTGCATGCAAGAGAAAAAAACCCAGTGAGCACGACAGTACGTGCAAGCCCGGCACCACCGCGGGTATATGGGAGGGCGCTGGCCAGTAGAGGGGAGGGTCAGAAGGAGCGCGGTCGTTTTTTTCGTGGCTAGGCGTGGCGTGTCCATCGAGACACGAGGGGAGCATGAAGGTCCTCGCTGTTGCTGCTGCTGCAATGAATCCAGTATGTATGTCCGAAATTATAAGGATTTTTTTGTCTGTAATAAAAGAACATTACCCAGTGAGCACGACAGTACGTGCAAGCCCGGCACCACCGCGGGTATATGGGAGGGCGCTGGCCAGTAGAGGGGAGGGTCAGAAGGAGCGCGGTCGTTTTTTTCGTGGCTAGGCGTGGCGTGTCCATCGAGACACGAGGGGAGCATGAAGGTCCTCGCTGTTGCTGCTGCTGCAATGAATCCAGTATGTATGTCCGAAATTATAAGGATTTTTTTGTCTGTAATAAAAGAACATTNCGTGTGGTGCTCTCCCAGCCCGCACGGTGGACTCCCCTGGGTGCCCTTGGCTTTTGGTGACTTTTGCGTCGGACACACTAAAATCAAGTGAAAGTTGCGTTCATTTATGGGCATAAAACCTCTCGTTTTTGTTGTCTGAGCAACTGCTTGCTCTCTGCCTGCTGCTGCTGCTGCTACTGCGGCAGCTGCTGCTGCACTCACCACCCCCTCGCATGAGCCTTGGTGTCGGCCTAGAGGGTTAGGCTCTCTCGTGTCGTGTGCGTGTGGGGCCCTGTCTCTGAGCTGCCCGCCTTTGTAGGTTTCCTTTTCTGAGATGCAAACACGAAATTGCGCGTGTGTGTTTTTGCTCTCTTTCTATACAAGGGATTTTGAACCGTCACGTCCTCTCTCTGTCTTTCTTTCCAATAGATTAATATTTCGTTTTTTCCATACTTTATCCTATATGTTTGTTTACATGAAATTCTCGCTCTTGAGGTCTCTCTGCCGCTTTTGCGCGACGAGGAGTACAAAGCAGCAGCAGCAGGAGCAGCAGGAGCAGCAGCAGCAGCAGCAGCAGCAGCAGCAGCAGCAGCAGCAGCAGCAGCAGTAGCAACAGCAGCAGCAGGAGCAGCAGCAGCAGCAGTAACAGCAGCAGTAGCAGTATCAACAGCAGCAGGGGGAGGAAGCGGAGGAGCGACTCCGACCAAAGACTATTCGTACAGAGGAAAGAGAGAGCTTGGAGAGAGGGAGCGGGCAAGGAGCGACAACGGGAGGATACTGGTAGCAGCAGCAGCAGGAGCAGCAGCAGCAGCAGTAACTTACCGCGTCGTTGATGGCTCTGTAAGGTAAGCAGAGGCTGCTTCTGTGTTGTTGCTGTTGCTGTTGCTGTCGTGGTGGTTGTTTTCGGCGTCGTTGTGTTGCTACAATCATAGAATGTCTCGATATATCGAAATATGAAGTATCAAACTTTCGATATATCATATCGAAATATCGAACTTTCGATATATCATATCGAAATATCACACTTTCGATATATCGTATCACAATATCGAACTTGAAAGTTACAAACAAACTTTCGATATATCGAAGTTCGATATATCGTACTATCGAACGTGTTTTGCTTTCCACCCCCTGCCATCCCCAGTGTTTTATATGCGAACACGCTGACAGGTACAGCAGTACTCGTAGTGAACGCAGCTTCGGTGTTTCAAATATCAAATATCGAAATCATATCGATTCGTTGTTTTGTTTTTCGGTATCGTATGGATCTCGACTCTCGTTCGATATCCCAACACTAATACGGCGGACCTACGAGTATATCGTAAGAGTAAATAGAACCAAATATTGTTACGAGTATTAAATAGTAAAAATTGGGAAATATATAGGTTTTTATGTGTAGCGTAGGACCTATGTATTTACTATGAACAGTTCAGTGTTGATATTGTCTGCGCTTTCTACCCACTGGTCTTACACCCAACTACCGGTACACAGCAGTGGGTGAGTGTGTCCCGTACTCGCAAGAGATTCAGATTCCCCTTCCCTCCATGGTCACAAGTCACAGGCCAAGCTATCTACGAGACAGAGTACATCATGATCATACATACGTACGTATCATGCACGGATAGGAGAGGTTGGCAAAATGTGTTTTTTTTATGGAACACAATTATTAACAGCAGTCCTTGGTTGATTTCCCACGATCTCTCACGAGCGAGAACTTGTCTCGTCCATCATCCATGATGCGCAACACGGAATTCCGAATTCCGAATACTGACTGCTGCATGATCTACTCCTCGACTTTCCGATTGCCCGATTCGACCTACATACGAGTATCATACTCGCACCTTGTTTGCAGGCCACTGACGGGGAGGCTGAATTCCCTACCCGAATTCGGAATACCCGGCACCAAATACCGAATGCTCCGTACCGAATACGAGCTCTTCCTCGAATATCCGATCGATCGATTCAGCCTGTGATGCGCTTGTATTCCTCGTTTGAAGGCCAACGGCGGGGAGGGTGCGAGGGGAAAGAGTTTCCGGCTCGTGTGGCACGAGAGAACGGCTAAGGGCCGAATTCCGAATACAGTACTAAAATTCCGAATGCTGTATACCGACTACCTCCTCCTCCTCCTCGACTTTCCGATTGACCGATTCGACTTATCCTATGTACCTCATCTGCAGGCCACCGGCGGGGAGGGTGCGAGGGTAAGAGTTTCCGACTTGCGTGGCACAAGAGAATGGCTAAGGGTTTACTATCGGCTCACGGGGACAGTACGGCTGGGCTAGACTTTAGATTACACCACCGCGCACAGACACTACGGCAGCAGCTACAGTTACGGCCCCTGGCGCGACCACAACCACGGCTGCAACCGACGCGAGGGCTGGTAGCGCGCGGCCTGAAAGGACAGCAGCAGCAACAACATCGACAGCGGTAGCAGCAGCAGCAGCAGCAGCAGCAGCAGCAGCAGCAGCAGCAGCATCAGCATCAGCGGCAGCATCAGCAACCGCAGGAGCGGCAGCAACAGCAACCGCAGGAGCGACGGCAGCAGCAGCAGCAGCAGCAGCAGCAGGAGCAGCAGCAGCGACCTCGGGTGGACCGGTAGGTCGGCGGGTCTGTTTTGTTCTTGATCCCGGAGAGAGGGACGGAGAGAGGGAGAGACGAAGCAAGGAAGAAACGCGCGGCATGGCAAAGCTATGCGAAGCGCCTGGCGCGCCCCACGAGGCTCAAGGCTGCGGCCGCAGCAGCAGCAGCAGCGGCAACGGCGGCAACGGCGGCGAGGGTGGAGGTGTGCCCCAATTCAACCCCACTGCCGATTTTCCGGAGATGGTCACGGAGGTGTCAGAGGGGGGGGCGGTAGAGGCAGAAGTGGAGGCGGAGGTGGCTGGCCCGTTCGCTGAACCGTCCGCGGACCCGTCCGCGGACCCGGCCTCTGACCCGGCCGCTGACCAGTCCGCGGACCCGGCCGCGGACCCGTCTACCGACCCGTCTGCTGACCCGTCTGTTGACCCGTCTGCTGAGGCGGTTGACCCGTCCTCTGACCCGTCCGTTGACCCGTCCGCGGACCCGTCCGCGGACCCATCTGCTGACCCGTCGGCTGACCCGCCCGCTGACGCGTCTGCTGACCCGTCCGCTGTGGTGGTTGCTGAGGCTGCTGTTGAAGCTGCCACAAGCGGCACCGGCAGCCCTCTTACGGGAAGCAGTGGCGATAGCGGTAATGGGGACGGCGGTGGTGGTGGTGGTGGTGGTACTGGTGGTACTGGTGGTGCCGGTGGTGGTGGGGGGGGTGGTGGTCGCAGGCGAAGGCGCCGGAGCGCGGCTGCGAGGCTGGCGGCGCGCAGCGCCGACAGCGCTAGGAAGGAAGCACAGGCGGCGGGGGTGGGGGCAGGGGATGGGACGGAGGGGGCTCTTGATGGTGACGGCGAGAAACATGAGGCGGGGGAGGAGGTTGGGGTGGGGATCGAGGAGGGGGGGGGCATGGTGGACGAGCCAGCGGAGGATGTTTGCGAGGAAGACGACGAGGGGAACGTGGAGTACAAGCTGAAGCTCGTGAACCCGCCCTTGGACCGGCTCGAGCACCTCTTCACTCAGGTTCGTTTTTGTTTTCGTTTCGTTTCGTTTCGTTTCGTTCCGTTCCGTTTTTTTTTTCGTTTCCTCTTTTTCGTCTGTTCACGCTTTGTTGGCTTTTATATACGCGCGAAAAATCGAGTTTCTAATCTACCCGGAGTTAAAAAGGATAAAGTAGGGACCCCATTCGAGTTCGCCTTGTGTAACTAAAAACGAAGGCCGACCGCGGTATGATGATCTCCGACAAGAACGACCGTCCACCACTATCCACGAACGCACACAAGTTGCCGACAGTTACAAATATCCTGCTTGCGCGAGTTCTTTCTAGCGACAGCTGTACTCAGCAAGTAAGACCCACGCTACCAAGCACTCTCAGCAGTTGATTCCGTTTTACTTTTTTATTTATACAAATAAACTGAAAAAAAGTCCGACCCACGTGAGATTTGAACCCCGGGAACCAACTCTCAGTAGCATTTTTTTTTTTCCATCCCATTTATCATCTTCGCACTTCTGTCTTTCTCCCTCCCTAGTCGTAACTCAGATCCGGGGTCACAAAGTAGGCTCCTCTCCCTCCTCCCCCACTACGAGTACGGTTCTTGCCTTGATTTTTATCGCGCAGAGGGTTCAGCCTTCCCAACGCTCGTCGATTTTCATCGAATTTTGCCAACTCACGCTCTCGCGCATTCGAGGGTACCCACTATTACGGAGGGCCATAGTAAACACTAGTAAATAGGACCAAATATTGTTACTAAAAGTAGGGAAATATGTAGGTTTTTGCTTGCGCCGTAGGTCCCATTTACTAGTGTTTACTATGCTCCCCTGTAATAGACTATCGGGGGCGACTTGCTGCCATCTCATTCCCGTTGATTTTCACTAATTCAGATGAACTGGCGGCTGAACGAGGGGCGCGGTTGCTGCATGTACATGCTGGGCTATGAGGACGACGGCAAGGCCACCGGCATATCGCCCGGCGAGCTGAGCGCGTCGATCAAGACTCTGAGGGTCATGATGGAAGCGGTCGGGGCTAAGATCGAGAACATGGAGGTGAGGGGGGAGAGGAGGAGGGTACGTATGTGGTACGTAAACAATGGATGATATCGTATCATCGATAATCTGCATGATCTATATTTATTTTAAAAAAAAAATAAAAAAAATGACAGCTGTGATGAGATCGAGTGTTTCGTCGAAGCTCATCTTTGCAAGCCGGGTGTGTGATACTTTGCTCGCGCGTACTTGAGGGTTTTACGTGTCTATATACAGCAGTAGCAGTGTGTGGGTGTGTGTGTTCTTCACATTAAACCTTCCTTTCTACCCGTCGACATCCAGCACACCCAGTGTCCGTGCCGATTCTTCATCCTAAAAAGGTACCAGTTCTGTGGCAGTAGTATGACATGTGTCTTGGGGTTGGATCTGTACTAGGGTACAAGGGCTCCGCTGCGCGGGCGGCTAACGCCGCCCGCTACGCTCGCGGAAGGAAGAATAGAACCAAATGTGAAAAGCGTAAAAGAGGAACATGTAATGTTTTTGCAACTGGCGACTTGATAATGCCAAGAGCTCCATATGTATGACGGCAAATACAGGACAGAAACAATAGTGGTGATTTTTTTATCTTCCGACACGAAAAAACATCGCGAAGAAAGCAAAGCTTCGCTCCGAAGGACAGCCGCCCTCTACGCTCGCGCAATTCAAGAAAAGGGACAGAAGAGGTCCACGATGTGTAAAGACCGACTTGAAAAGGCCAAAGAGATTCATGGTGCAATGCAGCGAAATACTTACTGCTGTGCCCAACTGAACGTACAGTACCCGTCTACCGCTGTATTGTGATACAGGAGTACTGGTATGCGGCATATATTCTGTGGCAAATCAACTAGCATACCTGTGTACGACGACAGCAGTACGACACAAAAAAAACACACACACACCAAAGAACAAACAAACGTACAGGCGACTTGCAAATGCATACAGCAGTACTCGTAGTAGATAGATACAGAGCTCCATGCTCCAGGACAACAGAGCTGTATGTTCGGAATAAAGAAAAAGCACAGCAACCTGGCTCGCAGCACGGCGCTGCGCGGCCTGCTGGGGGTGTGATGTGTGCCTTTTTCGTGACTACTAAGTGTGGTAGTACAACAACAGCAGCAGCAGCAGTACTATTGTAGTACCTTCGATCTTTGTATGTATAGAACGAGTATGAAAGAGAAAGCACAGCACAGCAGTAGTAGTAGTACGGTCGTCGATCGAATGGTACAAAAAATCCAACAAAACTGAGAAAGACGTACATACGTATGCTACTCGTACTCGTACTCGAACAAAACACTCCCCGCCCACCCGCGATCACCTCGCCATCGATTCGGTCCGGGTCGAGCCCTACTGCCTCTCTGCCCCAGTGAGCCCCGCGGGGCCCACCTCGCGTGAAGCCCGGTGCTCACCCGTGGCCCTCGTTCACACCCGCTCGAGGATGAGCATGCCTCTGTAAATAATAGTTTTTCGACAAATAACGCACCGCTTGAACTTGGCTTGAATGTTCTTTTATTACAGACGAAAATCCTTATAATTTCGGACATACATACTGGATCCATTGCAGCAGCAGCAACAGCGAGGACCTTCATGCTCCCCTCGTGTCTCGATGGACACGCCACGCCTAGCCACGAAAAAAACGACCGCGCTCCTTCTGACCCCCCCCTCTACTGGCCAGCGCCCTCCCATATACCCGCGGTGGTGCCGGGCTCGCACGGGCTGTCGTGCTCACTGGGTACACGCACGAACCCAAAACCGGAAATGTTTAAAAAAAATCAAGTACGTCGTATCAAAAAATGTTTTGTAAAAAAGTTGAAATTGCAATTTTAGAACTAAAAACACAGAAACATAGGAAACCCAAGAACCTCCGGGAAGCAAGTAACTTCTGCTTCGGCAATTAGAGGCTGAGAGTGGCTGTGAGGTGCCAACATATGCCGAGGAAAGCTTCCGAACCAAAGAAGATAAAGCTATGTATGCCTATAGCAGATCCTGCACACTATTTCACAACGGGCAAATATCTATAGGATAACAGATCCTGCATAATATTTCATAATGGCAAATATCCATAGGATCTTTCGATGTAGATCGCGATCCTGTTCGATGAAAGTGTGCCTGGTGCACACTGGGATCTCGATTGTTCGAAATTCCGCTTCTTTTTTTTTTTCCGATTTCGTATGTACATACCTGGCATTTTTTATTTTTTCGTTTTATGTGTGTATGATCTGGAGTTCGTAAATGCCCGGTATGTTTGTACTTTGCCAATGTTAATTTTGTCATTTTTTATTTTTCGTCAGGTCCAAGCCGGGGCCGGGGGAAAAAAGCTCAAGGTGGCGAGGGTCACCGTGATTCGGCAAGCCGCAGTCTTGGACGGTTTGCCTCCGGGCTCCGAGAGACGGGGACTGAGGTCAGAATTTGTTTTGGGGTGACATTTTGAGGCAACTTTTTTTAATGGCTAGTTGTATATACGTATGATGGGCATACTTTGCTTTATTAACCCCCGTGGGTACTCGTACTGCAAACCCCTTTGTTTTATTTGTAGACAACTATGTGTAAAACCTGCACACCCCTTATATAGCACGCGCGATCGAAGTATCATATCACATGAAAGCTTCCAATTATGAGTGTTGAGGAAAAAAAATCGGCTCGATCTCATATAGCTGAGGTGTTTTTTTTTTTCAAGTTTTTTCGTTTTTGTCAAATATATATGTAAACTGCCTGTAGATACCTCATTAAGCTTTTGCCAGTATGAGTTTTAAGGATTTTTTTTCTGGATCGATCTCACAAGTGAGGTGTTTTTGTTTTCTTCCAAGTTTTTTGTTTTTGTCAAATATGTGTATACTGCCTGTTGACACCTCATTAAGCTTGCCATTATGAGTTTTGAGGATTTTTTTTCGGATCCATCTCTCACAGCTGAATTTTTTTTTTTTAATTCAAGTGTTTTGTTTTTGTCTAATAAACGTATAAACTACGTATATAATATGTGTATCATGTAGATGCCTCCTTATCCTCATTCTTCAAAAGAATAAAACAAACAAAAAAACGAACAAACAAACAAACAAACAAACTTAACACACGAACGATTTTGTGTTTTTGTTTTTTGGACGCGTGGGGGGAGGCAGGGTCGGCGTTCTTGGTCACGCCGGTGCGGGCAAGAGCACCCTCGTCAGCGTCCTCACCCGGGGCCTTAGCGACAACGGGAGGGGTCTGGCCCGCATGCAGGTGTTCCGGCACAACCACGAGGTCTTCAACGGTCGGACCAGCAGCATCTCCCAGCAAGGTTTGATTTCTTTTCCGTATGTTTGTTGTGTTTTTGTTGTGTCTTGTTTTGTTTTGTGTTGTTTTGTTTTGTTTTGTTTTGTTATTTCGTTTTTTTTTTTTCGGTTCGTTTTCGGTCTTTTTAAATTTTTCGTTTTTGTTTTCTCGGTTTTCTTTCGTTTTTTCATTTTTTCATTTTTTTTTATTTTTTTCGTTTTTGTTTTGAGCTTTGGTTTGGGTTTTTTATGTGTGGTTTTTTGGTTGCGGGATTCGTTTTGGGGGGTTGCTTTTGTTTCGATTTTGGATTCCGATTTTGGGGTTTGCTGGCTTTTGAGTCTGGCCTTGATTTTGGTTTTCGCTTTTCGGAATTGGTTTTGGGACTGGGTTAGGGGATACCTGGTATATGTTTTTTTTCTGGTTTGGGTGTGGTTTGGGTCGATATATTGGTAGACTACCTCACCCGGTATGTACGTTCATGAATGAGTACAATCATCACCGTTGTTGCTCGTATTTTTCACTGCTGTGCTACTTCCTTTTGCACGACTGCTGTTACAGTTACTACTGCAGCTCTCGGCTGGCAAAACCCAAGAATCAGTCGTATGTACAATAAAGACAACCCCCCCCTCCCTACTGCGTTCCGACATTGTAGGCATGCGAGGGTCTATGGTCATACGACTACGGCCATGCATGACAATGAGTGCACCCCCCTCCTACCCTCCTCCCCCCCCTTTTTTTTTTCTTTTCTTCTCTATTTTTTTTATAGAAGAGGGGAGACGACACACCCCACCCCCCCCCCACTCCTCCCCGTGCTCCAGCTCTCACGCTTCCTCTGGCCAGTCGCGAAGCGAAAACCGCTGCCTCTCGCCGCTCGAACGCCCCCCGCGCCACGGAAGGCAGACGCCTCCTCAACTCCCGTAGGAAACCCCCAGGAGGGGGAGGGGGGGAGGGAGGGGGAGGGATTGTCAGCGATAGCGATGTGCAGGTACCGCCGTCGCGGATGAGCTCGTCGTTCCCCCGGTCCTCCCGCCTCGGCGGCGCCTCCGCTAGCAATGGGTTCGCGACGGCCTGGGCTAGGGGACGGCGGCGCGGGGATAGCCTTGACGGTGAGCACGCGCGGTGGTGAACCTGGTGAACTATACCGTGCAGCCTCGGGGGGAATTTTACTTGAAAAGTCTATATAGCGTCGACCAAGGACTATCATCATGGTTGGTGCGTGAAACGCGTACGTAACGCTTATGTACCCAGGTAGTGTGTAACGCCTAAAGTGTAACGTCTGTTTACTTTACTATAGTGCGTAACGCCTATATAACGTGTGAACTCTAACGTCCAACGGCTATCATAAGTGTGTGTGTAGAACGCCTAACGCCTAACGTACCAGGTATTGTGTGACGCCCAAAGTCTAGCGTCTTAAGCGTCTAGTGTGTAACGCCTAGCGCCTAACGTGTAAACCTCTCAAGGTTAACGTCCAACGGCTATATCATAGTGTGTAAAATGCCTAACGCCTAGGGACCAGGTATTGTGCAACGCGGAAAGTGTGTGTGTTGACATTCACTTGTAGTGTGGAACGCCTATACAACGTGTAAACCCTTGAAGCCTACGAGTAACGTCCAGCGGCTATCACAGTGTGTAACACGCGTACACGCGTACCAGATAACTTCAACGCCTAAAGTCTACCGTCTAGCACTATCTGTATTGTGTATCGCCTATTTATAATGTGTAAACCCCTACAGTCTCAGTTAAAACTAACATCTACTTGGTGGTGTGTGTAACGCCTAAAAATGCCTTCCAGGAAATGTGGAACTCCTAAAGTCTAACGTATAGCATGTACCTAGGTGAAAACGCCTGCCAGGTAATGTGGAACGCCTAGAGTCTAACGTCTATTACGGGGGACCATAGTAAATAGGACCAAATTTTGTTAATAAAAACAGGTGAATATGTGGGTTTTTGTGTGTGCCCTAGGTCGCATTTACTATCGCCCCCCGTAAATAACATGTACCTGGTCTTACCTTACGCCTGTAACGCTAACGTGTATGATCACCGCAGAGAGCGGGGGATGCGGAGGGCGACGGGGGGATGGAGCGGCGGAGGACGAGGAGGAGTCGAGGGTAGTCACCTTCATCGACCAGCCAGGCCACGAGAAGGTATGCAGGCACATGTGCGTAACACCACTTTGGACCGAAATGTAAGCACCGTTTGGTCTTGATAATTGATACTCCAACGCTCCTAATATTTCCGGCCACCGGCCAGAATGACACCATGTATATCTACCGCAGCAGTAGGACGTAGAAGTATATACGAAGCCGTCGCTTTCTGATTGCACGACGCACGACACAGGTACAATATGATCGCGAGTAATTTTGCGTATCATATAAAAACACTTGCGGCTATTTGTTTGTAGACCTCTTCTGAACCAGACCCCGTGTATATACTTCAGTATGAGCCGAAGAGGGGTAGGGGTGGATGGGAAAAAAAAAACACCCTGTGTATATAGGGGTGGATGACATTAATTAATTTAGGACTTGAGTCGTAGTGTGGATTCATTAATTTTGACACAACAGTTATACAAACAACCCCCCCCCCTCCACCTGGTCGGTGAAAACCCAACGTGCTCCGTCCCGGTATTGTAGAGATGCAAGGGCCTATGGTCATACGACTACTGCGATGCATGACACAAGTACCCCCCCGCCCGCTCCGCGCCCCCTCCCTCCCCTTCCCCTTCCGCTGTTGCGAAACCCGACGCCCGCAGTACCTGAAGACCACCCTGACCGCGATGACCGCCTCCGCCCTGGACTACTCGATGCTGGTCGTGTCTGGGGTGGAGGGTGTCCAGCGCATGACAAGGGAGCATTTGGCGATCGCGCTTGCGCTTCAGGTATAGTGGAGTTGTACAGAGCTGTTAATAGTATGTTTAATCGAAGCGGGGGCAGGGGGGTAGGGGGGGGTGTACTCATGTCGTGCACGGCTGTAGTCATATGACCATAGACCCTCACATCCCTACAATGCCGGGACGGAGAGCGTTGGGTTTTCACCAACCAGGCAGACATTGCTTGCACCAAGAGCGAAGCGCCGCGAGGTGGGGGGGGCGTACTCATTTTGTTGCTTGCCTTAGTCATTTGGTCATTGACCACGCATCCCTTTCGAGACGGGAGGGGGGCGGGGGGGGGGGTTGAGGGGTGTTGACGACTCGGCTTGAGTTCCAAAAAATGAAAAAAAATAGGTACGTAATGGTCCGCTCTTTGACTCCTCATTTCGTCTTTTCATTGTGAGATATTTCACAGGCGATCGGGGTCAGGTTTTTAAGTAAGGGCCCATCTTAACGAAGACAGCAAAAATTCAATTTGGAAAATAAAATCCTATTTGAATGTGATTTCGCAAAAAAAAACTGGTTTGCGTCCTATGGGGAATAGTGAATTGCTCGTTCAAATATTTATGAAATCGAAAAAACGCAGCATGCGTCACAGCGCCCAGGTGAAAAAAATCGACGAGAGGAGACGAGAGGGAAAGCATGCGTCGACGCGTGCGCGCCGCCGCCAGCATACTTTTGCTTTTGACCGCCCAGGCTAGGAAGCTATCGCTCTCAGGGTCTCCTGGGTGGGCGTAGGGATCCCTGGAACGCCACGGGCGAGACAGGGGCGGCGATGGTGTTATCGAAGTCTTGAGCGTATCATGCTGTTTTTGGGTCGATCGCTCGGTTTTTGATCGGGTTGGAGCATCGAGCTGGTTGAAAAGTTGGGATTGCGACCGCCATGATTGGTTTTGAGGCGCCACCGCCGGGGTACGCTGTGCTATGGTCTATAGGCGTGGGCGCGGCTGTTGTCCCGGTGGCCTCGGGTTGTGGTTCACGTGTTGTCGCCTCGGTCGTGGTCATCGATGCCACCAAGAAATGACCAGATTGTACCGGGGGCGTTTGCCCACCGTGGACATGCCGGTCCAAGTCGGGCCAACTCCTCAATTTGATTTGAATTCTTTGGAAAAGAAGGTCCTGGGACCTTCTTGGTTTTTTCGTCCAATTCAAATTGATTAGACCCCAAGATCCTAATCTTTGATGCTGGTGCGTGTGTTGACCAATGAAAAGCGTATTTGAATTTTATTTTTTCTAAATTGAATTTTTGCTGTCTTCGTTAATACGGGCCCTAACTTGGAACATGGTTGGAAAGAAGGAAAAAAAAAACGAATCCTGTGAGATCGAAATTTTCAATAAAAAAAGCACTTGTTTTTTCTTTTAGCTTGGTGTGAGATCGCGCGTGCTTTCGGGTGCTTGTTCGTAGATTTTTAGAGTGGTACTACAAATTCTGACGATTTCTTTCTTTCTACGCAACGATTTGTTTTTTAACCATCTTGTCGAAGCTGGACCAAGGTCTAGTACGTACAGCCCTAGCATAGCATCTAGGTGATCCATGCATCTGATGATCTATCTATCTATGCATATATCGTGATTTTGTCTAATGTTGTGTTTATATTTTTTCAACATTTCTATATACATATGATACTCATACGTTTCCGTCTCTGGCATCCCTATTTTTCCGCCCCCCCCCCCCCCCCCCCCCCCCCCCCCCCCCCCCCCCCCCCCCCCCCAC
>MEHQ01002031.1:478729-564419 GCA_008828725.1 Saccharina japonica | reverse complement strand
CAGGTGGGCCCACGGGCACCTGCACCCTCTCGCTCGAGATTCTCCTCGGCGATGAGAGCCGTTACCGGCAGCGGGTCTTCGGGCCTGCGATCGCCCGGCAGCAGCAACGACGACCCGGCGCGTTGGGGGGGGGGGAGCGGGGGCGGGGGTGGGAGTGGGGGTGGGGGTATGGACGGGAGGCCGCCCTTTGGACGGGTGGGGTCGGGACAGTGGGCGGACACGGCGCCAGCGCCGACGGCGCCTTACAAGGGGGAGGATGGGGTGAGAGGAAGTTGTGGGCGGTGGGGTAGGATGGGGTGGGGTGGGGTGGGGTGGGGTGGGGTGGGGTGGGTGGGGGCGTTCGGTTGTTCAGTTGTCGTCGTGTGTTTAATTGGTTGTTCGATTTGGTGGCGGGTTTCGGCTGTTTTGGCGTGCTCGTTGGTTTGTTTGGTCTGTTGGTTGTTTTTTTTTTCTTTTCTTTTTTGGTGTTGTGTTCATTGTCGCTTCTCTGGAGTGGGTGTTGGTGGGTGGTGACGAGGCGGTAGAGGAGGGGCTCAGCAGCTGTCGCGAAGACGTGTATTTTTTGTTGTTCGTAACGTTTTTTGTCTGGAAAACGTTTTTCTGGGCGCGTGTTGTCGAGTGCGAGTGCGCGTGTGCTTTGCGTTTTCGCGTGAGATGCGGGCGCTTGGTAGTGTCCATTTTAAGAGGTGCCCAAAGGTGTGGGGTTTCTACCCTCGCGCTTCCGCCGGGTCCCTGCCCTGGCAACGCCTCTCTCCCTTTCTCTCTGTCTCTCTCTTAGTGTTGTCTAAATCTGTTTTATTGGCTGGCTGTCCCTCCCCCCCCCCCTCCCTCCCTCCCTCCCTCCCTTCCCCCTCCTTCCCGCCCCCTCTTTCCCCACTATATGTATCTCTCTGTACAATATATACATACAATACGAAGTATACATACATACTTCATATATATGCATCTGGTATTTCGTATTTGCTGCTATATTTCCCCTCTTTTATTATTTAATGTGTCTCTTATTTGTATGTCTTCTCAATCTGCCTCTCTCTCACTCGCCACCCCCCCGTGTTTCAGATGCTCGAAAAGGCGAAGGCCGCCGCCGCCGCCGCCGCCCCGCCGCAACGCAAGTGGAAAAACGCCTTCGAAGTCGTCGGAAGAACCCTCAAGGACATCGTTGCCGTCGATCTGCACCCGGGCTTCACCGACTCGGAAGCTGCCACCCGAGCGAAAGCCCATGCCGCGGGAAAGTGAAAACTGTAACACTCACCCACCCATCCACCCACCCACCCACCCACCCAGCCCCCCCCTTCCCTCCTCCACCGCCGCCTCCTTATTCTGCATTTTTGCGCAAAAGTAATCGCAGCCTTTTAACGAAGAATTGCTTACTGATTTTTCGTAAATAGTGTGAGAATCAGGGTTATGTTTTGCGCAGAATCTCTGGTGTCTTTCTTTTGCCTTTTTGCGAAGAATCGCAGCAGCCAGCCAGCCCTTTGACGAAGAACCGCGTTGAGGATTTTTCGTAGCGTTAAAATAATCGTATGTTTTTTTTTTTTGCGCGGAATTGCTGGCTTTGGCTTTTTTTTTAGCGAAGAATTCGTTGGCGTTTAACGAAAAGTCGAACGATTTTAGTCGTACACAGCGAATAATTACTTCCTCCTTGACTTGTTGCAAAGAATCGCGGAGGCTTTTTTATTTTTACTTTTGGCGAAGAATCACTGACTTTTAGTGCAAGATTAGCAAAATAGTCGCTGGCTTTGAGCGAAGAGTCGCCGTTTTTTGTCGAAGAATATGCCGCCTTTTTGCGAAGAACCGCTGGTTTTTGGTCGAAGAACGACTGGCTTTGAGCGAAGAACGGCTGGCTTTTGGTGAAGATTCACTGGCTTTTGGCTATACGATTCTCTGGCTTTTAGCACAAATTGGGTGGCTTTTAGCGAAGGGTCGCTGAAGTTGCTCTGTGGTCGCTGAAGACTGTGGTCGCTGAAGATTGGCTGGCTTTTGGCTAAGATTAACCTGGATTTTAGCACAAACTTGGTGGCTGTAAGCGAAGGGTCGCTGGGGTTTCTCTGTGGCCGCTGACTGCGGCATCATCCGGGGGCGGGGACGGTTACTGTTACTCCCCGTAAAATCGTCCTAGCGCAAGGGTAGGGCAAGGTGGGGTAGGGGTGTTTTATTTTCGGGAAGGGGGGAGGGGGGTGAGGGGATTTAGGAGTGTCACGGGGAGATCGAGCGCTTATATTGCAGGGCGTGCACGCTGAAAACTGAAACGATAGGCATACTTTAGAGGGCAACGGGGGGGGGGGGGAGGGGAGGAGTTCCGGGAAGAGAGGCGGGATGTTTCAGGCATGCTAGCGAGGGGGGCTGGGGGGGGAGATCGTTCGTTCCGTGTCGTACCATGCTTTCGCGCGTTGGTCAGGGAGCCTCACGTTTTAGACGCAGGCCGGGATGGTTATAATCTAGACCGCCGATGGTGCATACATACCGGGGAAGAAAAAACCCTCCGATAGACACGCCTCCTTCTTGGCTGTGGCGGTTCAATGGTTGTAGCTTTATTTTGTCCGTTGACGCTCCTCTCAGAATACGTTTTATTCTCTCTTTTTTTTTGTAGTTCTGTCATTTCTTTGTTTTTTGTTGTTTTTTGTTTTTTTTTGTTGTTTTGGTCATTTCGCTCTCTACATAAAAGGTAGCTATTTGGTCTTCTTTTGTCCCCCCCCCCCCCCTCGGCTTGCGGAGTGGAAAACCGGGGTGTCACCGTACCGCGATCGAATCAGACGGCTTACGGGGGCTATACTAAAGCTAGTATACTAAGAAAAAACGCTAGGAGACGGGTGGTTTGACGCCGTGACTGACCGCCTTGACCGACCGCCCCTACACTAAAACTAGTATACTAAGGCCGAAAAAAGCCTTGACGCGTCAAAAATGACAAGCCTCCTAGCATTTTTGCCTTAGCCTTGCTGTGATTCACGCTGGCTTAACGTTTTTTTTCGTGGGTCGGGGGGGGGCGGGGTGGGGCGTGCCCTGTTCTTTCCCGCCCCCGATTTTTCGCTGTTTATTTTTTTTTTTTTGGACGGCGCAGCCCCGCACAAGCACCAGTTTGGCAAAAAAGAGGAGAGATATTCCGTCTGCGCAGATGCTCGACTGCTTTCTTTCGCGTGTGGGCAGTCCCTCACTGGTGCTCATCGAAAGCAGGTCAGAAGACATTTTAGGCGGGTTCAAGGGGATGGGAAAGAAGGCGGAGGGGGCGGGGGCGGGCGGGGGGGGGGGGAGAGGGTTGTGCTCAAGTCGTAGGTGGCGTAAGTGGTATGTCCATAGAGACCTACGCATTTTTATCCTTAACAATGCCGGGAGCGGAGCTCGTTGGGTTTTCAGACCAACCCAGGCAGGGGGCGCTGGGGGCGGGGGGGGGGTCATAATGGCTGGGCGTTGGGTGTGTGAATAATGGACGTGCGCTCGCATAGAAGCTTGGACGTACACTACGGGACCCGCGACGGGTACTCCGTTTTGACATTTCCATCGTGCCGAGGAAATTGTAGACCGAAGGGTTTCGCTCGCCCGGTTGGTTCTAGTGTGATGTGAGAGCTTGTCGCGAGAGCCGACAGTGGGTAAATGGGAGGGGGGGGGATGATCAGGTGAGACCAGGGTTGGCATTTGATTGGGCACGACAGGGTGGGCGAGACGGGGGGGGGGCGGGGATCTGCGGCCCCAGAGAGTTGACCCTGTTGAGTGTGTTGGGTGTTGGGTGGTGGTGATGTGTGTGCGTGACAGTGTGAGTGTGTGGGTGTGCTTTATTTAGATTTCCTCTCGACATGCCACTAGCTGCGGAAGGAGGGGGGGGGGGGGGTTAACATGATATATACGTAAAATAGTAAAATATTTTGGGTGCCACAGGCGCCAGGAAGAGGAGAGAGAAGGGCCGACGAAAACAAAGTGATGTTTGCTTCTGAGGGCCGTCGGGGGCTATTGGTAGCCAAGAAAAACGCGGAATGTGCGTAGTAGCGGTATTAGTTTGCGCTGCGACCAGTTTGCCCGATTTTCAGTCCCAGGTGTTTTAGCATAGCAAAACGAAATCTACCAAAATGGGGGGGGGGAACTGCCCCGACCTGGCCTTATTTGGGGTCCGCGATTAACTGCGCACTGGCAGTTGCCTTCGCGCCCTCGGTGGTGAGCTCGAGCCGACTGCTCGTTTTTGGTTCGTTTTTTCTTCTTCTTCTCCTTTTTGTGTTTTTGTTTTTTTGTGTTAATGTTTGTTTTTTTTTTCTTGTTTTTTCTGTCGAGTTATTATGACGGCAAAAACTTGGACAGCCGAAGGAAAGCCGCCTGCTACGTAACCCCGGCTCTGGGTTACGACTAATAGGAGGGAAGAAATAAAGTACCAAGTAAAAGGGCGAGGAAGACGACAAACGGGATGAAAAAACAAAACAAAACAAAACTCACTGCAGAGGTTAGTCCAGTCCGCGACGAAGACCTTGAGGTTGTTCAGCTTTTGCAGCGACCATGGGATGTTGCCTGTGGGTGCAGGTTTCGTAATACACGGCGGCGCGAGGGCAGGGGGGGGGGGGTCGGTCATCCTTTCCGTCAGCCCATTGGGCAGTGTATCGGGCTGGGCTTTTGCAGTAGGGGTGGGCTATATATAGGCCCTGGAACGATAGGCGCTGTACCGGCTGCCGTTCTCTGCGAATGATTGAAGCGTAACCAACAAAAGCAATTACAGGTAGTATGATACTGCTGCTGTACCATAAAAACATTTTTTTTTCTGTGGCGACGCCCTCGGCATACCCGTTTTTGCCGTTTGAACGCGGAATACCTTCGCCTGTCCCACCCCGCAAAGCCAAAACATCACCAAAACACCACCAGCAGCAGTACCAAAGAGCAGCCGTCTCAACACCAAAAGCACCAACACCACCACCAACATAACAGAACAAAAACCCCACATAAACCACCTTTAACACAAACAGCAGAACCACCACCACCACCAACAACAACAACAAAACCACCACCACCACCACCAACACCACAACCAAAAACCAACGCTCGACACAAGAGCTGGCTGCTGATAGAGAGCCCTTAGCCCCCCCCACCCAACGCAACCCGCGCCGCGAAAAATACCAGGCACCAGGGACGCCCCGCATGCGACACAACAATGCAAAACAAATGCAAAAAATGCAAAACAAAAATGCGAAAAATGCAAAACAAAATACGAAAAAAACTGCGGCAAGCATCACAAGCGCACACGAGAGTCGGACAGAGCGCATACCGCGTCGCTCGACCCCGAAAAAAAAAACGCTTCATTACGTTTGGTTGACTTTGAGCTGCAGGGTAACTCACCGTTGAGTCCGTTACACTGAAGAAGTAACCGCTCCAGACAGGTGGCGTTGGAGAGCGTTCCCGGGATCGCTCCTGGAGAAAAAAACAAATGTACAAAAAAGAAGAGAGAAATCAGACAATAAGACAAAACATACGTACGTACAAACAAAAGACAACTTGTATATACATACGTAGGAGTACCAAGTATACATTAAAAAAAACTGATCGAGAGCCTTCCGGAGAAATCGCTCTCACTCGTACGCTCAAAAACGCTCTCATAGCGCTCGTTTAACGGTAATTTGAGAACGACACCACCACCACCACCAACAACAACAACAACAACAACACCACCCAACAACACCAACACCAACACCACCACCAACAACAACAACAACAAAGCACAGCCCTCACCCGTGAGGTCGTTCATCGACAAATCGAGCTCCGCGAGCCTCGTGAGCCCGCCGAACTCGACAGGAATGAGTCCTGTTTTTGAGAGACGCGCAAGAGGGGGGGGGAAGAGACGGAAACCGGAGGCATACACAAGCAGGCAGGCAGGCAGGCACAAGCACAAGCACAAGACACACACAGGGGCGATGCACTTGGATGTTACAGCAACACAGAGGCGATGCACTTGGATGCTACAGCAACACAGGGGCGATGCACTGCATGCTACAGCAATACAGTACAGGACACCCAGTAAGAAACAGGAAATTTGGTCCGGGCTGGATTTCGTAGTTGAGACAGGGTGCTTTCTGCACTAATTTCAATATAACGACTCCTGATTTTCTTATTTTCCTCTAAATATCGGCCTGGATTTCTTATTAGCCTGTTTCTTATTAGGTGTCCTGTACTGTACAGGGGCGGTGCACTGGATGCTACGTACAGCAACACAGGGGCGACGCACTGGATGTTACAGCAGTAGCCTGAAGCTTTTGGTTATTTGCAGAGCTCTTGCCTTTGCCGAGAAGGAGCAAGAAACCCAATACAACAGAGAATATCAACAACGACGTCAGCAGACGGCAATTCAGGCCTTCCGCCAACGACCGTCTAGCCTCCAACACTTGACATACTAGTTTCAGTGTGGAAGAACAAACGGACCTGCCGGACAACAATATGAAAAAACGCAAGAGAACAAAATCATACTTGAATAAAAAAACGAAAAAATCGAAAAAAAAACAGAGAAAAAAAACATACGGTAGAAAAAAAATCACAAAACACAAATAACAAAAACTAACCCAACCCAACCCAACCCAAACCGACCCAACCTAATGCAGCACCATTCCACGAAAACCTGACGGATCTGACGCAAAAACGTCAAGCCACCAAATACGAAAAAAAAAAACGAGTAACCCTAAACTGTATAAAATATGACACAGCACGACGTATGACATACTTCCATGTAATATGTATGTACGCACGTACGAGCAAAAGGCAGAACCCCCCTGTTTCGGAGTGAACCCTTCACCCTTCCCCTGATGCTAGCCATCACAAACCCCGTCATGCAGTCAGTGAGTGCTCAAACTCCTGCCGCTGCCGCGAACCCTCCTCCCAATAGTAACAACCATCCCCCCCTCCAAAACCCAACGTGCTCCGTCCCGGCATTGTAGGGATGCGAGGGTCTATGGTCATATGACTACGGCCGTGCACGACATGAGTACACCCCCCTCCACTGTCTGCCTGGTCGGTGAAAACCCGACCTGCCCCGTTCCAGCATAGTAGGGATTTGAGGGCCTATGGTCACACGACTACGGCCATGCGTTACATGAGTACCCCCCCCCCTCCCCCCCCTCCTCCTACGATCTATAACCGTACGACCCGTGCCACCCCCTCTCCCACCGCGGCTGCCGACATCGCACCTTCCAGAACATTGTCGGACAAAACGAGTGTCTTCAGACGGCTCAGAGACGCCAGCTCGCGCGGTAGCTGACCTGTAACCGCGTGCAAGCCACCAGAGACGCACGTAGAAGAGTGAGGAGGAGGAGGAGGAGGAGGAGGAGGGGGGGGCGGAGGGGGGGGCGCTGGCGGGGGTCAGGGGTCAGGGAGAGGTAAGCGGTGGTTATGTCTGTCTTGCTCTTGCATCTCCGAGAAGCGTCCCTATCTTGAACTTCCCGCCCCCCTCGTCTCGAAAGGGATGCGTGGTCAATGGGCAAATGACTAATGCAAGCAACAAATGAGTACGCCTCCCCCCCCCCCCCCCCCCCCCTCCCTCTATGCGCCTATTTCTACCCCCCCCCCTCCTCGCCCAAAATATCATATAAATATATGATATATTTATAGGTTGGGTTGGGCGGTCGGGTTGCAACGACGCTGAAACACGCCAACTCGCGCTGGAGCTAGACAACCAGGGTCGTTTTTTTTTGTTATTTTTTTTAGGCGGTCACCAAAGCTGGCGGCGAGTAGATCATTTGTGCGGGGTGGAGAATCTTTGTTCCGCACAAGGGAATGGTCGTATCACGTAGTGTTAATATGGTAAGGCGTCCGCGAGGCCAGTTAAACTAGTAAAACCCATTGCTGTCTCCGGAAGTAGCCACACCAGAAAATTAATTAACTCTTGAAGCTGTCGTCCATATGCAAGTCCGCCTCAGAGGCGGTTCTTAGCAGGATGCAGCTCACCCTCCATGCGACTCGCCAATAACCTCACGGCGTTTCGCGGCTGGCTGCACAAGCAATCGTCTGCCTGAGTGGTGAAAACCCAACGCGCGTCCGGTCCCGGGCATTGTAGGGCATGCGAGGGCGTCTATGGTCATTATGACTACGGCCGTGCAAGCTAACATGATACAACACCCCCCCCCCCCCCCTCCCTCTATTCCGCCTATTTCTACTCCGCTGCCGCCCCGCCGCCACGTCTCGGCCTTTCAAAGAGGAGGGGGCGAGAGATAAGGAATAGCCGCGGTGGTCGCTTTCCGTTGCTTGAACCCTCGAGTAGCACCCATTGTGAATAATTTCGTCCCCTCTTCTCAAGTCTCTCCGCCCCCCCCTCCATGGTCATATTGACTACGGCGCTGTGCACGACATGAGTACACCCCCCCCACCCCCCCCCTCCCTCCCTGCTACTCCGCTACCCCCCAGCCTCCTCTCACCCCCCGATCCTCTCTCCCCCCTCGAGCAGCGCCCACTACCCCCGCCCCCCGGCGGCTATCTCTACCCCCCCCCCCCCCCCCCCCTCCCCCCCCCACACCCCCCCCCCGGTCTCTCTCTACCCCCCCCACTCTTTCTCTGTGTCTCCCTCTGCCGCTCCTCCCTCATGTCTCACCCTGAAGGTTATTCGAAGCGAGGTGAAGCGCGGTAACGTGCCCCCCCTCCCCGCACACCACCCCATACCACGCCGACAGGTCCGCGTCGTTCGTCTCCCAGCCCCCCTGCTCGAACCACCCGGGGCCCTGCGCCGCCGTGTAGAGCGCCCGCAATGCCTTCCGCTCTGCGTGCAACACCCGTAAGACGGTAGATTTATCAGAGAGCACTATCGACAAACAAAAACCAGCCCTGACGCGTGCTACGGTAGAGGTATACCTTTTTTTGGCTGAATCGTTTTCTGAACGATCGGGCTCCTTAACCCAAATTCGTCGGACCTTTTATCGTTTTTTTGTGACGACTAATGTTTCAGAGTATACTTTGACCAAGAGATTTCTCGTCCGGCAGCACTTTTATTTTCCTCCAAAAATCATTTTTTCGGTGAGGTATGACGCTCCTTAAGTGAGGAGCCCAGAAAAAAACATGGTGCACCTCTATCGTAGCTTGCGTCCCCTGTTTATATTATTAATAAACTAAATAGACACTGTAAGCACTAAATAGCTATTATACCATCGGTACATGTGTACCCGAGGTACACACGGCATAAACTATTACCGAGGACCATATGTAGTAAACAGGGGCAAATATTGTCAGTAAAAATGGGAACATACGAAGTATATAGTTTTTTTGTGTGAATCGTAAGACATGTGGTGAGCAAAGATGAGGTTGTAACATTCTGTCGTCTCCTCAATTAGTATATATAGTCTCCTCCCACGCGGGAGGATGCGCGCTAAGAAGCTGATGCCGCCCGAGTTGATGGGGTCGGTCGCGACCACTCGAAACACCCCTCATCTCCCGCCCCTGGTACCGGCTATCGTACCCATCGCCCCTGTTGAGTCCAGCGGACTGGCGCCCTACGCGACAGCTTCGTCGGACATGGTTGGTAGGGTCCTACTTTTTTTTTCGTGCTGTTATAGGTCGATCACGATGGAAATGGACTCATTCCACTCTCTCTCTCTTGAGTGTTGACATTCCTGAGGCCTTTTCCAACTCCGGGGACACAATTCTTGCGTCCCCGCCTTTTGGGTTCCAAGATTACTGGGAATATAATCCCGTTTGATGTTCACATCAGAGTGTAAACGCTGATTGTATTCCCGGCCATAGTGGTATAAATACATAATAGAAAGCGACCGGTCTTTCAGGCGTGTGAATGCCTCCTTGGTCCTTAACATACTAGTTTTAGTGTACGGAGCAGCCAGTCAACGAGTTAACCTGCGGTGGTCTCCTCCGTATGCATCGTAGCGCCTTTTGAACCGCCAGGGGGAACTAAGCAACAAACAGCCCTGCTATTCCCAAGCATTAAGACTAGATAGCTAAGCAAATACCCGCGAAACTTCCGGGAAAAATCTCGAGAAGTACTACTCCTATGTAACGAGGACTCGTACACATGAATGAAGGAACGCAGACTACTCCACCATCTTGTCGAAGCTAGGCCAAACCGTAGAAAACACAGCCGCAAAAGTCCCCCCCCCTCCTCTTACCTTCTGTGGTCATATGACTACGGCCGTGCACAACATGAGTACACCCCCCCCTCCTCTTACCTTCTGCGATACCGCTCTGCACCCCACCGCTACACCCGTGCTCCCCTCCTCCCGGAACAGCGGATGAATTCGCGGCGCCTCCGCGTCGCCTCCCCTTCCCCACCGACAACTGATCCGCGTCCTCCCCGCCCCCCCCCTCGCTCCCGCCTCCGCTCCCGCTTCCGCCGATCCCGTGCTGCAGCTTTAGCGTGCGCAGCTCGTCCTCCAGGTCTTGGATTCGTCGTTCTTCGGCCGACATTTGGCTCCTTGGAATCGTGCTCCTGTCTTTCCCTCCGGCTATGCTCGAAGCGGCGCGACTGCCTCGGCTCTGGACGTCTGAGGCCGATTCGCAGGCCTCCTGTTTTTTGTTTTCGCAAAAGTTCGCGCAAAAACGGTCGGTCGGTTGGTCAGTCTTGTCTAGTGATAGTCAATGTTGACACCCGCCAAGCTATGTATCTGCTAATCGCACCCGCTAGGCACCCGCTACAATACTCGTTACCCGCTACCCAATACCCTATCCGCTATGTACCCACGACACTTCCCGTTATGTACCCACGACACTACCCGCTATGTACCCACTACACTTCCCGTTATGTACCCACTACACTACCCGTCATGTACCCACTACACTACCCGTTATGTACCCACTACACTACCTGTCATGTACCCATTACACTACCCATTACGTACCCGCTACACTTCCCGTTATGCACCTACTACACTTCCCATTATGCACCCACTACACTACCCGTTATGTACCCACCACACTACCCGTTATGTACCCACTACACTACCCGTCATGTACCCACTACACTACCCGTCATGTACCCACTAAACTACCCGTCATGTACCCACTACACTACCCGCTACTCTGCCAGTTACTACAGTACGCTACCCACTACTCTTACCCGTCACCCGATGCGCTACTCCGGTATGATACGCTACCCGCCTCTCCCGACGCTGAGACAATAGCCCACCGTTACCCACCCTCACCTGATCGTGCAGAGGATTTCTGGGGTCGCCGCCTAGAGCGTTGACGATGTGCCCCAGCTCCGTCACCACCGCATTCAAGCTCTTAGGACGCGCCTGGCTCGGAGAGGGGAGGGGGGAGTGTGGAAGCGGAACAACACCGGGGGGGGGATAAGGGATACATGGCGGTAGGGGGGGGGGGGGGGGGCATACTCATTTGTTGTTTGCCGCAGTCGTAGGACCGTACACCCTCGCATCCCTACAATGTCGGCATGGAGCATGTCGGGGTTTCCACTGACCAGGAAGGCATAGCTTGTACCGAGCGCGAAGCGCCACGTGAGGTGGTACGGCGAGTCGCATCAAGGGTGAGCTGCCTTGCATCCTTCCTGGTACTACAGTAAGTAATGACCGCTTGTGAGGCGGACTTTCTTGCATACCAGTGACATAGGGTAATTTGACCTGGGGGGGGGGGGTTCCAGTGTGACCACTTGCGAGGGGGAGGGAGGGGAGGACCGTGTACTCATACGCTGCTTATCAACAGGTCTACGAAATGTGTTTACCGACTGATCCACGAGTAGTACTTACCGACGGATCTACGAGCGATGCTTGCCGATGGATCTACCGAGCACCTGATAGTGCTTACCAACAGGTCTTACGAGTAGCGGTTATCGACGAAATGGGCCTACGAGTACGTAGTGCTTACCGACGGGTCTTGTGTCCAGCAGACATCGGCCAGCCTGACGAGGCCGGCCGGGTACATGCTCTCCTCCTCCTCTAGGTAGCCCGGCCGATGCCCCTTAGCCACCACCGCCGTAATTACCTGCAACCCCCCGAGACCGCGGCCAACATCAGAAAAAAAACACAAAAAAACAAAAAACATTAAGAAAAGCATAAAAGGAAGAAACACTAAAAGTACCCAGTACAACACGCAAGAGAGACTAAAAGCTTGACTCTTTCGACTTCATGACACTGAAGCAACTAGAGGTAAAGAGTGATGACGAAAACGATGACGCTTAGAAGAAGGAAGGACGGAAGGAAGGACGGGATGGAGGAAGGACGAGAGGAAGGAAGAGAGGAAGGAGGTTTCGATTTTGCCCCGAGGCCGTGGCAGCAGTACTATGCACCAGTGGTACAGCAATATGATAGCAGAAGGTGCAAGAGCGGGGGGAGGAGCACACAGCGAAAAAACGCGTTACACGCGCGCAAACACAGACACAAAGCACACACCTTGGCCACGCTCTTTCCCGCAAATGGAACGCGTTGTGTAAGCACTTCGTGGATGAGAACCCCAAAGCTGTCGCGTTCCGTGTCGGTCGGCGATACGCCGAGGGTGGGAGGGGGGGAGGCCGGGAGGGAGGGAGGGAGGGAAGGAGGGGTGGACGGGGAGGGAGGGAGGGAGGCAGGCAGGCGAAACGATAAACGTTACAAGCAGAGCCAACATTAAGGTGGAGCTAACCAAGTGTCTTATAGATGAGAAACGAAAACAATAAACGTACCAACTGTACGTAGACACATTCCCGTCTATCAGCCCGCCAAAAACAGAGAGCCCCGCCCCGCAACCCTAAGACCTCCCCCCTCCCTCCCCTCATGGTCATACGACTCCCCCCCCCCCCCCCCCCCCCCCCCCCCCCCCCCCCCCCCCCCCCCCCCCCCCCCCCCCCCCCCCCCCCCCCCCCTCCCCTCCTCTTCATCTCTCGACCCGCCGCACCTGTACACGTCCGACAACACCGACGCGTCTTGGTCGTCCAGCACCTCCGGAGCGGTCCATGCGGCGGAGGGGACGGTGTCTCCCCCCCCCATGATGGATTGCGACTCCCTCACCGCGATCAGGCCGAAGTCGCTCACCCTGCAGGGACATCAACAACAAAACACGTGGTTTTGATTGCTCGTGTTAACGCTGCCACTAATCTTCGTAACAATTTTGTTTCCACACTAATTCCAACTATCAGTAGTTCCGTCTCTTGAAAAACAAATGACTCTCTCATGTTAACCCTGCCACTACAAAAAAAAAAAAAATGCGAAAATGATAGACTAATCCCAACACGTGTATACGTACGGTAGTTTGTCCCAAAGACAAATATGCGTGCAGATCTGCAAAGGTATTATTATTTGTTTTCGTGATTTTCGTGGTTTGTAGATATTTACCTGGTATATATGTACGGCGGTTGCCGGTGGTCGAAACGTCAACAGCCGCCGATAAAAACATGAAAAGCTGTCTGTAACCCCATCAGACCGTTGACCACGCATCCCTTTCGAAAGGGAGCACCGTCCCTAGTCCTAATAAGAGACACCTCCAACAGTTCGGCGCTCACTACAATGTTTCCATAAATTACACAGCAACTTTTTCTGAACTTATCCCCTTCCCGTTTCGCCACCTGTGGCCACCATCTATCTCCTAGGATAGCGATCGTTTTCTCGCTAACATCTAGTGTACCAAGCTTCTCCATGCCACATTCGTCTATTTTAGGACGCTGTTGGGGGCAAGGGTTAAGGGTATAATACCCGTTGAGCGTAAGGCACTTTATGATACACGCTAAGCGTAAGGCACTTTATGATACCCGTTAAGCGTAAGGCACTTCATAATACCCGTTAAGCGTAAGGCACTTACTTGAGGACGTTGTTGGCGAAGACGAGGATGTTAGAGCTCTTAAGGTTCCCGTGGATGATCCTCTTGATGTGCAGAAACTGAACAAAACAAAACAACACGAAGCGGAGCAAAGCAGAGAACAGAGCAGAGCACGAAGCAAGCCAGAGCAGCGCAGGGCGGGGCAGAACAGAGAGCAGAGCAACGCGGAGGCAAACAGAGTAGAGCATAAGCAGAGGGCAGAGCCGGGCAAAGCGTTAACAGAGTAGAGCAAAATGTGAGAACACCAGACCAGGGAGAAAAGCAAGGCAGAACAGAAAGCAGGGCAGGGCAAATCCATGGTAGAGCAGGGCAGAGAGCAGAGCAAAGCTCAGCACAGCGAGGCGACGGAAACAAAACGGAGCAGACCCGGCGTCCTCATCAAGAAGTGAGCCCATGCAATCAATCGAGCATCGCCACCCCCAACTATTCCACCATCGATTATCACGTCAAAAGCCTAAAAGCCCCCCCTCAGAAACACCTTAGACAAAAAAGAAAAAATCTCTCCTCCCGAAAAAAAACGAAGAAAGAAAAAGAAAAAAGGGGGGCAGACGGGAATAAATAGAACACGCGCCACCCCACCCTTCCTCTGCTCCTACCGAGCGCCCACACTAATAGTGTTGCTAGTATGATAGCAGATTGCGTTCCGCAGAGCCCTGGTGCTACTACTATTTACTACTACCTCGTACTATGTACTACTACTACTACTACTACTACTACTACTACTACTACCACCACCAACACCACGACCACCACCACCACCCCCACCACCACTACCACTAGCGCGTGCCGCGGAGGTCCCACACCCCACAGTGCACACACCTGGAGCCCCCTTGCGACGTCGTAGAGCATTGCGGCCTTTTCTTGCGCGAGGATGAAGTCAGGTTCCTCCGAGGCGTGGAGCAAGCTGTAGAGGTTTGTCGGGGCTCTTTCTTGTACGAGGCACAGGTTGGGCCGCACCGTGCACGCGCCCATGGTCTTCACCACGAAGTCGTACTGAGATGCGTCGAGATAATATTACGGAAGGCCACAGTAAATAGGACCAAATATTGTCAGTAAAAATAGGGAAATGTGTAGGTTGTCGTGTGTTCCGTAGGTCCTATTTAATATGGTCCTCCGTGATAGGCGATAAGATAAGATGCGATAGGAAGGCTTCAGAATCGGTTCTCCTCACATACGGGACGTATATATCCTGCGTGAGGGCGGGCATAAAAAATCCGTACAACGCGCGATCGAAGTATCCCACACAGCTTGCAAATATGAGGTTCGACGAAATCCTCGATCTCACAGCTGTAATGTTTCATTTTTATTTTTTTGTAAAGATATACCACAAGATAAGATGTAAGATAAGATGAGGAAATATGAGATAACATGACTTAACATAACACAACGTAACAGAACATAAGAAAACGTGTGATGTAAAAACATGCGACAAGATGCATGCGATAAGATTTGATGTGACTCGCACAAGAAAATATACAACGAGATACGACAAGATGCCCATGGGGAAAAAATGTGGTGCCCGACAAGATGCGAATATATGCGTTAAGACGAGGAGCGACAACACGAGATGCCAAGAGCTGTGATGAAATAAAATGCGACGCGATAAGTGGCCATGCGATACGTTGCGGTGATCACAAGATATATTGCGATGCACTAAGATGCCGTAACTACCGATACGAACAGACGCGAGTTCCTTCCGAAACGAAAACGAAAGCCGAAACCTTTTGGGCCCCATTTCCGTCGCTCTGTGCGGCATCGGCAATTCGCAACTCTTCGATTTCTGATGTCGTAAAGCTGAACGAACCAAACTGAACCAAAACAAGCCGAACGTGATCACCCAGGGGCAGACGCCGACATAACATCCGTAAACAAAAGAAAAAACAGAAGCACAAACATGACGTCAATACAAAACAAAAAAAAGGTCTAAAACATAGAAGGAAAAAAAAACTGCAGTCAGAACAGGGCTCGAAACCACAAGCAGTACTTCCTTCCAAGCAAGTGGCGACTCGTCGTTGCGATGTTATCATCCCTCACGTCTTGTGTACGTCTCTTGCCCCCCCCCCCCCGGGCGCACACCCTCGTCCTCCTTTTGCCTCTCAACCTCCACCTTGGTTGACAATAGCCCGGCTTCCCTGGTCGAATCCTCCTTGCGTATCTGGTAGCCTCCTGCTTCTTTGGTCTCACCCCTTCCCCTCCCCCTCCCCCTCCCTCTCGCCTTCCTGATACCGTAGCCTCCTGCTCGTCTGGTATAAGCCTCATCCTTTCCTGGTCTTACCACTCCCCCCGCTCTGTCTCGAAAGGGATGTGTGGTCAATGGTCAAATGACTAAAGCAGGCAACAAATGAGTACCCCCACCTCCCCCCGCGCCCTCCCGTCTTTTTCTGTTAACCCCCTCTGTGCGGTTGTAAACCCCCCCCCCAGTCATTGGGCTCGTCCATTCAGCCCCTCACAGGCGTTCTTAGCAGGATGCAGCTCACCCTCCATGCGACTCGCCCAATACCTACGCGCTTCGCTTGGTGCAACAATGTCTGCCTGGTTGGTGAAAACCCAACGTGCTCCGTCCCGGCATTGTAGGGATGCGAGGGTCTATGGTCATACGACTACGGCCGTGCACGACATGAGTACCCCCCCCCCCTCCTTATATCTGAAGCTCCCACCCTCGCCTCAACCCCTCCCCTCCCCTCCCTGCCTGCCAACCACCATCACCTGCAAGGCGTTTGGGTGTTTCCAACACCTCCTTCGCAATCTCTTCGAGCAGATGCATCCTGACATTGCTGTTGTTGAGCCGCTTTCCACCACCGGCCATTGCCCACAAGCTGGCGGCTGACACGTTCCGAACCCGCCGTTGCCGAGACTTCTCTCTCGCTCGAACACAAGCATCCCTTTCGAGACGGAGTTGCGGTGTTGGGGTGTTGGGGGGGGGAGCGGGAGAGGGGGGGGTACTCGATATTCATGTATGGCCGTAGTCGTACGACCATAGACTCTCGCGTCCCTTTAATGCCGGAACGGAGCATGCCGGGTTTTCACCGACCAGGCAGACATTTGCTTGCACCAAGCGCGAAGCGAAACGTGAGGTGTTCGGCGAGTCGCATGAAGGGTGAGCTGCATCCTAGTACGAATAACCGCTTTGTGAGGCGGACTTGCATATGGATGACAGCTTCAATACGTTTTTTTTTTAATCTGTGAAAGCGAATTTCCTCATGTTTTTATTTTTTTATTTTATTTTTTCCATCCCATTTATTATCTTCGCACTTCCGTCTCTCCCTCCCTAGTCGTAACTCAGATCCGGGGTCACAAAGTAGGCTCCTCTCCCTCCTCCCCCACTACGGTTCTTGCCGTGATTTTTTATCGCGCAGAGGGTTCAGCCTTCCCAACGCTCGTCGATTTTCATCGAATTTTGCTAACCCTCGCTCTCGCGCTTTCTGCTAGTCAAGATATTTTTAGCGAGAAAAGTGCCCAAGAGCATGCACTCGGCGGGGCTCGAACTCGCTTTCTTGACGCTTACAGGCTTCGTGGTTACCTGCTAGCCCACCGGGGCGAACAGCCGCCTTTTGGTGTGCTCCGGCTGGCTGTCCTATCCTGTCGTTCTCAGTCTTGCTCTGTGGGCGCTGTTTCGGTCCATTTCATTTTCTTTCATTTCATTTGGTTCTTATTGGAGGTCGCATCTCCTCTGGGAGAAGCACGACACTTTCTTTCTTTTTGTCATCCTTTTTATTTGGTTGCTTGATTGTTGAATTTGCTTCAGTAGTATATTTACTTTTTATTATTTTTTCTTTTCGCTTTTTTCTTTTTTCTCTTTTTTTCTCTTGCATGCACCTGGATTGCTAGCAGGGTAGGTCTTGCCTGTCGTATATGGCGTTGCATTGTCTGCTCTGCTTACTGCACTGAGTGTAGTATCTCTGTGTCGTAGTTTTGTGACCACAGAACTGGTACCTTTTTAGGATGAAGAATCGGCACGGACACTGGGTGTGCTGGATGTCGACGGGTAGAAAGGAAGGTTTAATGTGAAGAACACACACACACACATAGAAACTTTTCCTGAATCTTGTCCCCTTCCAGTCTCGCCGGGAAGGAAGGCATGCTCAGTTTTTGCTTGCTTTAAGTAACTCGACCATTGCGCAACTATTTCGAGACGGAAAACATATCCCACCCCTACGTAATAGATACACCTCCAACATTGGACGCTCAATACGTTGTTCCCATATATAGGGAGGGGGGGGGGGCGGGCGGGTTGACTGCATCAGCTGGGTGCTGCTCCCCGCGCCAGCGTCAACACCATCTACTGATTGATGTTGTAGCCATGTCACAGCAGGGCTACTGCTGCCGCAATAAGGGCTACTGCTGCCACAGTAGGGCTATTGCTGCCACAATAGGGCTATTGCTGCCACAGTAGGGCTACTGCTGCCACAGTAGGGCTACTGCTGCCACAACAGGGGACGTGGCGATGTTCATACAGCAGCAAAAAACAAACAAACAGTAACACGGTTAACATAGCTAACGTCACTACGAATTGTCCATGGCGACGCTAATGAAACAGGAATCGCATGATTACTGGCTAGTTTATTACGTCATTGGGGCGCCTGGCTACGAGGGGGGGGGGGGGCAGACGTCGCACCATGTCGCTAAAGAGTGGACCTCGAAACCAAGCTACAACCACTGCTGATGATGTTGGATGCATCAATATATGTTCAGTCCACATGTTGCAGGAAGGTTGTTGTTCCATCTATTCATGCTCGCGATTACAGAAGCCGCGACAATCGAGAAAGTAACATCAGCAGCAGCAGCAACAACAACGACACCAAACAACACCACCACCACCAACAACAATACACAAAGCGGCATGAAAAACGAAAAGAGGGAAGGAACACCACCACCACCACCACCACCACCAACACTACCAACACCAACACCAACACCAACGACAACAACAGCAAAAAGGAAAAGACATGGACGACGCCAACGAAACGATTGATCGCTCACGCACTTGCGGCACAGGAGCCACGGAAACAAATCCAACGGTCCACACCCACGCCCCGCTTACCAATAGTAGTACATCATCCATCATCCTGCGTCCATGTTATGAATGAATACTGCTGTACCTGGTACAGCAGTACTGGGCTGCAGGCCCAACCATTTGAGATGGAAGTTCATCTCGACCTACCGTAGAAAAAAAAACTACGACTACTCGCACGTACATACATGCGTACTCCGTACGACCTCAAGCACAAAAAAAAAAAAAAAATGGGGGAAGGAACAATTCCACTTCGGGCTAATTCTATCTTACAACAGAAAAAAAGAAGAAAAAAAAACGCTCTGGCCGGAAATGTAAGGACCGTCGGTTTATAAATACCCATGCCTAACGTTCCTTATATTTTCGGACATAGTGGTGCGCTTTCGTCCGCCATGAGACCACGCAAAAACAAAAATCGCACCACGTCTGTATGTATGATGAGCATCGGAGGGTACCGGTAAAGGCGGCGGCTATACTTCGTTTGTTGCGCGGATTGGGGGGGGTGGGGCTACATGTGCATCTGCTTAGTGCGGAGCTCGACGAGCGTCGACGAGGGAACATAGGGCAGAATCCTTCTCCCGAGAAAGATGCAAGGCGCGTATAATATATACGTATCTAGATGTACCGTTGTTTGGAAGGGGGGGAGAAGAATCTGCTATGAATACTTGTGTGATGTTGTGTGTTCTTTACAATAGACCGTTCCTTCTACCCGTCGACATCCAGCACACCCAGCAGTATCCATGCCGATTATTTACTCTTCATCCTACGAATAGAGAAAGGCACACGTTCTGTGGTGAAAAAAACACGACAGAGATACTACGTTGTCATGCAGTAAGCAGAGCAGAACAATGCAATGCCTCGTACATGTATACGACAGGAACGACCTACCCTGCTAGTAATCCAGATGCGTGAAAGAGGGACACAAAAAAAAACAAAGAAAAAAGAAAGAAAACAATTGAAGAACAGACACAAGACACAAGTGACCCCGGATCCGAGCTACGACTATTAATATCAAATATTAATACATTGATACAATGGGTGGGAGAAGAAAGAAGGGCGAAGATGCTATTATTATTAATAATAACAAAGGTGATGGAAAAAAAAATGAAATGCCTGAGTCAGCCCCCCCCCCCCTCTCTCTTTCCATTCGACCCTTGGTTACTCCTGATAGGAAGGAGGTAAAGCACTTGGAATAAGTGTGGGATTAAATGTTCTTATTTTTTGTTTCGGCGTGTTCTGTAGTGTTTTCGTACCAGAAGGTAGAGTTATTGATAGTTAATACTGCTGTAGTATTCATGTTTTCATATACATACATGTACGTTGGTTGGCGACACGTTCATCTACTTACCCCTTGATGAACCTTGAGATTCAATTTTGTTGGATTTACTAGCCTGTGACCACATCAATTTTTATCCACGTATTGTTAACAATATACGTATCAGGTACGTAGAATGCATACTCGTAGAGGATGGATCAAGAAGAACTGGTGTCGTCGAGTAGAAATAGTGTATTAATACCTGGTACGTATTTATAGTGTGAAGACAACATCAACATCAACAACAACAACAACAACAACGACAACAATTCTTGCAGTACATACAGCAGTACTCGTATCCATATAATATACACTATACCTGGTACCGTTACAGGGGTCGTGAGTTGATGAGGCGGTACCGTAAAAATCAACACAACGCGAAACACCTATTTTTCACCGGAACGTGATACGAGTATACCGATACAACGTCTATATCGACACAAGCGCCAGCCCGATTGCACAGAAGGGGGGGGGGGGGGAGCCTGCTGGAGGGTTTCCACTACTGCAGTAGCGTCTCACCTATCTCGACGGAGTCGCCCTCGCTCTCCGACGACACCCGCATTCTGATTCTCCGCAGCACCTCCACGGTTTCGTCAACCGTGGTTTCGTCCTTTGTGTGGCGAAGCTTTTCCTGCACACGCAAAAAACAAAAATACACAAAAAACGACAAATGAGCCAAAAAGCAGCCAGCACCTTGGCAGTACGCAACATAGATATGTATCATATGTAACCCAACGTCAGCAAAGCTAGAGTAGTGACGACGGCAACACAACAACTACCACGACGATAACAGCAGCAAACAAGAGCAATGTATACCACTACAACCACCATCAACAACACCAACACCATCACCACCATCAACACCACCACCACCACCACCAACAGCAACAACAACAACAATACCACCACCAACAACACCAACACCACCACCACCAACACCAACACCAGCAACAAGGCGGTCGAGATAACATCACCTTCACAACGGCACCAACGACAACAAACACCAATACAAACGCCAACACCAACACCAACGATAACGCCAACAGCAACAACAACGCCTTCGGGCGCGGCGATCGCGGGGACACGCCAACAACGCCGACCGAGAGTCACCCCCGCCCGACACAAGACCAGGGCCACGCCCCCCACAACCCACCCACCCACCCACCCACCCTCGCCATCGACCAAAACGACCAAGCGTACATAACACTCTCTGTCAAAGCGGGAACCGAAACAAAATAATCCTGGGGGTGAAAAAAACGCCTACCAGATATGGAGAAAATCTATTTTTTTACACCTGCGATACCCCCAGAGGACGATTTTCGTTTTATTTATTTTCCGTCCTTCCTTAACCCTTTTAGAACTGCAAAACTTATCCCACACGAATTCCAAGATAGTTTGTCGCCATGAACGGGGACCGGGTATTGAGGGGTTAACATTTTTAGAACCGCACTGCAAACAAAAGTCCAAGTCTAATTTTCAAGTAATTTCTCCCCAAAACGGGAGTCCGGTCTTGAAGGGGTCTATCGACCGTTTTTTTTCCGCCACACTCAGCGCCGACAGCGCATCACCAACGTCACCTCCTCCCCCCCCTGCTTCGCACTTGGTGCTAGCAAATGTCTGTCTGGTCGGTATAAAAACCCGACATGTTCCGTCCCGGCATTGTAGGGGTGCGAGGGTCTATGGTCATATGCACGACTACGGCCATGCATGAATATGAAGTACAACCCCCCCCCCTCGTTTTTTGTGTATTTTTGTTTTTTGCGTGTGCAGGAAAAGCTTCGCCACACAAAGGACGAAACCACGGTTGACGAAACCGTGGAGGTGCTGCGGAGAATCAGAATGCGGGTGTCGTCGGAGAGCGAGGGCGACTCCGTCGAGATAGGTGAGACGCTACTGCAGTAGTGGAAACCCTCCAGCAGGCTCCCCCCCCCCCCCCTTCGTTTTTTGTGTATTTTTGTTTTTTGCGTGTGCAGGAAAAGCTTCGCCACACAAAGGACGAAACCACGGTTGACGAAACCGTGGAGGTGCTGCGGAGAATCAGAATGCGGGTGTCGTCGGAGAGCGAGGGCGACTCCGTCGAGATAGGTGAGACGCTACTGCAGTAGTGGAAACCCTCCAGCAGGCTCATCCCCCCCCTCCAGTCCCCCTCCTTAAAGCCCATAAGCGCACCTCCAAATTCGCCTGCAGGTCAGCGTAGTCCTTCAGGCGGTCCGCTTGGTCCTCCTCCTGCGACTGCTCCTGGAAACCCGGGGGCGCCTGGAGAGCGCCATGACACGGGGACAGGGGACAGGGGACCAACCAACGGGCGGAGTGGAGTGGAGAACGGGATGGACGAACGGATGCATGCGTTGGTGGGATGGAGTACAAGGGCATGGTACACGGGTTTCGGGGAAAAGGGGGGGGGTATATAAAGCGCTTGTTCGTGTCGTGCGCCGATGCGTCAATAGTTAGCAGCCCTATACCACCATGGCCGGAAATATAAGGACAATTAGGGTGTAAATATCAATACATGACTGTCCTTGCATTTCTGTCTAGGGTTGTGTTGTGTTGTCTTCACATTAAACCGTTCTTTCTATATACCCAACTACATCAGTACACCGATTGTCTGTCCTGATTCCGAATCCTAGAGATACAAGTTCTGTGGTCAGACTGTGAGACTTGAGAGAAAAATCGCGAGAAAAAAAAAAGTTCACGGGATGTTGATGTTGATGTGATACCATGCGGTCTATGGCATAATGTGATACCAGGTATGTTCCGTTTTGGTGGTGATCTGCTCAACGGTGGTGATCTGCTCAGCGGTGGTGATCTGTGGCAGTCAGATATATGCAATGGGTGTTGGCGTGCGCTCTGCCCAGGTATAGGCAAAACTCAACCGTGTGTTGGTGTGTAGAGCGCTCCGCCAGACTTATATACAAATATGCAATGGTGTTGGCGTGTAATCTGTGCAGCCAGACACACCGCACAATGCTGTTACCCACTGGTTTTATTTGACAACATGCCCACTGGGGACGAATTTCCGAGCACAACGTTCTAAAAAAAAACAGAACGGCACACCCAACACCCAATGAACACGGCGGCTCGGGAAAAATAGAAATCGACGAGATATTTCCACAGACGGCATCGCTCGGGCGTGTTTTCACACTCCCCCGTGTGTAAAAAGAAATAAACCAGCTCCGAAATTCCTCCATTGCACAACGAGAAAAAACAGCTTCGATTTTTCTCCACTGCAAAAAAGAGAAAACACAGCTTCGAAGTTCCTCTCAGGGAGGGGGGCTAGCAAATCACTTGATTGTAGTGTACGGTGTTCAGTCACCAACACCAATACTGAACACCGTATACTGCAATCAAGTGATTTGCTAGCCCCCCTCCCATCTATGGTCATACGACTACGGCCGTGCACGACATGAGTACACCCCCGCTCCTCCCTGAGAGGAATTTCATTGGTGTTGGTGTGATTTGTTTGGTCAGAGGTATACTCAATGCTGTCGGCGGAACGGCGGGGTCGGTTTAGCAGGTAAAACAGCCGTCAGGCGCCGGCACACCTGATATGTCCGCGCGTGTGCTGTACACATACACGTCCCGCCGGCGCCAGGTAGGGGGCCACAAGCGCCACTCGAGCGAGGGGAAAACGGATGCATAAACGAAAGGACCTCGGGCCGCGAATCGGGTGTCGAATGACACACGCAGGCACACAAGAGGAGACATGAGACCTCGGCTTGCGCGTGACACAAGGAGCCGAATGCCGCCGCCGCCTCCTCTTGCCACTAACGCTACCACTGCTGCCGCTACTGCTGCCGCCTAGCTAGGGGCACCCTACGAAGACAAGTCTCAACACCATACGGCAGACACAGAAACAGCTCAGTGGGCCGCAAGGAAAGAAGGGAGGGGAAGGCAGAAAAAAAAGAAAGAAAAAAAAAAGCGGGAGTCGCCGGGAACAAAAAAACGCGCCGGGGGGGGGGGGGGGGTGTTCTTGCTCTGTCGATCACTCCCGCTGCCAAGGGTCCCGCGTTTTTTTTTTTCTCTAGCGCGTATTATTTGCTTGTTTTTCTTCTCGTCGCACTCATGAATTGCCAAAGGACTGCTGTCTTTCAGTTCTCCTTTGCACTTGATTTTGGCCTCGCTTGCACATACGACGACGTGACAAAAGCTACAAGAGGGATAGAGAGAGAAGAGACGATAGACCCTCACAACACCACATCACCCGTCCACGAGGGGAAACAAAAAAAAACACACACACACACACCCTCTGTTCGGAAAAAAAACAGCAACAGAGTGCTTTTGAATAATCATCCCAAAAGCTCAAACGTCAAGCGCACTCTCATGTTGCCAAACAGAGTGAGTACACAAAAAGGTGCCACCCTGAACCGCAATACAAGGACCGTTCGTGTATTAACATTCAATCGAAATGGTCAAGAGTGGTACCAGATGCACGACGAGAAGGTCGAAACAAAAAATGTTTGTACGTACAACAATACATACCCTCCTCTGGTACACGCAGCAGCAGCAGCAGCAGCAGCAGCAGCAGCAGCAGCAGCAGCAGCAGCAGCAGCAGCAGCAGCAGCAGCGCCTTTTCTATGTATCATCAGAATCAGCGTCTTTTCCGGCAAAAGCTACATATCAAGGCAGACGGGACAGAGAAGGTTCCCGCCGCAAAAACCGGGCTAAACAAAAAAGACACATCAGATTTATGCCGTAACTATTACTGGGGCAACATTAATCAGGACCACAAACGGTGTACAAACACAGGGGAACCCAGTTTTTCGGGTCCATAGTGGGTTCTTAATATTAGTATGCCCCCCCCCCCCCCCCCCTGCAATAGTAAAAAAGGGGCAGGGAGCCCAGGCTGGAAAGGCAACGAAAAATAACAAATACGGCTGTCAGTCTTCAGACTAAAAAAACTGAACACCTCTTCAGAATGAATGCTACGTCACCCAACCGCGCTCACATACACACAGCTTCTACCGGAACAGAAGGGATGGGGTGTGTGTGTGTGTGTGTTCTTCACATTAAACCTTCTTTTCTACCCGTCGACATCTAGCACACCCAGTGTCCGTGCCGATTCTTCATCCTAAAAAGGTACCAAGTTCTGTGGTCACAAAACTACGACACAGAGATACTACGCTCAGTGCAGTAAGCAGAGCAGACAATGCAATGCCATATACGACAGGCAAGACCTACCCTGCTAGCAATCCAGGTGCATGCAAGAGAAAAAGAGAAAAAAAAAAAAAAAAAAAGCGAAAAGCGAAAAGGGAAAAATAATAAAAGTAAACATACTGAAGCAAATCAACAATCAAGCAACCAAACAAAAGCATGTGGGTAGACATAACTCCCACTGACGTAAAGGGGTTGGGGTGGGGTGGGGTCGGCTAGGTCGGGTCGGGTGGAGAGCATCGTCTTGGTGGGGCGCATTCTCTTTTCGGCCATGTCACACTATTTACGCGGGGGGCATAGAAAATAGGACCTACGGTAGACACAAAAACCTACATATTTTTCCTATTTTTACTTGAGAATATTTGGCCCCTATTTACTATGGTCCCCCGTAACAAGTATACCCTTTTGCTTACGTATTATGCGCAGCGAATACTGCAAACACTATTAATGGTAGTGCCCCACAATAAAACCAAGTACAGCAGTACTTCGTCCCGAAAATCGTGGGTGCCCTTCTTCTGCAAGGGGATATATTGTTATAACAATAGCCCCCCCATAAAAGACAGCACCTTCTTTAGGCTCTTTAGGACTGGTGCAAATACCTCGGCATTAGACTTACTAGACATGTGTGTTCTGTACAGCAGTGCAGAGTACTATGACGGGGGACCATAGTAAATACCAGGTAGGACATGCGGTTGACAAAAAAAAACCTCTATAAATTTCCCTATTTTTACCTATACTTCCAAGTACAATGTTTGGTCCTATAATATCTACTATGGTCCTCCGTGATAAACAAGGGTTGCGCACGTAAGGCAACAAACCTCTGCTGCCGATCGGCATCGCGCCGGTGCGCAACAAGCTATACATGCATTTCTCACCGAAAGTTGGGAGCTTGTCGCACACCCCTATTTTTTGTCGGCCGTGCGTGCACGCAACAACACAACCAGAGCGGTATTCCACGAGCGAATTTTTACTGTAGTACCAGATAGACCCCAAAAAAAAGCTCGAACCCATGGCACATACTACTTACTGTATACAGAAACAGCGAATGGCATGGCGGCCAAAAGCTGCACGTGCGCCGGCATTTCGTGTCTGTTCTGAATTCCGATGGAAAACAAAACAACGACGACGAAAAAAAAAGCAGAAGGAAGCTCGCTGTGTCGACATATACATCATCCCTTGACATCGGTCGTATACAGAGCACTGGAAAAACCAACTGCAAGCACCAGCTGACAGCAGCAGCAGCAGCAGCAGCAGCAGCAGCCAGCAGGATAGGGGGCAGGAGCAGCAGTGGCATATGCGTGCGTGCGCCAATCATCCAATCAGCACATACGTGGCCAGAGCGATGCGTCTGTCTTATTATCTATCGGCAGTCAAAATATGCTGCCAGAGCGAGGCATCTGTCTCATCTATATCGGCAAGTCAAAAGATACCACCAATGCGGCCGGTAAATACAAGCCACATTTTGCATGTGACACGCAGCATCAAAAACGGACATTATACTGCCGACCATCGAGAGTGGTATAATATGTACGTACGTAGGCAAACCACGGTGTGCCCCCTTGAAATTACCGCCCCCTCACACTCAAAACCAGAATACTACCGTCAAAATAAGGCCTTTAAATGCTCCCAAAAATACTTAAGGCCGAAAAAGGCCGTGATGCGCCCAAAAAACACCGGTCTCCTATATATACTTCCATCTTATACATATCATACGGGTACGAGTGAGCATTAACAGTACGCCCCTCTGTCTCGGAATACTTGGTACAAGGACACTTCGTAAATCAAGATTGTATCGAAACGGTATGTATTTTAATGTCGGGGGCAGAGTAGAGATTGTATCGAAACGGTATGTATTTTAATGTCGGGGGCAGAGTAGTACCACTGTGGGCGGAAACATAAGGACCGCTGAGACATTAAAATGGAGACCAATTGGTCCTTATAATTACGCCCAGAGTGCCCGTACTGCTTGAATGCATGCACATATGTACGAGTAGCATATTTGCCTGTAAGCAGTTCTTGTCTACGTACTGCTATGAAATGTATGTATACTTGCGGTACGCACACTAGAGTTCTTGGGTAGCAATCAGCCCACCCTTTTCCATGCACGCATGCACGCTGCGCTATATACACAAGCGCACGCTCGCCAGAGCAGAGTGTCATGATGAAGGTCACTGCAACCCGTCGACATACAACACCATCATTGAACCCTAATCTTCAACATTCCCGTCTTGGTTCAAGCGATCAAGCAGTGCAGCCCTCTACCGAACCACACCCTACAGGCATCTACCGGGGTATTGTTACAATGGGGGAAGAAGGGCACAAAAAACGCCAGAATCACAATTATGGAAACCTTGCTGGGCTGTCACGTGCAGCCGCAAACTCTCAGGACGCACGAGCCACTCTCCTATATTAGTCTATCGCCGCAGCCGGCAAAGTTGGTGGGTCGCAACTCTCGGGTGGGGATGGGGCAGGACTCATCATCAATGTGTGTCCCCAATACAAAGACTGCTGTAGTAGTGCACGTATATTATAGATGGGCACTACGGTAACCGAAAATAGGCACATACTTGGAAGTATGAATACATATATAAATAAAATCGTACAGCAGTATACTCGAGGGAAGCCTGTAAGCCTCTGACCAGAAATCAGTCGTGCACTCGTGTGAAATCTTGAAGCAAACCACACCCGGCCGGCTACGAGTATGGACTAACTGCGTGTTGCCGTGGTCTGGTACGCTTCATACGTCGCTGTAGGTGTAAGCTAGGACCGGCGCTAACCCTCGTACTTTGATACTGAAAAAAACTGATCCATGCCTAATTGGAACCCCTGGTATTATATACACAGCAGTACTTTTGTCCGTAACACGTGGGCGTATATAGCGTGCAGCTGTAAGGGCTTTTGGTTTGATTAATCCACACGTCGTGTAGACCACGATCTATATCATCTACAGATATAGCATCTACAGATATATAATCTACAGATAGATCATCTACAGATAGATCATCTACAGATGGATCATCTACAGATGGATCATCTACAGATAGATCATCTACAGATAGATCATCTAGATCATATAACCTCATTGCTGTGAGATGTTGTGCGAGATGTGTACGTACAGCAGTACAGATCCAACCGAGGAAACATGTCCGAGATCACGCCTAGATCATGGAAGTGGAAACCGATGATCTGCCAGCGTCGTGGTGTGGAATAATCCCGTTTCGTGGGAACCAGAGGGGAAGTGCGTCGCAAGCTAACGCCGCTGACAGCACAATAGGGCATATATAGGTCACGCCAACCAGCCCGGGCAACGTACTGGGATAAGGAACGTATCAGAACCGTAACGTACCGAGCCGTGAGACAGGCGCAGAGTATGGTCATGCTCATACTTGTGTGAGGGTATTACCTGCTGAGCTATACGTAGGGGTAAAAGATCGATCAAATACCCAGCCCAGGGTAATCCTTTTATAACACTCCCCCCCTCTGAACGGCGGGATATTTGGGACGTCGGTACCGTATACGGCCGTACGTTGACCTACCCGCTCCGTTTCAATACCTGGGGAACCAGGGGGACGTGTTTTTTAGGGACGCACGTGCAAGCGTTTCTGAAAAAAGAAACGTTCGAAGTGAGATTCGAACCCGTGTCCTCGACGACGCCAAATGTAAGGGTATTACCTGCTGAGCTATATAGGGGTAAAATATCGATCAATTACCCAGCCCAGGGTAACCCTTATAACACTTGCTTCAGCGCTCTTCCTAGGCGCTTGATCAGGTCGCTCGTAGGGACTCTTCGTCTTTAACCCGTTCGCCAAGGGCGCCCGTTTTTTGTTTTTGTTTTGTTCACACGCCGCAGATTTTTCTTTTTTTCGTCACGTACGAAACGGCACAACTATGTATAGACATGGGGGGGTGCTCTAAAACCAAGTGAACATAAAGATCCAAAAAAAGGATATTTTCGCATTTCGTGCCGTGATCACAACGGTCCTGTTGGTTTTTCTGTTCTCACCTCTGGAGGTGTGCTGTGTTCGTTTTCTGTTCTTAAGGTGCGCCCCTAGCTTAAAAAAAAAAGTGAAAATATCCCCCAAAATTCCATTCCCATAAATACGATGTACCACTCTGCGCCGATATATATATATATATATATATATATATATAAGGACCGTTTGCGTATTACACGTTAATCCAAACGGTGCTTATATTTCGGGACAACATCAGTGTTATCAGACATATGCCGCCGGAACTCCCGCTAGCGGCATTTGTATGGTGGGGACGGTTGTTGTTGTTGTTGTTGTTGTTGTTATCATTGTTGCTGTCGTTGTTGAGATGTCGGGACTGGGCGGAAAACAAAATCATTGATCCGGATGCCGTTCTTTTTGGGGCGGCGGACGCTTCAGGCAACTCGAAAGGGGTTTCCATTTATTTTCGCCGTCAAAATGAGACGTGTACCACTTTGGGCGGAAATGCAAGGACCGTTTCGTCTTCATAGGGCTGGGAAATAACAAATGTACTGGCAGTAGGCACAGTGTGTACTGGCAATAGGCACAGTAGTACTGGCAACAGGCACAGTATGTACTGACAATAGGCACATAATGTACTGGCAGTAGTAATCAACCGATTAACCCGGGCAATATATTCGCCAGTAGGATTTATGATTTATGTACGTCAGAGAAACACGGCGTATTATTGTACGGGAACCCACCAATTGCGTTTCGGAAGGAGAGAGGAGACATCACAGAGTATACTGCTGCAATTCAGAATACTGGTTGATTTCGACGACAGGTGTCATCGCTACTGACTTAGTCAGCCAGTGCCCAGCCCCTACACATGCATGTTTAAACCGGCCCCGGAGAACTTGCACGTACGTGCGAGTCTAACGAATCTGCACGTACATTCAATACGGTTATATATATGTATAGCAGGAGTTGTTGTAGATATGGATGGCCTACATGGGTACCAAATGGGATCGAGGTGCCAGGTGGGCCTCCGGCGGCTCCTGCGGAGGGCTGATTATATTTCTGCACCTTGTGGATGGGAGCAGGGTGTCAAATGGGATCAGATCCGGGTGGGATCAGGTCCGGGTGGGAGCAAGGGTGAAGATGGTGCAACAGCAGTACGTGCAGATCTAACAGCCCACAGCACGTACGTGCAATTATAAGGCTGGTGTGTTTAAACGACCCTTATATTTCCGTCCAGAGGCCAGAGGGGTGTGCTGCTGTGAAGATAAAATTCCAGAGCACGCGCAACATCTCGTGTAGCTGTACCGGGTACTCTCATGCACAGATCTGGTATACAATGTCTTGCAAGATGACTTTCGAGGAGATTTTCGATCTCTCACACCCGATGTTTTTTCTTCATCTTTCTTCATATTGAAAAAATTAAAAAAAAAAAAAAACAGCTGTGAGATCGGTGAGATCCAGGATTTCGTCGAAACTCTTCATACGTATTATATGAACAGAGGCAACTATGTCCGAGAATATAGTACCCGCAAGGGCTTTTGACATGAACATCAAACAGGGACTAAATTCAGGACCAGAGAGGTAAACGCCTACTCGTATTAAAAACAAATAACAAGACCAAGAGGTATATACATACCGCTATACACACCGTATATACAATACCGTTATTGTACCGTTGTACAATACCGCTATACACACCGCCGTATATACAACAGAGTACCGTTGTTGTATGGTTGTACCATACCGTGCTACCGCCGTGTTTACCGTTGTTGTGAATATATATATATATGTACGGATGTAGTACTGCTGCTGTTGTCGCACCGTTTCCGCACCGTTAGTACAGGTTCGCCCCGGTGGTCTAACAGGTAACCACGAAGCCTGTTAGGTTGGAGGTCGAGGGTTCGAGTCTCCGTATCGAGATTTTTATTCTCAAATGACACCAACTGCTGTCGAGAGCGCATGTTATAGCGTGGGTAAGAACAAGTCGACGAGAGTTGGCGGGGAAAGAAAGTGCTGAAATATTCTCGCGATAAAAATGCAAGGCACGTACCGTAGTGGGGAGGGGGGAGAAGAGCCTACTTTGTGACCCCGGATCTAAGTTTCGACTATTAATAGGAAGGAGAAAGAAAGGAGGGCGAAGATAATAAAAGGGAGGAAAAATAAAACATAAAACATAAGCACATATCGCACCGTTACCGCCGCACCGTCACTTTTTTCAGCGGTCGAAAAGCGCAAGCAGATACATACATATATAGGTCCTGACACTTCCAACGAAGGACTTTTTTCGTCGTTCGCCACTGCTGAGAAACACACTAGACAAGAAATAAGAACACGGCAGCGGGCGCGAAGAACCACACGCGACGGCCACGGCCAAACACGCACCTGCATAAGGAAACCCAAGCGGAAGGTCAGCTCCCGGAACATCTCCGAGTCCTCCTTGCGCCCCGCTCCTCTCCTCCACCACTCCGGGTCCAAAAACCTTCCGTGTTTGGCATCATCAGTCACCATGCATCAATCATCAGAACTGTCTGCCTGTCTCTCCATGTTATGTCTGTCTGGATGTTGTCTTTCACAGTAAACATTAAACCGCTCTTCCTACCCAAAGACATCAGAGATCAGTACAAGAGTACACCCGGACACACAGACGGGCAGTACGTAGTCTCCGTCTTGATTATTCATCCTATGTACGTGCATGCATGAGAGACAAGAAAGTATGTGGTCACAAATCACAAGAACTGCTGTGACATATGTAGAAAACCTAAATACCAGTCTGCTAAATACAGCGAAATGTCTCGTATACTCGTATATACGAGTCGCAAATTAATCGAGGTAAAAATACGCGTACGTAAGCAACTTGAATGTCAACGTACCGGGGGTATATATCATACGAAAACACAACAAAGACACGCCCCTCTTGCAGACGAGATGGCTTTTATTTTGTTACGTGTGTGTGTGTTGTCTTCACATTAAACCCGTTCTTTCTACTCAACCACATCAGTACACCCAGTGCCTGTCCTGATTCAAAACATACCAGTATATACTGATATTAGAAAATAGCGAAGAACAAAGTAGAAACAAAACCAAAACAAAAGGAATATATACCTCTACATGAACACATGAATACATACCAGAGGGCGCCGGTATATGATATCATACTCGTACATATGATATGTATCATACATACTACATACAGTATTAACACTCGTATTATATAGAGCTGAAACAAAACAGAACCGACGCAAGAACTCAGAACGAGCAGCAACAAGATCGCGTTGCGCATGCCTACCATATAATATGACATGAATATCACAAGATACGGACGTACATACCGGTACGGCACTCTGGACCCTGAACCCAACGGTGCATAGCAAGGATGGGCGTATCAAGGGTCACAGATCAAGGGGGGGGGTGGATGGATGGATGGATGGATGGACCATCGGCTAAGTGCATCCTATTGAATTTTGTAAGCATCCTCTTGTAGAATGTGCTCTTGGGCTCTTGGGAGGAGGCGGCGTCACTATGAATGAACAAACGGATACAACATACAACAGCAGCAGTATGATATGTATCAATTATCAATGTTGCTGGCGCTGGTGTGGCCCGGAAGATCACACGAGGGGGGGGTGGACAAGACAAGAGCTTCTCCAAAAACATTGTTTAGAATCGTACATCATATACTATGATACGTACTGGCTCTAGTCTACGATCAGTAAGAGGGTTTTATTAATAGTACATGTGGAAATATGGGCATGTCAACAAGAGCTATTTTATACGTACGTACTGCTGTACCGCGGGCTTTAGAACTACGAGTACACCCACATACCAGGTGTACAATATTTGGAAAAAGCGCCGAAACCTTGTTGCAGCGGTAAAAGGGATAGCCTAAGCTGTATCTCTTTGTTGCTGCTGTATTCACCACGTGCATACAATACCACATATTATATGATATATACGTGATATGTATACAAATGCCAGGTGACAGGTACGAGGCACGTACTGATTTAACCGCCAATGGCCATCATGAGCAAAATCAAAAGAGTATCAACCACAACACGGCAGAATGTCAGACAGCGACGGCGGCGGCAGCAGCAGACAGACAACCCTTTTGCTGCAAGCAGAACTAAGCCATTAGTCAAAACACCACCACCACCACCACCAACAACAACAACAACCAACGGCAGTGGTGCAAGAGGTGCGATGGTTTTTCAGCGATCGTTTTCTCCGAAACGGTCAAGGGTGCCAATACCGAACAAGCAGTTTTTCGGGGAAAAGGTCTGGTCGACATAACCATCCGAAAATAAAATGTTCGACTTTACCACCAACCACCCTTACAACTTACAACAACAGCAGTCGCCGAGAAAACGAGCGCTCAACAACAATCGCACCCCGGTGGCGAAAAATCGCACCCTCACGGTACACCACATAAAAAATATCACTCTGTCCCTAAATATAAGAACCGATTTTATTCATTATTCATGTGCAAAAGGTGCTTATATTTCGGGACAGAGTGGTAAGTCAATAGCGGAGGCGGCGGCAAGGGCGGGTCATCAGAGCCCGGGGGGGGGAGGGGGGGTACTTCATTTTCGTGCATGGCCGTGCTACGGTAGTTGTATGACCATAGGGGGGGGGGGGGGGGGGGGGGGGGGGGGGGGGGGGGGTACTCATTTGTTGCTTGCCTTAGTCATTTGGCCATTGACCACGCATCCCTTTCGAGACGGGGCACTATGATGATGGGGGGGGGTTAAAAGGATTGTCTGTTCGGTTGAAATGATACAAGAGGATTGGGGGACAAAAAGGAAAGGGTGTTCCGGTTGTAACGATACAAGTATTGGGCTGCTCGGTTGTTGTTGTTGCTGTTGGTCGCGCCAGAGTCTGAGAAACAAAAGGACGCCCACTTGTTCTGTAATACTCCGGAGTATATACATATTATATAAAACAGAACCGAGCACTACTACGTAGATACGTACCTCGTATCTACCGCATGCATTCGAGGCATTTTCTATTTGGTGTAAAGCTTAAGCTCTGCTTATATACCAGGTATAACACGCAAGCACTAGTATACTATCGACAGCAGAAGTAGTAGACCATGAGCCCACCAACGAAAAACACCGAATCTGAGTATCAGATACATAAAGTAAGACTTTTACTACTGCTGTGTGTGTTCTTCACAATAAACCGCCCGTTCTATATACCCGTCGACATCCAGCACACCCAGTACGAGTAGCTTGTACTCGTATACATGTACGTACCTGGAATATATTCATTTATTTATTCCTAAGGGATTCGTCCACTCCACATCTATGTAGATACCCTGGTAGGTTTTAGGAGCCTGTACTACTGTGACCACGGACTAGATTTTTGGCGACGAGTTAAGGTGAGAACAACAAGAATCCCTTAAGAAACGGTCCCACGTTTTTGGGGACAAACTACTTGGAATTAGTGTGGGATTTGTTTTTCAGTTCTGAAAGGGTTAACGCGACGCCATCTTTAAGGCAATCTTGAGCACACACAAGCCACTCCATATTTTATACCCACCCCGTAAAAAACGCGAGATCCAAATATCAATCACACCCACCTAGAAAAACAAGAGTTGCGACGAAACTTTTCGATTTCACAGGTGAGGTTCGTAGTTGTCGTCATCAAATACTGGTACTCCTACCTGGAAAGTTATAGGATTTAGTGTAGCGCTCGCCGCTGATGAGCACGGTTTCACAATCCAACTTTTTTTTCACGATACGTATACAGTCGCGTCCCCCAAAATGCGAGTCATTCGTTCTTAGGGCGGTTCTTAACGAAACTGTTTATTTCGGGCAAAAAAACGAACTTTTCGGGGAGTTTTGCATTCAGTTTTCGAGGGCGACATTTTCGGTGAGACATCACAGCTGAAAAAAATACACGTACGTTTTTCGCGAAAAACAGAAGGTTTGGGGGAAAGCAGAAAAGGGGGTGAAGGATCGGGCAGACGCACCGCAGGCGCACCGCTTGAACCGTGCCACCAATTGCGAGCGCACAAGACTGACTAATAAGAGGGTCATTCCGAAGCGTAGTTCGTCCTATCTGAGTCAATAAATTCCTCTCGCCGCTTCTGAGCAAAAGCCGAAATTTCACGAAAAACTGAAATAAAATACATATTTTGGGTTGAGAACGACCCTTAATGTCGCGCTCGCCGATGAGAACGAATGAATTATTAATTATTTGTGTTACCCCCAAAGAGAGCTACGGTACGAGTATACGTTTTTGTTATGAATAGTATATTATTAGTGGCCCAATACGGCTGACTGTACACAAATCTTATACAGGTACGAGTAGGTTCACCAGAATGATCAACATCGGCAGACAACAAGGGCATTCATTCATGCATGCATGCATTCATGTGTGGCGGCAACAATTAACGCAATAATATTGCTGGTGCATCATTGCTGGTTCGTCCTTTAGGCCCACTGATTACACGATTGCGCAACTCCCATCCATATCGCGCCCGCAACAGCTTATTCTACTCTACAAGCCTACGGCATCGTGCACTTTTGTTTCCTGTTATCAGTCGTACGTTGACCCCCAGCACTATCCAGCACCGAGCACAGAGTTAGCGTTACACCGGTCCGGCATGTTGTATACGAGGACAGAGCCCCCGACATGCCGATGTACAGGTACACATATAATACCCGCCCGTGCAGCTAACGAAAGGGTTTGGACGAGGAGGACCGAGCGCAACGGGCGCGATGATCAGAACCCGGAGACGTTCGAACATATGATATGTACGTATTATATGTACATATCGTACGAGTAGCGGTAACCGGAAATACTTACAGGTATTAACATCAATACTATTATTAAACTATGGGCCTCCGTAACACTGCTATTAATATTAATAATAGACTACGAACCATACTATTTAATAGGGTCTTCCATGATTTGGGGAATGAAACAAGAAAAAAACGGATTTGTATGCGCATTAATACACTATCGAAATGCGCATGTATAATATGAGCATGTTCTATCAGCATCAGACATGAGACATAGGACAAGCGGCGGGCGGGCAGGAAGGAAGGAGCGTGTGTGGGCTGTGCTGTGCCGATGCTACCCCGGGCAAAAGTATTATAATCCGCGCTTCATCCCCTCTTATGTCGACGGGTAGAAGGAAGGTTTAATGTGAAGAACACGCACACATATACCAATTATGAAGGGACTCAAACATCCAAACATTCAAAACATCTCCTCGCCCTCTCTCCTCTCTCCTCTCCAGGCTCGTGACGGCCTGAACCATTCCATACAGAGTGGAACCGGGCTTTCGTAAAAAAGAGGCATATTCGCATATTTACGTACACCGATAGTACCAGGGCATCATATAGAATGCACTCTTAATAATACACTCTGTACGTGTGTGTTGTCTTCACATTAAACCCGTTCTTTCTACCCAACTACATCAGTACACCCAGTGTCTGTCCTGATTCCTAATCCTAGAGAGATACATATTCTGTGGTCACGGACAGTGAGAAAGAGAAAATGTGCACAAATATCGTATTATTATTATCAGATGTACGACGAGTACTGTACCGGAAATACATAATAACTGGTGCGAGACTAAGTCAGTAACGAGCCCTCCAAATATACGAGTAGACTGCAGTAGTAGTACACAGATGCAGGTGAACTTTTGTAGACATATCCGTTCGCGCAGAGCCTACTCGTACACCTAGTGTACACGTACAAGTATACCAGAGGCACTGGCTGGAATGATATGCCCGCCTTCATGAATACATTATGTACGGATATAATTAAATGTATGTTGTACCAGGTACCAGGTATAATCTTACGAGCATATTATATAATATACTCGTATATACCATCATTTATTTCCACCAGTCTGGCCCAAACGGTTATCACTAGTACATAGCACCAACGGAAAACCGAACGGGATTTCTGAGGACGGCTAGCTTCAATATCTACGGTTGGTACACCAACCCCCAGCACCAGGAAGGGAGGGGGGGGGGGGAGATGGGGCATGAGGGCATCAACAGCAGCTAAGCTGTCCGCATGCTTTCTCCTACACAAAGCGTACCGGTATCACCCTGAGTCCACTACGAATTGTTCAGCAAACAGTTACTACGGCGAGGACCATAGTAAACAGGACCAAATATTAATATTGTAAGGAAAAATACGGAAATATGTAGGTTTTGGTGTGTGCCGTAGGTCCCTATATACTATTCTCCCCCATAATAGTGTGTACGAATTAGAAGCGGCTTTTAGCCGCGCAGCCCCACAACCCAACTTGTGATGAAGCAGATGCTGCTCCACAAGCAGTATTACAGCGGCTCTCACAGGGCACCACGGCGAATCTACAGCAGTAGTTTGTGATGTAGGATGCTGCATCAATATTCACCACACAAGATCACAACCACCAGGTACCCCAGGGGCACCAGGTAGCCTGCCATCGTTACGGGGGCGGAACAAGAGCAAGCACCCAAAGGGCAAAAAAAAGAGGCCAACCAACATGGAACCGTTCGTTCAGAGAGCGGTATCATAGACCATACGGTTGCCCCGCCCCCGCCCTCGCCCCCCCCCTCCAACAACAAAACCATACCTACACTCTAATCCAAAAATATTTCGTTACTATGTATCATACGTGGAGGGAATGAACATGATATCTGTTAGGGCAAAGCCAGTGCATCGACGCGAGTCGAGGAAATAATAAAGACCTCAAGTCTTCTCGTGATAAAAAAGCAAGGCACGCACAACAGTGGGGGGAGGGGGGGGGGGGGGGGGGGGGGGGGGGGGGGGGGGGGGGGGGGGGGGGGGGGGGGGCTTCTGTGTGACCCCGGATCTGAGTTACGACTATTATATCATACCAGGTAGGAGGGAAAGAGAAAACAAGAGCGAAGACAATACATGGAGTGGTGTTGTAAGAAGTTGATAGCCGTAAGTCCACGTCCTACGGATCACATTTTTTTTTGTCACCACTTTTTTACTCTCCAGTTCTCAACTCGTACCGGTAGGTTATTTACACCCTCAGCGATCTTCTTCTGGACAAGCCGTGGGCACAGGTGTCTTCCCTTCTCCTTAAGGGCCTTCATTTTCTTCGTCGATTTTCATCGATTTTTGCCAACTCACGCTCTCGCGCTTTCCACCAATAATTTTTACGCAAGAAAAAGTCTCTACCAGTACGATATATAATACGTGCACTCGGTGAGATTCGAACCCACAAAATCGATTCATTATTTGATACCAGGGTAGTATATATAGGCACGAGGACAACCTACCAAGCCACCGAGGACGCCGGTTGTCGCTACGTAACGGAGGGGGGGGGGGATGAAGAGAAGAAAAAAAAAGTGAGCCGCGCCCTCCCCACCCCGCGCCGGGCTTCGGGTCGTTATTTTGGTTATTTTGTTGTTTCGCTTTTCTTTTTTCTGTTCCAAGATTAAGATTATATGCCGTACGAAACTTCCAAAACTTGAATCCTGTCTAACAGAACTACGGACACTACCAGGTGCCAAGCACAAGGCGAACACAGGAGGAGCAGTGAGCAGCAGACCATCAGATTAGTTTAGTCCAGTTTCGGTACTACTGCTGTCTGCTGTCTTGTCTACATAATAAGCTTCCAGCTTTTCCATCTCCGCAAACACCGCAACATACGTTGTTACTCGTATCATATATACGTATAATATGTACCAGGTATAAGGTATACAACAGCAGAATATGTATGATATCCTTCATCTCTTTTTACACACACATGAACAAGAGGCATGAAATATCCGGGCCTGTCAGAAGGAGGTATTTCATAGTCGCCAAAAAAAGTGCTTTGTCTTCCGTTTTTCGATTTTTCAACGTTATCTGGGTTCCTGGAGTGTTTACCAGGTATGTATGTTGTGGTTGTCGTACCCAGTACGATGGCATGGCGCTGCATTGTCTACTCTCCTTACTGCATTACGAACAACGTACGTAGTGTTTCTGTGCCGTAGTTTGGTGACCACAGAGCTTGCATGCATATACCAGTACCTTTCTATTACGGGGGGCATAGTAAATAGGACCTACGTTAAACACAAAAACCTATATATTTCCGTATTTTTACTAGCAATATTTGGTCCTATTTACTATGGTCCCCCGTCATAGTACATGGGATGAAGAAGCAGCACGGACACAGGGTGTGCTGGGTGTCTACGACGTACGGGTAGAACGAACGTGAAAAAGACACACACCTTACTAGGAATCAGGACAGACACTGGGTGTACTGGTGGTGTGGTTGGGTAGACAGACTGGTTTAATGTGAAGACAGCACACACACAACGCCGCCTCAGCCCCTTTACGAGCAGCCTTCCGCACTGCACTCCACTCCCATCGTCGGGATAAAACGCTTGCAAGTATTAAGGCAATACGTAGGTAAGTATTAAGGCAATACTTAGGTTTACGTCAAGTGCAGTACTATCTGAAAGACAAAAAGGGATACGATGTAGGGTGCCAAGTGAAGTGGTGGCTTTGACCCGGCACCAGAGGGGCTGCAGGTTTTCTTCGTGATATGTAGGCAGTAGGCAAGGAGGCAGCCCTCCACGTGTTGAGGTGGAGATGAGAGAGTGCGAGCTCGGGCGGGCCAACAAGGCGTGCCCCTCGGCTCCTGGGCTTGTTGCTGTTTCTCGGCGTTGGCAGTTGGTGGATGCCCTGCGTAGTAGGTAGGTCCTCGCCGAGTTACCGGGATATATGTATACGATACCCCCCGCCCAATCAAAATCCTGCGAGTCGCTCAACACTCTTACACTCTGCAGCAGATGGAAGAAGCGGGCGGCTGGCGGTTGGTTCCCAAAACAAAAAACGTACCCCCCGCTTCGGTCGGAAAATCTAAGATGTTTCGAACATGGTACATATATATGAGAGGATATGATATGATATGATATCAACCTTGAATCTGTGAATACTCTAGTGCATAGCCTCTGGTACAGTATTAATAGACTAATAGTAGCGAATAGGGCCGGATGATGCGGATCCGGGTCCTGCACGCGTCACACAAGATCCCCAACCTTGGGAGATTACTCGTATTTTATGATTTCTATTTTGCTCGTGAAATGTGAAAACTAACCTGGGACACGCACAAACCTTACAAAATGCTTATTAATAGTTCTTGGTATTTCGTGCATATATATATGCATGTACACCTGGTATAATATACCCATCGACATTTAGCAGTGCAAATAATCGTGCTGAACACTAGATTCTGGCCTGGGAACGGGATTGTTTCAAGAAATTAAAATTGTATTTCGTACGTAACACATCGCGCGTTTCGCGAAGGGTTCTGCTACGCGCTTGCTTGCAAAATAGTTGCTGGTGTGAGTTTTGAAATACGGGTTACCCGCGGGTATCGCAGATTCTTCGGGGTTATACACAGCCCACGTCATCCAATTACATGATATATCATACTTTGTATGATATGTACTCGGGAATACCATGAGATTTCAAGATAACTTTTTTAACGAAGTGTGGTTTCGTGTTTATACCGCTGCTGAACTCGCTGAAGCTGTGATGCTCGTATGGATATATATCGAGAACGCAGAACAAAAAGAGAAACGACAACGCACAACCAAAATCCTGCTTCTGCAAGTTTTTCATCGTATATACTGCATGCATTGCATTAATCGGGAGCCTTTGCCTACTGTAGGCTCTACAGTAGCAGCAGCAGCAGTAGTAGTAGTAGTATTAATAGTAGTAGTAGTAGTAGAATAGTAGTAGTAGTAGTAGTAGTAGTAGTAGTAGTAGTAGTAGTAGTAGTAGTAGTAGTAGTAGTAGAATAATAGTAGTAGTAGTAGTAGTAGTAGTAGTAGTAGTAGTAGTAGTAGTAGTAGTAGTAGTAGTAGTAGTAGTAGTATAATAGTAGTAGTAGAGCCCCGGGACTGTACCAGGTAGTACGTAGAGCCCCGGGACTGTACCAGGTAGTACGTAGAGCCCCGGGCTTGCAGCAACTAAGGCAGCTGCCCTGTCGGTGTCTGTCGGCATGCAGCGCACTGATGAGCACGCACTGAGCACGCACGCTTGGTTGGTTGCACTCACCTCTCCATAAAGTGTTGCGCCTCGGTAACGAGGTCTTTGATGGTCGCCAGGACGGCATGGTCCGCGGTCTGCCTGCCCTTGTGCACAGCCACCATGGACTTCTTCAAGGCAGCAAGCCTCGCGCCGAGCCGCTGGCACTGGCACTTGTTCGCCTGGCGCGAGGAGGGGGAGGCGGGGGGGGGGGGGGGACCTCCTTTGTTGCTTGCCTTAGTCATTTGACCATTGACCACGCATCCCTTTCGAGATGGAACACCGTTCCTACTCCTAGGAGTGGGGGGGGAGGGGGGTGTCCTTCATGAGGGGGGGGGGGGACCTCCTTTGTTGCTTGCCTTAGTCATTTGACCATTGACCACGCATCCCTTTCGAGATGGAACACCGTTCCTACTCCTAGGAGTGGGGGGGGAGGGGGGTGTCCTTCATGAGGGGGGGGGGGGACCTCCTTTGTTGCTTGCCTTAGTCATTTGACCATTGACCACGCATCCCTTTCGAGATGGAACACCGTTCCTACTCCTAGGAGTGGGGGGGGAGGGGGGTGTCCTTCATGAGGGGGGGGGGGGACCTCCTTTGTTGCTTGCCTTAGTCATTTGACCATTGACCACGCATCCCTTTCGAGATGGAACACCGTTCCTACTCCTAGGAGTGGGGGGGGAGGGGGGGGTCCTTCATGAGGGAGGGGGGGGGGGGGATCAACACCGTTCCAACACGTTAACGCGTTGGGTTGGTGCCATCGCCATCCGTTCGAACAAGGAAGTGTTTCTCCTGGTATACACATGTACCAGAGGTATGATACCATACGAGGCAACTCAATAACGTCATCCGCGCTACTGCTGCTTCAGTATCACACTCCCACCAGTGCTAGCACCGCTAACTGCTGTACCGCTGCATGTACCGATATCTTAACGGCGGTGCAGCGTGCTTCTGTCTGGTATCATACCTGGGACAAGGTTACACTATAAATACGGACGCAAGGCGGAAATGCCGACAAAGTTCAACCAGACTTTATAGAGCACTATTCATATCTATGATACCAGTACAAGCAGTACTTCTTTCTGTTCGTCTGTTCATGAAACGGTCTCGGGAGGGAGACGCGGACACCACAATATGATATATATGTGCATACGTATGATCGCAAGTACTGCTGTTTTGAAATACACCTACGAACGCGTACCTCTTACAGAGACAGCGAGACAGCATGCGATGGTCGGCGCTGTCGGTGCTATCGCGCCCTCTGGTAATAATAGGAATACTTGATTCAGTATACGAGTACAGCAGTACCTCAAAATGCGTCCCCAAAATTGCACCAAAAGCATATACCTGGTATAGCATTCAGATGGCGACCGAGGGATCTTTCTTCGCTAAAAACTAAAAACTACCAGGTACCTGAACTGCTGTTAATAACCTGTTAACATTTGCTGGTTGGCTGCGCCCCCCCTTTCAATCTTTCGCCCCCGACATCATCACATATGAATGCTTCGTACTCTTTAATACTCATCGTATAGCTATGATATGATGATATGATGCAATGAAAATGATATGTATCGTACGTAAGAGATGAGAGGAATCAGGACCCAGACACTGGTACTGATGTAGTTGTGGATAGAAAGAAGGAGTTTAATGCGAAGACAACACACAGAGTCTACGAATAATGGCAGACTTGTTTGCTTGTTATCCCAAAGAGAACAATGACAATAGAGCTATTATACAAACCGGGTTGGCCCGCCAACAAAGAAACTCGTATCATAAATCTGAGCAAGCCTCACGTACGTAGAATCTTTTTGTTACACCACCGTCGAGCATGTACGTCGTACTATTATATAGGATTTAGTGTGGCGCTCGCCCATGAGAATATAGTCTGAATCTGATTTCCTTAGAGTCCCTTACAAGGTGAGCCTTTTATGTTTCTTTGTACTCGTACGAGTGCGTATATCTTTTGGGGGACTATTGCGTAATAGTGGCCTATGCTCTGCTGTGTGATACTCTGCTGCTGTATCATACCAGAGAGGTTGACTTCAGTACGCCTGGCAGCTGATACCTGTGGTAAATACCTGGAATACTTTGTCCGTATATATGATACTTTGTACCTGGTACATCATACATACCCTTCACATACCAGGTGTATGTATCATATCATAGTAATGTCATCATATATGTAGGTGCGAGACTAGCGTGCCAACCTGTCCGGAAATATAACGAGCGTTTGGCCATCGGTATGAATACTCGAACGGTCTCTATATTTCCGGACAGAGTACTACGAATATCATACTGACTCGTACCTGGTACATGCTGGTGACAGAGTACGAGTCTTGGTAGTCACAAAATTAAACGTGGACGCGCAAGACAGCACAACACCAACAACGCCAGATTTGAGGTCTCATTACTAGGGTCCCTTCTCCCACCCGGCGCTCCTGGTACAACGGCAGTACGCGACTTGAACTTCAATTGGCCACGGGGTCAGCCCTGGTATCTTCTTTGCTCGCTGATCCTCAGGGAACGATGCAACACCGAGAGCAACATCAACGAGATCAATCAAATCCCAAATTCGAATACTCTCACGCGAATAAACACAGTTCCAACAATGATTTTGACGATGGCTGGCCTGAAAAAACGCAAAAATTAGCAAAAAGTAGGACGAAACTCCTGAAAATCGCGACTGCATCACCACGCGAGGCAGCGTACGTACTACCGAGCTCGTGTACTATACCTGGTACAAAGCGTTTGCAATTCAAAAAGTTATAGCGAGCCTAAAGCTCAAAGCCTCCCCGACACCCACGCACGCACGTCTGCTGCTGGAGCTAGCTTCCAGCTGCCGCACGCATAGGCTCGCCTACGCACTGGGCACACAACAATCAAAAACATATACGAGTAAAAGAGCACGAGAGACCTCACACAGCAGCAGCATACCTTCACTTCGAGGACCACATCGTCCAGCCTATCGAGAATATTCCATATCTGCCCCGCGGCAGAATTGGAGTACCTAATCCCGCCCCCGTATGTGGTCGATGGCTGAGAGTCCCCCGACATCACCGACCCCAGAGAGTCGTCGTCGCTGAACTCGCTGTCGTCGACTGGGATGGGATCCTTGTGAAAATCTCCGAAGGGCAAAGAGCCGAGGGTGGCGGCTCCTCCAACCCCTCTGCTCATGTGTTGACGAGGTGCTACCTTGCCGCGATTTCCGCCCCGAAAATCATCCGTGTCCAAGTCTTCGTCGAAAGTGGTAAGGCCTGCTGTAGTGTGAGAGAGGACGGACCCGTTTTTCCCGAATGCCTGCCTCCCGTTGCGTTGCTGCTGCTGCTGCGGGTAGTGGTGTTGTTCGGCCACTGCTCCCGAAGATGATACCCCGCCACTGCCCGGCGCGTTGGGGTCCACCTCGAAAGCCCTCCGCGAAAGATAGCTGTTGTCGAAGTACTGTCGAGACAGCTCCGCCCTTCGAGCCGAAGGCAGCATGTTTGTCCTATACTACCTGCTAGATGATGGTGTTGTGGTCTAGTCGCGTTGTCCGCCTGAGCTCAAGCCACCTTTGTGTTCCTCCGTGTACACGGTGCCCGCCGGAAGCCTCCAAAGGGAAGTGGGTGCCAAGGGGGGCTCTTGCGATCGACCCCTGCGTCTCGGTTGTCGATCTGCCTGGTGTGTGTTGCGGCAAGCAGGGCCAAGGCAAGCGGACTCGACACAAACTACTGCCAAAAGTACGAATACTACTGCTGTTTTTCACCACGATGGACACGAGAGACAAGACGCAGACAGAGTGGAAGCGAGGGGGGTGTGGTTCCAGAAGCCACCAAGATCTAAAATTAAATGTTTTGTAAAATTTTATATTTTTTTCTCAATTTTTGTTTTTTTATTTGTTTATACTATTTTCTATATACTCCGTACTGCAGCTTGAAGATCGTGCGGACTTTGTTGCCGACCACAATTTCATATACCTCTCAGATACCCTCGTACCTGCACCGGTATGAGGCCGAGTGATGTACGTCGTAGCTGTTAAAAGTCGGGCGATTCTTCGAACTGGTGATTGGGAGATTGAGAGTGGCTGTTCTTGATTTGGTACGGTCTCGCGTATAGTTTACATTGATTTCACAGCTGCAATAATACGTTGATTATGTGATTGTTGTCGAGAGATGTTGGGGAGTGGGGAGAGATTGTAATTACCGTATCTTCAGAAGGCGACGAGAAAGATCGGACCGGACCGCTCGTCGCGCATTGGTGTCAAGCGTCAAGCAACTGACGACTGTAGGTGACGAGACGAGTGCTGAGTGACAAGAGAAGAGGCCAAGAGGTACATGAAAAATCATAAGTCGGAAACCAAAGCAAACGAATGCCTCCTACTCGTACTCGTCGTACGTACGTATATATTATTTGTGAGGTTTTCTCAACCCCGCACAAATGATCTAACAAGACCGCCAGCCTTGGTGACCGCCGCCAATACATATCATATATAACGGTACCCTGGTTGTCTAGCTCACGCAATGAGAGGCAGGTGTGTTTTACAGCGTCGTCGCCAACCGACGCCAACCCAAAACCTACATATATCATATAGGGGGGGGTGGCGTATATACCCGTTTGTTGCTTGCAGTAGTCATTTGACCCGGGGGGGGTCTACCGTGTGTGATGCCAAGCTATCAATTCGTCGACTCGTCATATTGTCTCGTCATAATGGTGTTGAGAGAGCGATATTCAGCTCTTCTGCTCCAAGTTTATGTGCGCTGTGTGTGTACAATGCGCTGCACTGCTACTTTACTACTCCTGACAACATATACTCCAGAGCGTGCAGAACATCAATCTAAGCGCCTACCGTCCGACGGCATCGAGCGAGTGAACCGCACCATGTGGCACACTGCTGTCAGATACTATCGCGATGGTCGTCAACGAGCGCTATAGGTATAACCTACCTATCCTATGCAGCACGTAGTCGTGGACTTCACCAACAACGGCAATATGCAACATATTTACCTCCCGACCGGGGGGTATAGCACAGTACATTAAAAAGGCCTCCCCTAGCACCTCCCCGTCACCGTCTTCGAGCACGGGTGCAATAATGACACTTGCTACGATAGAGGTGCACCATGCTTTTTCTGAGCCCCTCACTTTAGGAGCGTAATATCTCACCAAAACGATACTTTTAGAGGAAAATAAAAGTGCTGTCGGATGATAAATCTCATGTACCAGGTATGAAGTATACTCTGAAGCATTATTTGTCAAAAAAATGAAAGTCTGACGAATTTGAGTTAAGGAGCCCGGTCGTTCAGAAAACGATTCAGCCAAAAACCTGCTACCTCTACCATAGCACGCGTCTAATATCAGTAAAATAGTATAGGCGGGAAAAGGTGTTCAGCAGCCTTGGAGCTCACAGGCTGAGGTTCATCGTTCTTTCATAAAGCAACTTTTTACACGGTGGGTGCCATGCCATTTTCTACATCCGGCCAGCGTGTACAAAGTTCGATAATACTCGACGTTTTGTGCGGATCCCTCCCACCCCCCCGCCCCCCAAGCCCCCAACCTTATTGCCTTATGGAAGAACACACGAGGAGAAAAGAGCACACTTCAGCCGAATTATCTCCCGCAAAAAAAAAGTGACGTTTATTCTAGAGCACAAGCATTGACTGGGCGAGGATCTCTTTTCGTAACACAGACAGCAGGGTGCGACTACTGTAAATAGCTCGTCTCGTGCTCAGCAGGCCACGTTCTAAGAGGTGGTGGGATGAAGAGGATGTAGGGTATAGGCAAGGGGGGTAGGGAGGAGAGAGAGCCCCCAGGGTAGAATGCCGCGGGGTGGAGCGGGGCGAGGGGAAATTGCCCGCAGCCGCACAAACGGAAATCAAATCCTAAATCATGGCATGCAGCACCTACATATCTCATGAGATGTTCAGAGAAGACGAGGGAGAAACATAAAAGATGCACCGACACAGAACAAAGATGAACCGACACGGAGATCCACCAGAAAATGGCAATATTTGGAGGACGCCCAACAACCAAAAAAACAATGCATATAGAAATGACTGGCGGCAAGTAAGTGCAGAAAAACGCGTGGCGGGTGGCGCTCCGTGTTCACGACAGCGGTTTCGGCAACGAGAAAACGGTAACATACGGCATGGACGTTATCGGCGCGAAAAAAAACATAGAAAAAAAAAGTTACAATAATTGTTGTTGTTAGGGGCCACAATTCAGCGACCACACGTTCCCCTACGTAGTCGGACGCTTTCCCATGGAACCCCACGCGCCTGCCCGCGCGCCCGTCCAAAACACCAACGCGCACAGCACGACCCCACACGAAAGCTCGCTGCGCCACACCGCCCCCATTTATTCCATAGAGCTACCGCTCAACAATACGGTGAATGCGGCAAGTTGGAGCTACTGGTATGATACGCTAATCGAAGGAGTGCCTTCCTCGTGACACCTCCTTTGCACACTAGAATACTGCCCACCTCGCACCTTGCACATGGACATCATCACTTCACTAACGCCGGAACCTGTCATCGCAAGAAGAGCACGCACACTGCCTCATGGACGTCGGGCATAAAACACCAAAAAAGCTTCCCCTAGACCCCCTCCCGAGCCGCCGCCTCTAAAAACGTTACGCTCCTCCTTCGGCGACAACCATCTCACACATGCATCGTCGAAAAGCGCAAACGCGTGTTTGTTGGTAGGACACCCTATGCCAATTCTCGCCACCCCTTCCCCCACCGACCCGTGCACGCCTCCTGTTGCCGCAGCCGACACCGACTCTGACTCCAAACTCCCCACGCCTGCTTCCCGGGGGGGTGGGACGATTCCCTCTTCACCAGCGCCGAGGCCAAGGGCCGACGAGCAGTGTGGCGGGCGTTGGGGAGAGTTTTCGTCGACCGAGCGAGAGGTAGCGCCGGTATGGCGCGCGAAGGTGTAATGCCCGAACCCGAGCGTCTGGCCCTTGTGCAGGATGATGCCGACAAGCTCGTACCGGACGTCTTCGGAGTCGCCCAGCCCCCCCGAGGCGCGATCCTCCTGCCCTCGGGCCCCTTCCTGCGTCCCCACTGAGGAGCAAGGGGTAGTACTCGTGCGATTCCGACAAAGCGCCGCCGCTCCTTCTCCCACCGTTTCATGGAACCCGCTCCTCGCAGCGCCTTTCACGACCAACACGCGTTCAATTAGTCCTTCTCCTTTCTCACTCCCGTCTGCGGCACGCCCTCTTGCTTTGCGCGGCTCGCCCTCACGCATCCCTACGGGTCCTCCGACGGCGGGGGGGGGCGGGAGGAAGATCGGTTGCCCTCCCGTCGCCGGCCGAACGTGCAAAGCGAGCAGGCGAGGGGCGGAGTGGATCGAGAAATGGCGCTTGGCTTCCGTCCACTGGTTGCAAGCCTCGCACCACACTTTGCTGCTACCGTCCAGAGTCTCGCTCCCCAGCACAGAGTCCACAAGGCTCTCAAGGGTACGGCGCTCCGAAAGGGAATGGTCGTTCGCCGCCGCCGCATCCGAGGCCACCGACGTCATTTGAGACACGCGGTTCGGCGAAGGCAGCCGGTGCTGCGGTAGGAGGGGCGGCAGCGTCAGCTCCGTGAAGTTCTCGCAGGTGGCTCTGTCCCGCTCGCACTCTACGCACGCTGTGCAGGCGCTGAGCACGCCGCGAAATGCATCGATCAAGCCGGAAGTGCTGTCGTTGACACCTCGCCCCCTGTTTTTACACGCAGCAGCCTCACCCCGTCTAGGCAGCCCACCGGTGGCGGCGGCGGCGCCGGGGGTGAGATCTAGAAGCTTCCCCAAAAGTTCGGAGGCACACTGCTGGCCGCTTCCAAAGCCCACTGAAGCCGAATAATCCCCGAGCCTGCCTCGATTTCGCTCGCGAACAGGTTTTACTCCCCCAGAACCGCGCCCAGCGCTCAGCCACCCTTTACGGATCAGGTCTACCAACGCGATAGGATTGATTGCTTTGGTGCAGAGGCCTACGTTCCGGGGGAAGTCGGGCGCACGCGCGGGGGGCTCGCCCAGGCGCCGCGTCTTCGCCACCGCAGCCGTTTCGCCTACCCCCTCTACGACGGCAGGTCTCAACGTTTCCGAATGGCTTGCCACATCCTCCGACAAAGAGGGTGCGTTAAACGCCTGCGGCGCAACCAGCTGCGGTAGACCATCACCACCCGAGGCTAACGCGGATATTGCCTGGTTGCGCTTCTTCACCTCTTCCAACAAGTTTCCCAAAGTTTCAAGCACATGGTTTTCGTCTCCGCCAATTCTCCCTGCTGTATCCCCCTCCGCCTCCTCCCCCCCCCCCCCTCCCCCGCCGCCGTCGCCGCCTCCACAACGATATCCTCGCCGCCAACGCAAGGTACAGGACAAGGCGTACCCGTTGCATCTTCACGACCTGCGCGAGCACTTGCACCCATCCCACCCAGCATCAACGCCTCAAAGCACGCCACCAACGCTTGAACCACGGCGTTCACGTAGCATGTGTCTCCCAGGTTTTCCAGCCCGACGAAAGGTGGTGGTGGTGGCGGCGGCGACGGCGGCAGCAGCGAACACGGCGGTGGCATCGAAGTCAGCGCATCGCCCGCCAAGGTGTCGGCGCTGTCCGCCCGAGTCGCCAGCCTGTCCACGCCCGGCAGGGAGGTGGTGGCAGGGGACGAAAGGCAAGGTGGCTGGTGTCGCTGCTGGGGGGATGGGCGCCATGGGGAGCCGTGGGTCGCCGAATCATGCACGCCCCGCAAGCCGAGGCTGCTCCCACCTGTTCCGACAACACTGCTGCTGATGCTGCTGGTGCTGCTGCCGAGCGGCGACAGAGTTAACTGTCGACGACGTCTATTGAGGCTCAGCCTCGATTTTTTTCTGGCGCTGCCGCCTCCGCAGTTCCCACCGCTGACCGCCGGGGGATATCTCACTCCGAAATGTTGCGTGGGCCATTCCGCTGGCCGTGGAGTTGAAGCCGCCGGAGAGGGTATTGGTGCCTCGCGATGATGGTGGAGCCCAACACCACCGTTGTCGCGGCTGCTGACATTGTTTGTCGTCTGCCGGAGTCCTATTTCCGGTGTCGCACCATCAGCTTCAAATTGAGACTCGAGTGGTTTGGAGGCGGTCGCACCACCACCCCGCTGCAGCGGTTCCACTGTAGAGAAGACGTCGTGGCGGTGAGACGGAGGGAGCGCCTCGGGCGTGTGGTCACCAGCTGTGGGAGGCTGGCCCTGCGGTCTCCGGCGCTTTCCGTAAGTGCTCCTCGTCCTGCACGAGATAGGCTTCGGCTGGTCGATTTTTGAATGCTTGCTGCTGTTGCCACTGCTGTTGCTGGTGCCTTCGCTGCTGCCGTCACCAGCTATTCCGGCCTCGCACTGGGACGTCGGAAGCGTCACGAGGTTCATTTTTTCATGGGCACAGTCATTCACCGTGGGGACAGAGCTAATCTGCTGCTGACACTGCGTTGCGAGGCAGCTCTACGTTGTCACGTTCTGGGCCGCGGTACGCGGCCCGGCAAGGCCAGAGTGTTCGTATTTAAAAAAAGGTTTTCATAGGGTAAATAGAGGCGTTTATGTAACGGTTGATTCAAAAATTGATACGACAACATGCGCCGCTACACACACAGGCAGGCGATGCCAGTTTGCGCGGCTGACAACGATGGTGAAGGCCCCATTTCTTCCATCACCTAGACATGTAAGCTTCATCGAATCCTAGGGTCGAAGCTTGCACCCTATAGATCCGAGATGAGTGAATTCTGCGGAAATAATCAGAATCAAGAAGCGCTTGCACCCGAAAACTAATTCCGCCGCGTCTCATTTCTTGCTCTCCGCGACGATATGCTCGGCCGCAGGACGAGCCTCTCGGGCTTGGCTCTTGGAAGGCCGATGACGACGGATTGGGAAAAGAAAAGCAGAGCATCACCAGTACACCCGACTTGTTCCGAAGAAGCCTTGGTGATCCAACAGACACGGGCCCCCCAGGGTACGACTGTATACAGACTACGTAAAACATTTGTTGATTTCAGTGTTCGTATCATATAAGACGCACCAGGTACAAATAGTATACCTGGTACCTGCTACACGGTAGTACGTGGCCGTGCGGTGTGATAGTAAGTACGTTCAAATCCACCTGTGGTCGTAAGTCGTTAGTTCGTTCTTTCGTGGGGGGCGTCGACTGCCCGTGGTATCAGCAGGTAGTGCTTGCTCCATTTGTATTGGTTTACTGGCCTACAGCCTAGGACACCTAACAAGAAATAGGCTAATAAAAATGCCAGACTGATATTTAGAGCAAAATAGGAAATTCGTTGTCTAGAAGTTAGTGTATATAGCACCCCCTCTCAAATAAGAAATCCAGCCTGGGCCAGATTTCCTGTTTCTTATTAGGTGTCCTATACTGCTGTATGCGTCCTGAATAACGTCTGCACAAGTCTGCCCTCTAGGTTAGGGGTTATGGTTTCATACTCAATGCTGTAGGATCAACGACCAACTGCGATCCGACCTTTTCAGGGGATATACTGTTGCTGCTGGCTCGATTGCTCGATAAACAGGTCGGCTCCTCCGTGGGTCGAAAGTGGCCACGGGCAAGCGTCAGTCGCTGCCGGCGAATCGAACCGAGCATGCCTCTGGACGCGATCGAGAGAGATCCTCGTCGAAGCTTGGAATGGAGTTGCTAGGTGAGAAAGAGAATCCGGGTTTCTACTGCTGGTGTACACCACCAATATGAAGGCAGCACACACCGATAGGGAGTACCTGGTATTCTAGTAAATTTAGTGGGCTTCTGGTGTTTTTGATCTGTGAATGCGTGATATTTGTTCTCTGTGAAGCGTATCATGTTTCGGAGGACACCAACCACCTCGTACAAGAGCGTGGGTGGTGGTTAGACTACAGCAGCATCAAAACGAACAACACAAGTCCAGTGGTGTGGGGCATTTCTGGCGTGCGTTGTGCAACTGCGCAATGTATCGTCCGTATTGCTCATTTTTCGTTCCAGGATATTACCAATAAAATGTGCCCATCGCCGTCACGTACCCGGGCAAGCAGGGATCGAGGCGGCGCCATACCCAAGGCCACCTACATGCGGATCCACGTTGAGGCAAGTCACGGGTTTCCATTTTGAAAGATGTGCATTGTGCTATCGATTCTCGGTTAATGTTCTACTGTACACTCGGTACGCAACACCTGCGAGGTTGGACTACCCCCTTAGATCTGGCAGAATCGCCGGGTATTAGGGCCATATACCAGGTGCCTGGTGACAAATAGTGCATACAAGCACCACGATGTTTCTTTGTCAACAAATCGTCCTTCCCCAAAAATGGCGTGGTTTTAATTTGTACATTTCTGGCCTTTGCGGGCGTTTCGACGGTACAATATTTAATACTTCCAAGTGTTGCGTCAATCCACCGTATTGTACTATACGTGATAGCGTTCCCGCCGTGTGATGCACTGCCACGAACTACGGCTGCGATGGCTAATTTAATTGCGTCAGTCCACCGTATGATATGTCATAGCGTTTCCGCCGTGTGATGCGCTTCCACGGAGTTGGGTGCGATGGCTAACGGAGCACGCCATGTCCGAGCTCTTGGAATGATCTAGTCTGACATTCGGCTACATCGTAACCTAACCCTCAAAATTACCTTGACGTGACTGACCTGCAGATATACCGCAGAGTGGAAGAGGCGCAGTCCATAGCGCGGCCTTCGACCGGCTCTGAGCCATGCGACTTACGTTCTGTCGCAGAGATGAACTGGGCGGCAAGCAGCAAGGCAAGCCGGAGGAAGTCTGCTCTAGATGTTATACGTACGTGCTGGTAGTCAGTCTATTATGGCGAGAAGACTCTTACACTCGGCGTTCTGAGCGCTGAAGCGGCATCCTTGGCGACGTTTCGTTTTGGCGCGTGCTGTATATATACGAAGCACAACTACAGTAACTATAAAGTCATTTGGGCTGGCCGGTGCCACTTGCCTCGTTACTCGCCCGGTGGTGACTACTTCTTGTTTTCTTTACGTAGTTTTCAAGAGTTTTTTTGGTGATGTTCGTTCTGCCCGGTGGCTTCGGACGCGTAGCTAGCTGGGACGAGGAACAAAAACGCCTGCTGTGTTCTCCCATATCTGCTTGCGAGACCCCGCGGGGTCTGAAGTCAACCACAATCCCGAATGGGGAACCCTTGTGTACTGTATATAGTCGTTGGTTGTTACAAGTTGTTGTTGTTGCTGCCGCTGTTGGTGTTGCTGTTGCTGCTGCTGTTCTCGCATTCATCCATCGCCATGAGAAAAAAAGAGAGGTCCATGGGCCCAAGAGAGAAGACCCCCACAATCATGTCGAGTCGATTCATCTGGTCGTCGACGTGAAATTTTCGCGCGCACCAGCGCGGTAAGCGAGCATAACGCGATTCGATGAGCGACGTCCATCGTGTCATGAATCAGCGGATCGGAGCGCGGTTCTACTAGTAGAAAGTGTTGCACCGAATACAAACGGTTTTACAAATTACGGTTTCACAAATTTCCACACATCGCACAGATCGCGATCTAGATCATATTGATCACCTAGATCATTTCGATAATCTAGATAATGTATTCGACGATAAAGTATGTTGGGCAAGAGTCGTATCATACAGACCCCATCCAGCAAATACCATGTGTGCACAAGAGCCGTGGTATATTGACCCCCCCCCTCCAGCAAACCTGATCCGTGTTTGTTTTTTATTCAATGAATCAGATAGCTCCGAGCACAGCAGCAGCAGCAGCAGCAGCAGCATGGACGTTTCGCTTTTCCCACATATGACTGACTACTCGCATTGCTATAGAGACTACTCAGGGACATATCCTGGCTTTCCTGAAACTAAATCAGCAGCTGTGAGATCGAGGGTTTCATTTAAAGCTCATTTTTGGAAGCGGCGTGGTATGATCCTTCGATCGCGCATACCTGGTATAATACCTTCCCCGAAAACTCTAGATGATGAAGTAGATATCTGACCTGTCCCGTGTTGTGCCATTTTGTCCCCGGGTACTGGAAACCCCACCCCTCAACGACCGTGTTCTCAAGTGCACTAACTGGTAAATATTGCGGTGTCGCAGGGGCGCGCTGTCATGGGCTTCGAGCAGTTCGAGCAGGCGTGGTTCGGCATGGCCAAAGGGTGAGATCTGCGCGTATGATGTCGATGCCGCCATGACGCCACACACAAGCACGGCTGTTGTCGGAGTGGGGGGGGGGCGTGTTTGAGCTGCAGTGGACGTGTGTAGGGGGCCCTGTGTACACACATGCGATCATATCGTTCTACGTACCCTCGTTGTTTGTATTTCGTCGCATGTATATATACGTACGAAACTTGTCGTCTCATATTGAAACAAATGCCGTCAGGCGTTTCGATTGGGTTGGCTTGTAGCCAGCCACTTGTTATCACTGGAAATGTTGTAAGCACCATGTCTATACTACGCAGGGGTATAGCATTCCCCCACGCATCGTCTCCTTTAAACCTAAAACAAGCAGTTTTTTTAGTTATTTCACCCCCCACTAAATGCTGGTACATGCCAGTGCGAGGTATCTGCTGCCGTTGTATGGCGGTACTACATGTTACAACACAGCAGTACCCGACATCCAAAGTTCGCTATGTATGCCCGACAACATCACACAGAGCCGAGAAATCGAAGGAGGTCTGGCTCATAAAGCCCCTATCTATGACAGTGCTATGGAGTTTTTTGGTGTATGTCGTGATGTCGTGGCGCTCGGAACAGGGCACGCTCCCGCCATTACCTTGTTTGTTTCCGCCCGATCGCGCGCACACCGTATCACTGCGTAAGGTCCATGATCGCACAAACGACATACCTGATACCTGGTATCCACAACACTAGTACCCCAGCTTCCCAAAGTAGGATAGATCGTCTTTACGGGATTAAAGCATGCCGACGTTGCGATCGCAAGCTAGTTTAATTGACCCCCTCCCGGTTCTCGGCAAATCGTCGCTTTGTATTCCCTCCCGATGATATACACCGTTGGGCTTCCCTTGCAGGCTAGGAGTCACGGCAGACGTGGGTCAGTACGGGATGTTTTGTTCTGCTGCACACGAGGCTTGCTGCAAGATTGGCGCGGAGCAGCAGGTGCAGTCGGACGTTTGATTACGAGCAACTCTTATTAATAGGTTGCTAAATGTTTCACGATCACCTCAATCAAGGGGCTAGGATATGCCTGAATTTTGAGGTGGGGTGATTCGGGAGTTCCTGTAGAAACTCTGAAGCCGGACATCCGCAAACTCCGACCGAAAAGCTCCCAGAACATATTTTGTTTGTTTTTAAGTGCCTTCCGCCAACGGCACCAACGTACACATTATTGATGACCGTTGAAATCATCCACCAGCGCGATTTGGTGAAGTAAGGCAGCAGAGAGAGAGTAAGGGGTGCTAAGGCATGCCCTGTCTTTCGTTTTTTATCGCGATGCTAGCGAGACTAAGGCATGCCTATCCTGCATTTGCTTTTATTAATATTCGTTTTAATCACGAAACCGTATGGGTGTTGTCTCGTCGCTACTGGTACGCTGCACATTACACGGCACGGCGAAGCGTGCAGTGCACAGCTTGCAGAGACGTGTCGTAATTAGCACGACAATTGACAGCCCTTTATTAATAGTCGATATGGTCGGTTGGTCCCTGATTCCGTTCAGAATACTCGTATAGGCCGAAAGCCAAAAAGCCAAAAGCCAAACTTTCCCAATAATAGGCTGTCGTCAAATGTGTGTGTGTTTTTCTGGTGGTAAACCTGGCTAGGATGCTAACCTATTATATTACTTCATTTTTTGCCCTTGGACAGACAATGCACAGCGCGAGCGTCAACAACAATGCGACAAAAACACAAAAACACATTTACACAGCCTGTTTTGCGGGGGGGGGGGGGTTACCGGTTATACACAGCTCCTATACCCTCACCGCAAACACTGCAGCTATGCACACCACACAGGCGGGGAAATAAACCTGAATAAGCTAATGAGATACAGTGAGTAACCCTATTTGAGAGAGGTGTAGTATGTACAGGCCGAAAACAACTCTCTCTTAGCTAGCCCTCTCTCTTGTCCACAGTGGAAAATATATACTAGGTTTAGTGCAGGCGGGTCCAGCCGATCTGGCCTCTCTTTACTGTACTACCACTCTGTTCCAAAATGTAAGCACCGTTTTCATTCAATTTTAATGTGAAAAAGGTGCTTATATTTCGGAACAGAGTGGTATTCTCTTATATAGGGTACCTTCCCTCTCTTAAGTCGAGGTACCCACTGTGCGCCAATGGACCCCTCACCGCTTCCGATCCCCCCGCTGCAGCAGCTGCTGCACGTTGCGACGGCCTCGCCTGGCTGCACGCGACAAGGAAGCCGGCTAGATCGTACAGCCAAATGGTCGACGGCTAGCGGAGGCTCAACGAGCCTCAGTGACCTCCCGCCCAGAAGTCCGCTGAGAGGCTCTTTTCCCGGCGACATGGGAAAGGTAAGTATTTCACACCTATCATAGGACAGATAGATCAGATAGATGATCAATTCCCACTTCTGATGATCTAGATCTTTCAAAGCAGATGTATTACCGATCTTGTATGATCTGCATGATCTGTATGGTATGTATGATCTGTATGATCTGTATGATCTGTATAATCTGTATGATCTGTATGATCTGTATGATCTGTATGATCTGTATGATCTGTATGACCTGTATGATCCGCATGATCTGTATGATCTGTATGGTATGTATGATATGTATGATCTGTATGATATGTATGATCTGCATGATCTGTATGGTATGTATGATCTGTATGATCTGTATGATCTGTATGATCTATATGAACTGTATGGTATGTATGATCTGTATGATCTGTATGATCTGTATGATCTATATGAACTGTATGGTATGTATGATCTGTATGATCTGTATGATCTATATGATCTGTAGGATCTAGCTCATGTTGCCGGGTGGGAGCCGTACAATCCGCATGATCTAGGACATGTTTCCTGGGTTGGATCTATCTGTACTACTCGTATGCAGGTCCTGCACAATCTCTCACACCGGTAGGTGAGGAGCTAGATGCTCTAGATGATCTGTAGATAGATAGATCATGATCTGTCCGAGCTGATACATCTTGTGAACGTGTATAGCGTTGCACCCTCGTGCTGCCGTGGCGGTCGCCGTTTCGCGGGGTGGCAGCAGGTGGCAGAAGCTGTTAGAATGCTCTATTGTTTCCAAAAGAGATGTCATCAGCCACCAATAAGTCATGACCAGTTCTGCCATCGCGTCGTTTAGTCGTCGTTTCCCCTACCCTGCTCGCTTCCCGAAGAGGATAGCAGTCGCTTACATGCCATCTTCTGGTAGACATGTTACGTCGACAACACTTTGCGTCCTCTTTGTGGCGGGTATAGACCGGTGTAGGCGGGGGAGAAACATCCTTCCATATATGATACGTACGAAGACAACTCGCCCGGGGAGATGCGAAGCAGCCCAGGAGAGAGTGCTGCTCCAAACCTTCAAATTTAAGTGCAAGCACGTTCATTCACAAACGTCTTCATCCGTCATTCGTAAGACTTGCCGAAGGCGTTCTCACTTATGATTTAAGGCCTCCCCGAAAAGCGTCACTGGAACCACTGTCGTAGAACGCCTCTTTTTACCTCTATAGTGGTCCCAGTAACACTTTCCCACAGGTGGCCGGGACCCCCGCCCCTCCCGCTGCACGATGTGAGCCATAAAAACATGCGTGTGTGAGAAGTTGAACAACGAAACACGCAGGCCATTAAGCGTACCGACACTGAGAGGCTGTCGAGCGCATCTCATCGCGGGGGTTTGCTATATATATCATTCAACGCCCATATCATTCAACGAGGGAGGGGGCATCGCGGCCACCTGTGTGTGGTTGTGTGTTTGTGTTCAATTCTCCCTTCTGATCGGCGCGGCGGGGTTTATTTTCGTGGCAGGCACCCGGTATCGGTCGCGACGAAAGTGAGAGGTGGCTGCTGACGTCGGCAAGCCCCATGTGCAAGGACGGACAGACCCCACAAAAGCTGTGCACAGCCGCGGTGGAAGCACGTGAGTGGCGCGCCCAGACGGGTTCAATCCCCACTCCCCCCCTCCTTGAACGGGTGGGATGTTCTTGCAGGCAGCGGCAGAGCGTTGATACGGGCGTCGTTTTCTCGAGCGGAAAAAAGGAGGCGGCCGAGAAACTCGTATAAGTTGGAAAGCAGTACCGGTAACTGTTTCTGATTGAAAACCGTGCATACCTCGGACAGATCATCTACAGATAGATCAGATAGATAATTCCCACAGTTCATGATCTAGGTATTTCAGGGCAGATATCTGTATGATCTGTACAATCTGTATGATGTGTATGATCTGTATGATCTGTATGATCTGTATGATCTGTATGATCTGCATGATCTGTATGATCTGTATGATATGTATGTCCTGTATGACCTGTATGACCTGTATGACCTGTATGATCTGTATGATCTGTATGATATGTATGATCTGTATGATCTGTATGACCTGTATGACCTGTATGATCTGTATGATCTGTATGATCTATGTGATATGTATGATCTGTATGATCTGTATGATCTGTATGATCTGTATGATCTGTATGATCTGTATGATCTGTACGAGCTAGCTCTCATGTTGCCGGGTGGAATCCATATATTTCTGCATGGCCATTTGTCCTGGGTTGGATCTGTAACTACTCCTGCACAGCATATCATAACGGCAGGTGAAGATCTGTATGATCTATAGATGATCTGTCAGACATGTGAAACCGTTCTCGCATTGAGGTGAAAAAAAAACTAAAAAATTGTGTCCCCCGAAAGGCATCTAATCCCTGACTGCACATATTGCTGCGTCATTCCGCTGATGTCTCAGACCTCCCGATGCACTGAGTTACAACATCTTGCCAAGGAGTGACACTGTACGTAGCGCCATTGACATGTTGCTGTCGAAATTTTGCAAGCGTGTGATTTCTTCACCAGGCCTGATAACCCTTTCCCGCTATTTTATTTTCTCTCTGCTTGTAAAATAGGACGGAGCTTACGTACGCTCAGATCAACAGTCCCTCCGATGCTGACTCAATCGTTCCGGCAGATTTCCCCAATCTCGTGTGCCGCCAGGGGGTTCGTCGGGGGCTTCACAGCCAGTAGGCTTGGCTTGCTATCAAAATTGTTTATTCACGCCTGGCTCTACGTACCGATTTTTCTCTCCCGTGTACGTTCTTGTGCATCGGCCGTCCTGACCACGGCAAAAAAAAGCAAAAATATTATCACCGGGGTGTGCTATCTTCCGTTTCAGTAATACGGGTACATATACGAAGTATAAGTTTTCCCCTTCTACCCCGCCCACACGTCATCGAAACCCCTTGTCCTTCAGACACTTTCCCGGAGATGGTTGCTCCCCCGGACGCTAGAGCGAAGCCTGGGCCGGGGGACAACGGTGAATCGAGAGAAGACCACCCGGGGGGGAGCGGCGGTGCGTACTGTGGTGGCATCACTGTCCCGGGGGCACAAGCACCGAAAATGTGAGATGATCGGAGAAAGTGGGGAGAGGAGGGGGGGGAGGGGAAGAGAAGGGGGGAAATGAGGGGTGAGAGAGGAGGGAGGGAGGGAGGAAAGGAAGGAGTGAGATGGGAAGGGAGAGGGGGGGAGGAAGGTCAAGGCGATGGAAAAGGTGTGTGATAAATACCGCTGTTTTACTCACTACAGTTAGCAGCGGGATTCATGACGATTTAGACGTAAACACAAGAAAAAATGTCCCGAGCTCGCGTGTGGTCTACAGCCGGGAGAAAAAATATTTAGGAAATCAACCAATCCGCGAAGCCGAATAAAGACACACGTCACCAACAAAAAACTGTTCATACCACAGCATTCTAAAACCAATGGAAAAACAAAAGCCCGGCATCGAGAGCACGGAGCACGGAGGCAGCCACGTTGTTGCTGCTGTGCTCTCGCTGCTTGGATGTGCGCATCATGACCAGGCCCGGGGCGCAGAGTAGGAGCGTACACGCAGACGCGCGAGCGAGAGCAGATCACGCCTTTAGTGTGGCCCTTTGAGATTGGCAGCCGGCAGTACGACAATGCTACCCCCCCGCATCGTGGGGATCACGTCGAAGGCTGACCTTGCTTGCTGCTGCTGCATGATACCTTGCATGTATACTGGTGGTATAGCAGCAGTACACCACAATATCTCTTGGTTTGCCAGGATGGACCTCGCCGATACTCTGTGAGGCCGACGGCACTCTCCACAGGAGTGTGCCCAAGCTCTAGCCCACGTGCAACTTACTGCTGTGGCGTGTGCGGCTTGGATTGGCACACGCATCATTCTGTCAGTGGCCGCAGTCGGCGGCTGAGACACTTTTCCAAGCTGTCTCGAAATATAAGCACCACTTTATACTTAAATCAATGAATAAAAGATGCTTATATTTCGGGACAGAGAGGTACCCACGAAGTATCTATACGTATCTCTCTGCCCGTAAACGTAAGCACCTTTTTATATTCATATATATGATTAACCCGTCCTTATATTCGCGAACAGAGCGGTATCGTAGATATTCTCATCGTTTTCCCGTACTCGTGTGACACAGCAGCAGTGAGTCATGCTACGTTCGCATCATAAAGCAAGGGGGAACTCGCCTCCCGCAGCATAAGGCACGGCCACAGACGCTCTTCGCTGCCGCGATAACACCAGGTGTGGTGGCAATAGCTAGGCGTGCGGCCTCGCCCGGATCTGGCGCCGTTGACCCGATACAACGAAGGCAATTTGTTTTTGTTTTATTTTTGCCCTGATGAGCTTGCAGTTTTTTTCTTTTTTCATCCCACGAGTTTCCCAGGAAGAGCACCAACTTCTGAGCACAATTTCTCGCCAGCTACCTCATGAATTCGAGCGTGGTTTGTTTTGCCGCTTGCGCCAACTCCTAGTAAAGGGCAAGGCACCCATGAAATCTGCAGCCATTTCAATTTGTTCTGCCCAGAGGGATAGATACGTTCATCCCCCCAAAATCCACGTTTTCCCGTATATTTACCCTCCGCTAGACGTGAAAATCAACTGCAGCTAAAAAAACATCCTGCCATCCTGTCGGTTCCCACCCTATTCACGTGTAGGTCGAACGTCATCGCCTGATTCGTTTTCAGTGTCAAGTTATTCGTAATACACTGCCATCCTTCAATGTAGTCTAAAACCAAGTTAAATAGGGCGGTGGCAAATATTTTTCGAATGTTTTTTTTCCCATTTTTTTCGAACGGTTTTGTCAATAGACCGGGCACTTTTTTGGGATATTTCGTCTTGGATCCCGCTGCTAACAGTCTGTGGGGTGTGGGGTGATAGAAACCTAGATATTTGTGCGGAATGGTCGCTTAAACTATATTATTGTCTAGCGGTCGGATCTCCCCCCCTCCCTCTCTGTCCCCCCCCCTGCCTGGTTGGTGAAAACCCAACGTGCTCCGTCCCCGCATTGTAGGGATGCGAGGGTCTATGGTCATATGACTACGGCCGTGCACGACATGAGTACACCCCCCCCCCTACGACTACGACCATGCATGGCATGAGTACACACCCCCGCCCCCCTGGGCACAGACGACGCATTAAAGCGTGATGGCGCCGTGTGAAAAAGCGGGGAGTTGTCTGTCCGATTAGTTGCGCACGGTCTTGATTCAAGACACCCGAACGCGAACATGCCATTCCGGTTGCTGCGTATGAAACCACCCCTCCCGCCCTCCCTCCCTCCCTCCCTGCCCTGCNCTCCGTCCCGGCATTGTAGGGATGCGAGGGTCTATGGTCATATGACTACGGCCGTGCACAACATGAGTACACCCCCCCCTCTTGTTATCGGGTCTACGGTCATACGACTACGGTCATGCATGACATGAGTATACCCCCCTCCCCCTGCAATATTACCCCCCCCCCTCTTACTGTAGTGGCATGCAGCTCACCCTCCATATCATGCGACTCGCCCCAATATCTCACGGGGTTTCGTGCTTGGTGCAAGCAATCAATGTCTGCCTGGTCGGTGAAACCCCGACGTACTCCGTCTCGGCATTGTAGGGACGCGAGGGTCTATAGTCATACGACTACGGCCATGCATGACTTGAGTACACCATCCCCACCGCGGCCCCCCCCCCCCCCCCCCCCCTGGTTATCACTTGTCTCCCTACCTCCTGCCTATCGTTCTCTACCCTGCAAGTGATCGGCGATCTTGGCCCCCGGCATGGGTAAAGCTGAAGAGCGACAGCCAGGGGAAGGGAGTCGCCGACGGCGGCGGCAGCAACCAAGCGCTGGTTCTCGCCAGAGGGATGTTCTCGACACCATCACATCATTCGAACCCACCAGGAACGGACTCTCAGGTACTTACTTACGATCGGCCGCAAGCGAAGGCGCTACCACTACCGCCGTTACCGCCGCCGCCGCCGCCGCCGCCGCCGCCGCCGCTGCTCCCACCACCGCTACCGCTACCGCTACCGCTGCCGCGAGAGCGAGGGCGAGGGCGAAAGCGAGGGCGAGAGCGAGAGCGAAAGCGACGGCTATGTACTTTATGTGCTTCGGTCTTTCAATGTTCATTATCCGATCCTAGAGTTTGTAACCGATGGTTTTCGTGTTTTGACGATAATGCTCAACGAGAGAGCTTAAGCAGAACGAGTGCAATATATTTGGTGTGCTTACGTAGTTTACGCCTTCTTCGCTCTTCCGAACGCTATTTTTGTAACCGGACGATGTTTTTGTTTGACGGTGGTCCTTCTTGACGGGAGCCGATGACCTCTGGACACCTACAGTAAGTCCTTCGAGCGAGTGCGCGCGAGGCACCCCCCCCCTCTACGTCTACCCCCCACCCGGTGCTCCGTCTCGAAAGGGATGCGTGCTCAATGGTCAAATTACTAAGGCAAGCAACAAATGAGTACCCCCCCCCCCTCTCTGAAACCCCCCCCCCTATAAATATATGATATATTTATAGGTTGGGTTGGCGTCGGTTGGCAACGACGCTGTAAAACACGCCACTCGCTGCGTGAGCTAGACAACCAGGGTGCCGTTTTTTTTTTGGCGGTCACTAAAGCTGGCGGTCGAGTAGATCATTTGTGCGGGGTGGAGAACCTTTGCTCCGCACAATGGGAATGGTCGTATCACGTAGTGTTAATATGGTAAGGCATCCGCGAGGCAGTTACATAGTAAAACCCATTGCTGTCTCCGGAAGTGGCCACACCAGAAATTAAATTAACTCATTGAAGCTGCCATCCGTATGCAAGTCCGCCTCAGAGGCGGTTTTTCGCAGGATTCAGCTCACCCTCCATGCGACTCGCCCAATACCTCACGGCGCTTCGCGCTTGGTGCAAGCAATGTCTGCCTGGTTGGTGAAAACCCAACGTGCTCCGTCCCGGCATTGTAGGGGTGCGAGGGTCTATGGTCATACGACTACGGCCGTGCACGATATGAGTACAGCACCCCCCCCCCCCCCCCCCTCTCTGCAACATGGAAACCGCTAAGCATTCCCTGTAGTTCCAGAACACGGGAACTGCTGTCCATATAGCGCGGCGACCCCCTTTTCCTTCCAAGCAATGCCTTCCTGGTCGGTGGAAACCCGACGTGCTCCGTCGCGGTATTGCGGGGATGCAAGGGTCTATATGGTCAGATGACTACGGCCATGCGTGACGCAATCCGGGAACACGGAGACTGCTACCGATCTCCTACAATCCCTCCATACAGGGCCGTTTCGTTCTTACCGCCATGTAGTGCTGTGTCTGGTATGTATGTATAGGCCTCTTACCGCTACATACCAGCATGTTTGTCTGAGGTGTCATGTACGATATTTTTCAGATGTTTTGTTTATTTACTTTTCGTTTTTTTTCTTCTTCCTCCTGAGGTGCTTTTCCACTCCAGAGTTATTGGGGCCTATCCTGTGACCACTGACTGCATTGTGGCCATGAGGTAATGTGACAACCGCAACAGTAATTGTCGTGTCTGGAAGGTGTCTTACCGCTATACACTGGTGCACCCGGTGGATGTCTTGCCGGCTTAAATTATGCCGTGTCTGGTAGGTGAAGGATCTGGACACCCGATTGCTGATTGGCTCCGTCTCCCAGAAGGCGCTGTGGCTGCAGGAGGAGCTAAGACACAACCGCACCAGGTCAGCAAACACACTATTAATATGTACATATTGTAACTATTACGATTGCTCCTAGTAATTGCCATAAAGCAAATTCTAAACTCGGAGATTTCTACGTAGCATTCTCAATAAAAATCAGAATTTTACAAAACAAACATCGATGGAAAGAAAGCGTATTATGATCAACCGCGTGGAGTAAACAGACCAGATCCGGGATCGACGCAGCGGTTCCTGAGGTGCACGCATTTACGGTTCCCTGTGGACCTACTTGCTACAGTAGGGGCCTCCGTCATATATACGAAACCCGTCTTTTTGGACCCGTCAAGGCCTTTTCTTACCTTAATATATTGGTGTTAGTGAAGGGGCGGTCAATCAAGAGGCCAAGGCGCTGTCTCTTAGGGTATTTTCCGGTCAGCCTTGGCCTTAATATACTAGTTTTAGTGTAAGGGGTGGCCAGTCGAGCGGTCAATCCAGGTCAAACCCCGGCCTCCTACGTACGTATCGTAGCTTATTTTGTATCGTCTCCAAGAACAAAAACATTTTTACTGGTGATTACTTTATTTCGCCCACAATTATTTTCAATGCACTTCGAAACATGCACTACACGCGGACGCCGAAGTCGCGGTTGGCTGTACCGGGTATAAACACCGTACGTAGACATACTCGTACACATTCGAGACCCTCATTTGGTATTGTTTGATTGGCACGTCTACCGCCCTCTCTCACTCGCCCCTCTCTGACTCTGCCTGTCTCTGCCTGTCTGTGCCTGTCTGTGCCTGTCTGTGCCTGTCTGTGCGTGTCTGTGCGTGTCTGTGCGTGTCTGTGCGTGTCTACGCCTGTCTGTGCCTACCTGTGCCTGTCTGTGTCTCTCTGCCTGTCTCTGCCTGTCTTTGCCGCGATCGCCACCTCCAAAAGGCTTATCGAGCTGCAACGACATCCCGGCCGCGAGCTTCCGGCGCTGGTGCCCGAATCGCCGGCGCCGTCCCCTCGAACAGAGAAAAAAAGCGGTAAGTTCCGCCTCGAAAGCATATTGAGCCGCTCACCCTACCAATTTTCGAGTGATCGGTCGCTGTATAAGTATCGTCGGTTCTCTGCGTCTTGGGCCCCCCCGAGCGATCCCCAAGGTCACCGCGTTGAAGATGGCTGCTGCGTGTTCGGTGTTACCTCTTTAACACCCGCACCGCTTTCCATCCTTCTTCGTTTTTTTGGCAGCTTTCCTTATCCCTGGCGGTGGTACATGATGAGTGTTGGCTACCGTACGCATATGATGTTAGGAATTATTCCTGCGTAACAAACGGGAAACTTGCAATTCGTGACAAAACCCAAAGACGATCTCGTGACAGTCAGTGTAAATTGGCGTTGTGTCTTGTAAATATGTATCACGTTGTCAAAATGAAAATCATGTTATAGTTGCCACGAGTCGTGTGGACCTCATTTTTGCTCGAGTTTGAAAAACAAAAAGAAGCTCGGCGTTGTCACGATCCGCGATAACTATCATGATTCGTCAAACTTTTGTAGACTGCGTCACGACTTGGACCTGTAGCACTGGCTCTGCCTCGCTGAGTGCTACGCTCGCAGGTCGGCTACTGCGGACAGGCCCAAGATGCTCCAGGCTCGTGTACCGGTGCAATTATACCCCGAGTTGATCTGATTAGCCCGACTTCTTTCGTACGTACAAAAACCGTATTTGTTCGTGCCTCGACTAGTATTCCGCTGTTGTTTTGTCGCGATTCGTGGCATTTTGTTTTCGTTCGGGAAATGAGCCCTCAACAGTCGATATCTGGACCAACTTGTTTATTTCGTAGCATCTGTGACGGTGAGGGTTAGACGTATCTATCGTAGATCTCAGAACACGTACGCAGGGACGGAGACATCATAAAGTCAAGCACCAAAGATCCGGCCAGACCGGATCTGAGGGCGTTAGAGGTCCGCTAAGCGTAGACCTCTCCCCTCAAGCTGGCTCGATGCTCCTCCATCCTTAATACCCGATTGGGGTGAGACTCGATGAGTCCCCCACGGTGCCAGAACTATAATAGACCGCCGTGCTCTCACGGCGTAGCATCTCCTTGCTAATCATAAGAAAGAACTGTGCTCGGTTACGTCGACCGTAACGACGGCTACAAGGGACCATCGCTCCGGGACCTCTCCAAGGCGACTTCTACGCGACAGCGACGACGACGGCGGAGCCTAGTAATTACACATCGATCGAATACAATGAGCCAGCGCAGTAGAGCTCACGGGGAGCGCTCCCCGTCTCGAAGCCCACGGGCCGAAGCGCGCACGTTACTACTTTTACTATTATCTCTGAGATTATGAGACGGCTTCAGAAATTTTGCAGCATAACCTGGTACTGCGTGCCCACTGTTGCTTGCTTCCCATTCAGCCCTCCCCCCCCTCCTTGTCCCCCCCCCCTCCCACTCCAAGGAAAAAACGGTGATTTCACACTATCCACAGCTACCGCCACCACCGCCGCCGCCGCCACGCGGGCACTGCCATAACGTGTCAGCTGTCTGCCATACATTTCCATCATCCCCTTTGTCCCTCCCCCCACGCAAGTCCCTATAAATATATGATATATTTATAGGTTGGGTTGGCGTCGGTTGGCAACGACGCTGTAAAACACGCCTCTCACTGCGTGAGCTAGACAACCAGGGTACCGTTTTGTTTTCCTTGTTTGTTTTTGGCGGTCACCAAAGCTGGCGGCCTTGTTAAATCATTTGTGCGGGGTGGAGAACATTTGCTCCGCACAAGGGGAATGGTCGTATCACGTAGTGCGTATATGGTAAGGCACCAGCGAGGCAGTTACATAGTGCTCCCATTGCTGTCTCAGGGAGTGGCCACACCAGAAATTAAATTAACTCATTGAAGCTGTCATCCATATGCAAGTCCGCCTCAGAGGCGGTTCTTAGCAGGATGCAGCTCACCCTCCATGCGACTCGCCCAATACCTCACGGCGCTTCGCGCTTGGTGCAAGCAATGTACCCCTCCCCCCGACTTTACAAGTCCAAAATAAAAAACCACCCCCTGCCTGGTCGGTGAAAACCCAACGTGCTATGCTCCGTCCCGGCATTGTAGGGATGCGAGGGTCTATGGATATCATACGACTACGGCCATGCATGAAAATGAAGTACCCCCCCCCCCCCCTCATATAAATATTGTATATTTATAGGTTGGGTTGGCGTCGGTTGGCAACGACGCTGTAAAACACGCCACTCGCTGCGTGAGCTAGACAACCAGGGTGCCGTTTTTTTTTGTTATTTTTTTTTGGCGGTCACCAAAGCTGGCGGTCGAGTAGATCATTTGTGCGGGGTGGAGAACTTTGTTCCGCACAAGGGGAATGGTCGTATCACGTAGTGTTAATATGGTAAGGCGTCCGCGAGGCAGTTACATAGTAAAACCCATTGCTGTCTCCGGAAGTGGCCACACCAGAAATTAAATTAACTCATTGAAGCTGTCGTCCATATGCAAGTCCGCCTCAGAGGCGGTTCTTAGCAGGATGCAGCTCACCCTCCATGCGACTCGCCCAATACCTCACGGCGTTTCGCGCTTGGTGCAAGCAATGTCTGCCTGGTTGGTGAAAACCCAACGCGCTCCGTCCCGGCATTGTAGGGATGCGAGGGTCTATGGTCATATGACTACGGCCGTGCACAACATGAGTACACCCCCTGGTCATATGACTACGGCCGTGCACGACATGAGTACACCCCCCCCCCCCCCCCCCCCCCCCCTCTCTGCAACATGGAAACCGCTAAGCATTCCCTGTAGTTCCAGAACACGGGAACTGCTGTCCATATAGCGCGGCGACCCCCTTTTCCTTCCAAGCAATGCCTTCCTGGTCGGTGGAAACCCGACGTGCTCCGTCGCGGTATTGCGGGGATGCAAGGGTCTATATGGTCAGATGACTACGGCCATGCGTGACGCAATCCGGGAACACGGAGACTGCTACCGATCTCCTACAATCCCTCCATACAGGGCCGTTTCGTTCTTACCGCCATGTAGTGCTGTGTCTGGTATGTATGTATAGGCCTCTTACCGCTACATACCAGCATGTTTGTCTGAGGTGTCATGTACGATATTTTTCAGATGTTTTGTTTATTTACTTTTCGTTTTTTTTCTTCTTCCTCCTGAGGTGCTTTTCCACTCCAGAGTTATTGGGGCCTATCCTGTGACCACTGACTGCATTGTGGCCATGAGGTAATGTGACAACCGCAACAGTAATTGTCGTGTCTGGAAGGTGTCTTACCGCTATACACTGGTGCACCCGGTGGATGTCTTGCCGGCTTAAATTATGCCGTGTCTGGTAGGTGAAGGATCTGGACACCCGATTGCTGATTGGCTCCGTCTCCCAGAAGGCGCTGTGGCTGCAGGAGGAGCTAAGACACAACCGCACCAGGTCAGCAAACACACTATTAATATGTACATATTGTAACTATTACGATTGCTCCTAGTAATTGCCATAAAGCAAATTCTAAACTCGGAGATTTCTACGTAGCATTCTCAATAAAAATCAGAATTTTACAAAACAAACATCGATGGAAAGAAAGCGTATTATGATCAACCGCGTGGAGTAAACAGACCAGATCCGGGATCGACGCAGCGGTTCCTGAGGTGCACGCATTTACGGTTCCCTGTGGACCTACTTGCTACAGTAGGGGCCTCCGTCATATATACGAAACCCGTCTTTTTGGACCCGTCAAGGCCTTTTCTTACCTTAATATATTGGTGTTAGTGAAGGGGCGGTCAATCAAGAGGCCAAGGCGCTGTCTCTTAGGGTATTTTCCGGTCAGCCTTGGCCTTAATATACTAGTTTTAGTGTAAGGGGTGGCCAGTCGAGCGGTCAATCCAGGTCAAACCCCGGCCTCCTACGTACGTATCGTAGCTTATTTTGTATCGTCTCCAAGAACAAAAACATTTTTACTGGTGATTACTTTATTTCGCCCACAATTATTTTCAATGCACTTCGAAACATGCACTACACGCGGACGCCGAAGTCGCGGTTGGCTGTACCGGGTATAAACACCGTACGTAGACATACTCGTACACATTCGAGACCCTCATTTGGTATTGTTTGATTGGCACGTCTACCGCCCTCTCTCACTCGCCCCTCTCTGACTCTGCCTGTCTCTGCCTGTCTGTGCCTGTCTGTGCCTGTCTGTGCCTGTCTGTGCGTGTCTGTGCGTGTCTGTGCGTGTCTGTGCGTGTCTACGCCTGTCTGTGCCTACCTGTGCCTGTCTGTGTCTCTCTGCCTGTCTCTGCCTGTCTTTGCCGCGATCGCCACCTCCAAAAGGCTTATCGAGCTGCAACGACATCCCGGCCGCGAGCTTCCGGCGCTGGTGCCCGAATCGCCGGCGCCGTCCCCTCGAACAGAGAAAAAAAGCGGTAAGTTCCGCCTCGAAAGCATATTGAGCCGCTCACCCTACCAATTTTCGAGTGATCGGTCGCTGTATAAGTATCGTCGGTTCTCTGCGTCTTGGGCCCCCCCGAGCGATCCCCAAGGTCACCGCGTTGAAGATGGTTGCTGCGTGTTCGGTGTTACCTCTTTAACACCCGCACCGCTTTCCATCCTTCTTCGTTTTTTTGGCAGCTTTCCTTATCCCTGGCGGTGGTACATGATGAGTGTTGGCTACCGTACGCATATGATGTTAGGAATTATTCCTGCGTAACAAACGGGAAACTTGCAATTCGTGACAAAACCCAAAGACGATCTCGTGACAGTCAGTGTAAATTGGCGTTGTGTCTTGTAAATATGTATCACGTTGTCAAAATGAAAATCATGTTATAGTTGCCACGAGTCGTGTGGACCTCATTTTTGCTCGAGTTTGAAAAACAAAAAGAAGCTCGGCGTTGTCACGATCCGCGATAACTATCATGATTCGTCAAACTTTTGTAGACTGCGTCACGACTTGGACCTGTAGCACTGGCTCTGCCTCGCTGAGTGCTACGCTCGCAGGTCGGCTACTGCGGACAGGCCCAAGATGCTCCAGGCTCGTGTACCGGTGCAATTATACCCCGAGTTGATCTGATTAGCCCGACTTCTTTCGTACGTACAAAAACCGTATTTGTTCGTGCCTCGACTAGTATTCCGCTGTTGTTTTGTCGCGATTCGTGGCATTTTGTTTTCGTTCGGGAAATGAGCCCTCAACAGTCGATATCTGGACCAACTTGTTTATTTCGTAGCATCTGTGACGGTGAGGGTTAGACGTATCTATCGTAGATCTCAGAACACGTACGCAGGGACGGAGACATCATAAAGTCAAGCACCAAAGATCCGGCCAGACCGGATCTGAGGGCGTTAGAGGTCCGCTAAGCGTAGACCTCTCCCCTCAAGCTGGCTCGATGCTCCTCCATCCTTAATGCCCGATTGGGGTGAGACTCGATGAGTCCCCCACGGTGCCAGAACTATAATAGACCGCCGTGCTCTCACGGCGTAGCATCTCCTTGCTAATCATAAGAAAGAACTGTGCTCGGTTACGTCGACCGTAACGACGGCTACAAGGGACCATCGCTCCGGGACCTCTCCAAGGCGACTTCTACGCGGCAGCGACGACGACGGCGGAGCCTAGTAATACACATCGATCGAATACAATGAGCCGCGCCCAGTAGAGACTCACGGGGAGCGCTCCCGTCTCGAAGCCACGGGCGGAAGCGGCGCACGTTACACCTTATTACTCATGTATCTGCTGAAGATTATGAGAAACGAGCTTCAGAAATTTTGCAGCATGAACATGGTCTGCTGACCCAATGTGCTTGCCTTCCCATTCGCCCTCCCCCGCCCTACTCCTTGTCCCCCCCCCCTCCCCCCTGCGTGGTCAATGGTCAAATGACTAAGGCAAGCAACAAATAAATGAGTACCCCCCCCACCCCCCACCGAGGGTCTATGGTCATACGACTACGGCCATGCATGAATAGGAAGTACCCCCCCCCACCCCTATAAGTATATTTTATATTTATATATTTATAGGTTGGGTTGGCGTCGGTTGGCGACGACGCTGTAAAACACGCCTCTCACAGCGTGAGCTAGACAACCAGAGTACCGTTTTTTTTTTTTTTGGCGGTCACCAAAGCTGGCGGTCGAGTTAGATCATTTGTGCGGGCTGGAGATCCTTTGCTCCGCACAAGGGGAATGCTCGTATCACGTACTGTAGTGTGTATATGGTAAGGCACCCGCGAAGCAGGTACATAGTGCTTCCATTGCTGTCTCAGGAAGTGGCCACACCAGAAATTAATGGAATTCATTGAAGCTGTCATCCATATGCAAGTCCGCCTCAGAGGCGGTTCTTAGCAGGATGCAGCTCACCCCCCATGCGTCTCGCCCAATACCTCACCGCGCTTCGCGCTTGGTGCAAGCAATGTCTGCCTGGTTGGTGAAAACCACACCGTCCCGGCATTGTAGGGATGCGAGGATCTATGGTCATACGACTACGGCCGTGCACGACATGAGTACACCCCCCCCCCCCACGCAAGTCCGCCTAAAAAGCGGTTCTCAGTGGGATGGAGCTCACCCTTCATACGACTCGTCCAGCACCTCACGGTGCTTCGCGCTTGGTGCAAGCAATGTCTGCCTGGTCGGTGAAAAACCCGATACGCTCCGTCCCGGCATTGTAGGGATGCGAGGGTCTATGGTCATACGACTACGGCCATGCATGACATGAGTACACCCCCGCCCTCCCGACGCCAAGACAAGCACAAGTGGTATGACAGTGATTTGTCGAAAACGCCCCCTGGTTGGTGAAAACCCAACGTCCTCCGTCCCGGCATTGTAGGGATGCAAGGGTCTATGGTCATACGACTACGGCCGTGCACGACATGAGTACACCCCCCCCCTCCCAAGCCCCAAGACAAAAATACAAGCGGTTGTGTCTACAGCCCACAGCCGAAGACGATCAACACAGACAATGCGGCACAACCTACAGTAGTATATATGATAGTTGGTGACTGTCCACTTTTAGTTTGCCTCGCGTTTCTTACCCACCCCCCCCTTCCTTAAACCCCCCTCCCCATGCCAAGATAAATACTGTGGCTTCCTACAGCCAACAGCTACCGCCGCCGCCGCCGCCGCCGCCGCCGCCGCCGCCACCGCCACCGCAGCCTCAGAAAACACCGCAAGCGGCCCTGCTGTAGACGACGCCGGCGATCGCCACCACCACCGGGGCCGGTCCCCGCCCGTCGCGCCCTCAAGGCTACTGGAGCCTTCTCTCTTGTGCTCCGCCCTGGCGTACGGCGATTCCAGCGCAGCTTCCGGAATTCCTCCGCCTCGAAGTTACCTTGTTGCGCCGAGCTCGGCAAGCGGAGCTAGCAGAGCAAGCGGAGCAGGCGGAGTGGGCGGGGTGGGAGGGATGGGAGGAGCGGGCATGGGAGCGGGTGTAGCGGGCGGAGTGGGCAGCGAGCAGGGGTCGACCGGGATGTCCGCGGGATCGACGGGGTCGAACTCGCTCTCGACCGGGACGAGGTCCAGGGACAGCACGTCTACGCGTCAGGTACCGCGGTTCTTCTGGCCGACGTGGAGAGATAAAAGAGCCTGCAGCGAAAAACGCCCACATACTCGAAGCAGATTTAGTCTTTTTTGCCGCGTCTAGTGTTTGGAGGGCGGCGGTCAGTTAAGGGGAAAAACAAAAGCGCGGCCTCCTTAATATGAATATAATATTTTGGCTGCCACAGTAAGTATGATAGTTCGGGGAGCGAGTTAGTTGTCCCCCCCATCGCCGTTTCAAAAAATGCTTCCAAAGATTGTTCTTCCTTTTTTGTTTTCGGCGCGTTGGATGTGCGTGGAGTTGTGTTTTCGCTCGTGTGTGCGGGGAGGGGGGGTGTAGATTTCTTTGTGGTCTCGGAACCCAAGTAGTAGAAAGAACTGCAGGACTTACCATGACGGAATGTTTCACCCATCTGCCCCACGCTATTTTTACTGCAGTACGTACGTAGTACAAGTTGTTTTTTGTTTATTCCTACGCTCTCCCCCCCCCCCCCTCCGTCTCTCGCTATATATGGCGGCATAGTATCCCATCCTCGTGCGCGTTGCGTTTGCTTGCCAGCGGCAATGGTATACTCTGATAGCAGTGCTGTTGTTGTTGTTGTTGTTGTTGTTGTTGTTGTTGTTGTTGTTGCTGTCGTTGTTGTTGTTGTTGTTGTTGGTTGCTGTTGCTGTTGTTATTGTTGTTGCTACTGCTGCTGCTGCTGATGTAGCTGTCGTCGCTGTTGATGTCGTTGCTGCTGTTGTCGTTGTTGTTGTTTTTGTTGTTGTTGTTGCTGTTGTTGCTGTTGCTGTTGCTGTTGTTGTTTTCGTTGACGCCGCGCTTTTGTTACCACGCCCTCCTCCCCCGCTTGAACCGCAGTCACCGGCGCGGGATGTCATCGTCCTACCGTGTCGACTCTGCAGACTGAGGTATGTCTGCACGTCGCGTCTAATCTTGCTGGTATCAAATGTCAGTAGTGGTGCCAAATATTTTGATGGTATTGCGGGGGACCGTAGTAAATAGGACCAAATATTGTTCGTAAAAATAGGGAAATATACTGGTTTTTGTGGGTGCCGTAGGTCCTATTTACTATGCCCCCCCCCGGTTTAGTGGTGGCGGATCTTATAACGGTGGCAAATCTTTCGTGACGTCGAAGTAAGTGTGTTGGTCATATAGCGCGACCATTCTAGCCTACAAAGTGGGTGCTAACACTAATTAGCCAATTGTCAGAGAGGGCAAAAAACCGCTCCGCCGGTAGAAACTGAGGTACAGAGTATCAGTGTTGCCAAATGTTATAGTTATGGCGGTGGGCTAAAATATTAGAATAGTAGCAAAACTCTCAGTGACGTCGAACTAAGTGTAACGATGCTGCGCAGTGATTGTCGGAGAGGGAAAATACTAAACCGCCCTGCGGAGACTCTGAAGCCGAAGGAGATCCGCGCGCCGTCAGACCGAAAAACTCCGTTTGTTTCCACTAATGCATACAGCGCATACAGCATATACAGCGCATACAGTCCACACCACGCACACCGCGCATGCAGCGCATGCATCGCATACAGCGCATACAGCGCATACAGCGCATACAGCGTATATAGTGCATACAGCACATACAGCTCATACATCGCAAACAAAACATGCAGCGTATGAAGCGCATACAGCGCATACAGCGCATACAGCGCATACATACGTATACAACACATACATCGCATACAGCGCATACAGCGCATACAGCGCATACAGGCGGTGTCAGCTGTTCAAGTATCCACGAGCACGGTTTCCTATCGAGAGTAAGGCGTGCCTGTTAGCAGCGCACTACTGTACACGTACCTAAATTTGACTCTAATTCCAAGTAAATTTGTCCTCAAGGCCTACATAGGTCAATAGTAATACGCTCAATATTTCGCGTCTGCTCTCGCACCATATACCACTCTGACCGTAAATATAAGCACCATTTCAATTACATGTTCATATACAAACAGTCCTTATATTGGAGTTCCATCTTTACGTGAAACAGCTTTTTTTGTTCTTATAACAACAGCTTTAACAATATCAGATCTTTTAGTTAACATATTTGGTGTTGCTTCCTTTACAACCCCAATAATAATATCACCAAGTCTTGCTTATTGGTATTAATTATATATCGATCTGAGAATCAACCATGATATTTCGACGTTTGGATGAAATGCACATAATGCTTTCGCTTTAGTATGTTTCACTGATGTAACGTGCTTTCTGGTGCACGCCTCATTGGCGTTACACAGGGAGTCGGCGTTGTGGTGCGGCGAGTGCAAGAAGGCGTACTGCGTCGCCTGCTTCGAGACCGTGCCGCACCACCAGGGGACAGGCTTCATGTACGACAAACGACAAATCTCCAAACCGGTAACAATCAGCAGCAGCAGCAGCACTAGTTGGGGAGTGACCACAGAACTGGTATCTCTCTAAGATGAAGAATCGGCACAGACACTGGGTGTGCTGGATGTCGACAGGTAGAAAGGAAGGTTTAACGTAAAGAACACACACATAGTAAATAGGACTAAATAATGCTGGTAAAAAGGGGTAAACATATTGTTTTTTGTGTGTACCGTAGGTCCTATTTACTATGGCATCATTAGCCCACCCCGTAATAGTTGGGGAGGAGAAGCACGGGGCGCGCGCTGGGGGGGTCCTTACCGTGTGAACACGAAACATAGAAGATGGCATAGCCCTGCCCCTATTCATTAACAGGACGATTTTCCAAGCCGATTTTCTTGACGACGGGGGAAGGTGCACACACCGAGCTATGTATGCGTCTTCGGAAACATCTCCACGAGCAAGATCTGTCCATGCGAGTCCCCCGTGTGATACGGTACTAACTACTGTAGAACGAGGCAACCTGCAGTAGTGAGCAGGACAAATTATGGTGTGTAAACATACGGTTAGGCTTGATTTTGATTGGGTTGGGTTAGGTTGGGTTGGGTTGGGTTGGGTTGGGTTGGGGGTTGGATTGGGTTGGGTTGGGTTGATTTGGGTTGGGTGAGAGTTTGGTATGGCCATGGGACAGCGGGGGGGATCGCGCACATTAAGTGAGTGTAGTCTCTTGGATTTAGAGACAGATAAAGAAAACGAGGCGTGCTATGTACGACAAAGGTATAGGTAGAGGTATACCGTGGTTCCGAATGGTCTATTAAAGGCTCCTTAAACCAAAAATGTCTGTCTTTCATCCTTGTGTTGCAATAATGTTAATCTCTTGTCCAACATCCGTTAATAACATCACTTTATGGGTGAAATCGAGAGCTTCAGAAAGCACACAGTGCGCACCTGTACCGTAGCATGCGTCGCACGTAATAGTGTTTTTTGGCGTAAGACAAGATGGCTCCGATAGTTAGAATGATGGTTGGGTTGGGTTTGGCTGGGCATAGAGGGGCAACAGGCGTACATCTTATTCGCCAGCAAAGGCTCCTGGTTTCCGCAGAAGCGACAGCAACAGCAGAGATTAACGACGAGGCTGCCAGCACTGAGGTTATCTTCACCACCCCTACCACCACCACCACCACCGCCGCCAAGCACAACAACACCATCAATACCAACAACACTATGATACCAACACGAACAGCACGAACACCACCACCACCACCACCACCACCACCACCACCACGAACACCACCACCACGATCAAAGCTCCTTACCGCTGGCAGCAGCTCGGGCCACGTTTTAGCGACGAGAGCCAAGTCTTTGTTGTCTTCACTGAAGAGGTTATTTCGCTTGCACGAGAGACACCGGGAGTTCTCGTCGCCATAAGGGACACATCGCGCACATCTCGTTCGCGAGCGTCGGCTCCTGCTTTTTTAAACGGAAGCGCGCGTTTTGTTGGGTTGGGTTGGGTTGGGTTGGGTTGGGTTGGATTGGGTTGGGTTCGGCTCGGTTCATTTCGCCTGCCTCTTGCTATTCTGGAGTATCAGGTACGCCCCGACATGCTTCAGTCCAACTCTTTCCCTACCTCAAACACGCTTCCAAGTCTGCTGGTGATTCCGAGGTCGTATGTGTGTAAATGCGTGTACTGCAGTATTCACCAAAGATGTCGGGAGACAGGACTTTCAACCCTTGACAGACAGCAGCTTTGTCTTGACATGCCGTGATTGACACCAAACTACTAGGTTTTAGTGTGGAACACTTCGGCCCTGCACCCTTGACAGCGCATGTTTTGCCTCGCTTGACATTTCTCCCGACGTATTTGGTATTCACCATATTTACGCAGAGTGGCCGACGTTTTGAACCTTATGCTGCCCATTATTGTTTCATGACGAACAAAACAACGATACGGTAGACAATATACTTACACGTGCACACGTTTTTTTTCCCCTTTTGGTTTTCGTATTTTTTCTGGGAATAAATGTCTATGAGTGGATCAACGTTAGAAAACGTAATGCCAATCTGGAACTTTCAAGGAAGATACAAGCTTATATGATCTGCACGATCTACAGTTAGTTGCTCATGTTGCCGCGTGAGAGCGGTATAGTCAGCATGATCTACACATGTTTCCTGGGTTGGAGCTGCATTGTACAGATCCTGCAGTGTTAGTATATGGACGTTGAGCCTACTTTACTCCTCTCCTCTACTCCTCTTCCCTCTTCTCCTCTTTTCTTCTCTTCTTCCTTTCCCATTGATCTCCCTGAGGTCAACCTTCTTTCCATTATGGCCAATTAAGCGCCTTTTCAAACCATGACTTTTTTTTGTTCTTCACAAGTGATCTTCACAGACACTTCGGTGCCACCTCTGCCATCTCTATCCACAGAGACAGAGCCTCGACACACGCGTCATTCTTTCATGCAGAACCTCTCGCAACGGGAGACTAGCATCTACGAAGTATCTGTAGATGATCTATCTGTACATGATCCATCTGTAGATGATATATATGTACACGATCTATCTGTACACGATATACCTGTAGATGGTATATCTGTACACGATCTATCTGTAGATGATTTATCTGATCTGTAGATGATCTAGATGATCTATCTGTATATGATATATCTGATCTGTAGATGATCTATCTGCCCGACGTGTGCACTAATACTATTTCTTAATCTCGTGTTTATTCGCAGGGGGATCCATCCTCGACTTCTCCACCCCAAGGCGACGCAGGGACCAGGGGGGGGGGGGGCAGGGGGGGGGACACCTGGGATGGAAGGTGAGAACACCTACGCAAGGGCCGAAATAATGATTACGTAAATAATCGAACACAAAACCGGAGATTTATACGTGCGGCGTTCGAGCAAACCCCTGCTACCGTGGGATGAGTATTAGTGCCTTATAAGGGTAGTTAGCGCCTTACTCTCGAACGCAAATAATGCCTTATAGGGGTGGTGCCTTACTCTCGAACGTAGAAATGCCTTATAGGGGTGATGCCTTACTCTCGAAATTAAAAATGCCTTATAGGGGTGTTGCCTTACTCTCGAACGTAATAATGCCTTATAAGGATGGTGGCTTACTCTCGAGCGCAATAATGCCTTATAGGGGTGGTGCCGTACTCTCGAACGTAATAATGCCTTATGAGGGTGGTGTCTTACTCTCTGAGCTCAACATGCCACTACTGCTGTGTCACCCGAAACACGGCTTCGAAGGAGTTTGTTCGCTACAGGGCAGTGGTCCTAACACAAACACACTCTTAATAGTAAAAATATCATACTGTAATACTCGTAACCTGAAGTTGGTCACTTGAGGAGCCCAACCGGTCAGATAACGCTATTGCCTCACAAGGATAAGTCCTCGGGCAGATCATGATAATTGATCTATCTATCTACAGATCATCTACAGATCATCTACAGATCATCTATTCATAGTTCCTCATCTTCCGCTGTGAGAGGTTGTGCAGGATCTACATAGTTCAGAGCCAACCCAGGAAACGTGTGTCAAGATCACGCAGATTATACGAGTCCCGCCCGGCAACATGATGAGCTAGATCATACAGATCATACAGATCGTACAGATCATTCAGATCGGGAGTAGATCTTCCTTTAATGATGAACATCATGAAACGGGAATGAACTGCTGTATGATCTATCTAATATATACCTGGTATGTTCGAGTCGTCGAAAGACTATTATATGTAAAACAAATGATGACGGTCAAGGTATCGACGTATCGACCACCATAAACAGCTGGGGTAAAGAGTAAGGAGCTACAATACGTACACGACGCGATCACAGCATGACGAATGACGACGGTATTTCTACCGCTGCTGCTGTACGTACGCTCTTCTCATGCTAGACGCTTTATACAGAACAATGGTATAATACCAATCTCCTTTTTCCTTCTCCTATTTCCTTTTTTTGTGTTTGTTTCATATAATCATTGATGATCTCCACACGCGATGGGTGTGCGCGTTTGCCTATATACGTACGTAGAGAGTATTATGTTACGAATGTGCGTTTATCTCTATTAATATTAATACGTCAGTCTCTGGTTGGAACTATGTATGATACTGGTATTAACAATCACATCTCCTAAAGGAGACACACACCACCTTCACCCCTTGCCATAGACAGAACATTTCCCTTGACATGCCCCGATTGGACACCAAACTACTAGGTTTTAGTGTGGAACACTCGACCCTACACACTTGAAAGCGCTCGTTTTTGCCTTGCTTGACATGCGTCTTATTACTACCATCTGTTATTATTAATAGTGTGGAACACTCGACCCTATCGTGCACCCTTGAAAGCCCACGTTTCTGCCTTGGCTAACATACATATATATATATATGTCCATATGTCTGTCTGTCTGTCTGTCTGTCTATATGTATGTATGTATTCCTGGCATATTTGACTGAAACAGCGGGAGCGTGGGGGAGACGGACGGGCTGGCAAAGGAAGGAGTAGCAGGAGGAGGAGGGGACGAGGCGGAGTGTTCGACGGCGGGACGTCTTCGGCTGGGCCGGGCGCAGGCGACGATCCTGATGCCACCGCCGCGATTACACCATCATATTAGTTCAGAGGTGCGATTAGTGCGCAGAAACAAAACTATTAATACCAGTGTCGGTAGAAATCATAAATACATACTTGTATATATAATATAATAGTATGATACGTATGGGTATCATACAGGCAGTACTCAGTTTATATCTATCTGTGGAACATACATAGGTAACGTACACGACTAAACGAAGATAGAGGGAGGGGCGGAGGGAGGGACGGAGGGAGGGGGGTCAAGTAAGACAAGGGATACGCACATATGTTTTGTACACAAAATTTAAATGTGTACATATATATATTCATATATACCTGGTACGTGTATATTATACAATACTCGACGTATGGTATATTACTGAAGTATTATGTTGTATATATACTGAATATTATGACTGATGGCGATGCAAGTAGGAATATGAATATAATATGAATATGATATTATATGATGCGGAAGGTGTAATAAGAAAGGTGTTGTATGAATCAAAATATTACATTTACGTAGATACGAGTATAGTATAGATGACGGGCAGACACATGCATGGGTAACATTGTTGTTGTTGTTGTTGTCTTCACGTTAAACCCGTTATTTCTACTCAACCACATCAGTACACCCAGTGCCTGTCCTGATTCCCAGTCCTAGAGAGATACAAATTATGTGGTCACAGACTGTGAAACAGAGAAAAACCAAAACAAAATAAACGCAAATTAATGGTACAGCAAGTGAGATGCGTAACGTACCGGGTACGAGAACACAGCGACACGAGCAGAGAGAACCAAAAATAAGAACAAAAACACAAATAAAAACAAATTCTGAAACGAAACAGAATACAAATGACGCAGGGAGACAGAAGCGCCTCTAGAAGAAAAGCACACGTGCCCAAGAGGATGAATGGTATAATATTAACGATAAAGGAACACACAAGATGGAGATGAGGGAAATATGCAATTGGTATTGATAGTGTATAAATATACCAATATCTGGTATATTTATATATGTAGTGCTGTATGTATGATGGGACGCGTCAGATGGGGGGTGTATTACACATATATAAATACAACATATATATACAAGTACAGGACACCTAATAAGAAGCAGGAAATCTGGTCCAGGTTGGATTTCTTATTCGAGAGAGGGTGCTTTCTACACTAATTTCAAGATAACGGCTCCCGAAATTCTTAGTTTATTCTAACATCTCAGCCTGGCTTTCTTATTAGCCTGTTTCTCAACCCTTTTAGAACTGCAGTCCCGTTTTGGGGACAAATCAGTCTAATTCTAAGTGATTTGTCCCCAAAACGAGACTCCAGTCCTACAAGGGTCAACAGGTGTCCTGCACTGTATCATACACACGATGGCGGAGCAAGCGAGATGAGGGGGATGAGGGATGGTGTGTATGTATGTATGTACAGCCTACCGGCATTTACTTGGGTATGTATACCGTATGTAAAGCAGAGAGCGTTGAGCCAGCACAGGGGTGTCAAAGCTCAAGGTATGGCGCTACCATCTATTTATATATATACGCTGGACATCATCGGATAAAAAGCAAACGCGACCTAAGCTAAACGGACAGCACTGCCGCCTCTAATAATACACTACCGGCCCTCTCATGAGAAAGTGCCCCACAAGAAACTCAGCCTAAACATTACGGGGGAAATAAGAAAGTCGACAGCTATTATACTGAAGTTAGTGTGGGACACACCCCTTTCTTAACTAAGAAAGTCAGCCTAAGCCCGATTTCTGGTTTCTCATGAGTTGGCCGGCACTGTAGGGATTCCAGGGGGGGGTGTAATGGTATGGGCTAGGAAGGCCGGTAATTACCTCTGCATAGGTAATTGATCCGTTTTCGTATAACTTGGATGGCATTCGTATTCGGTATTCGGGGTATTTATAGCATCTGTGGGCCATACTTGAAGCCCATCCCGAGCAGATGTCATCTGGCTCGGGGATTAATAAAAGCTGCTTCTCTTCTACGCTTGACTCTACGGAAAGTGAGTAACACCAAGGATGCTTAATAGACAAACCTGCAAGGGGATACTCTGTGTCTCACCCAGGCCAAGATAAAGCAAAATCGGCATACGACCCTGTGATGTCTTATCTCTCACCGGAACCGCCATAACAATGATGGAACCCCCACATATATATATTTTTTTAAAACAGCTGTGAGATCGAGGGTGGTCGGATTTTTTTTTTCGACGTCTCACAGAATTGTTTGTTCGTTAGGGGGGGGGGGGGGGTTATTAAAACCAAGGGAAAAAATAAAAGTAAGAATACTTTTTCCCCCCATTTTCTTACTTCATCATGTGATCACAACGGTTGCAACGGTTTTCTATTCCGACCTCTGGGGGTGTGGTGTGTCGTTGTCTCTTTTTTCTGGGCGCCCCTGGTGAGATCGAGGATTTAGCCGAAACTCCTATTTGCAAGATGGGTGTGATACTTTGATCGCGCGTGCTTACGGGTCTTATATATGTCCTCATGCAGGACGTACATCCTATATATGGGGAGAACAACATATGAGGCTGCAGAATTATATATGAAGATGATTCCAACCCATTTTTGTCCTTCACGAGAGCTCCTACCCCTGCTATAATACCTATATATGTACGTACGAGGTATAAAAAGTACGCAAATATGAGGTTCGAATAATCAGCCCCATAGGTTAGTCAGGCGTGTTTTTTTTCAACTTTTAATAGTATTGGCGATACTTGAAATTGCGGGGGGGGGGGGGGGGGGGGGGGGTGCAAGGTTCTTAATCTATCCCTGGGGCGGCGATTTAGCTAAAGGTTCGATGCAAATCGATTGACGCGGTGCGGGAAATTCGCTGCGAAATTAACCGTCTGCGATTTGAGCCAACGGCTTGCTGTTCAGAAGATCGCTGAGTGTCAGCAGAAGCCTCCCTTTGCGAGTTAAACTCGAGAGTAAAAACATACAAGACCGTTCCAAGAACGGTTTAAGAACATTGCGAGTTAAACTCGAGAGTACCGCATATGACACTGCTGTATACCACACCCCCTCGGACGAATTTCAACGCGGATTTTCTCGACAACCGGTCGAGCGCTAACCCCGAGCGACCCGTCTATGGAAATATCTCGACGAGATGCTCCAAAAGCCGTATTTTTCGTTGTCTGCGCCCCCCTGGCTATGGAGAAAAACCCGCTTTGAAATTCACCCCAGGGGGTGTGATACTGTATACACTTGTCACATACGGTAAAACAATAGAAGACCGTTCTAAGAACGTTCTAAGAACTTTGCGAATGTCTGTTCAAATGTACCCCACCCCTATAAATATGTTATATTTATAGGTTGGGTTGGCGTCGGTTGGCAACGACGCTGTAAAACACGCCACTCGCTGCGTGAGCTAGACAACCAGGGTGCCGATTTTTTTTGTTATTTTTTTTGGCGGTCACCAAAGCTGGCGGTCGAGTAGATCATTTGTGCGGGGTGGAGAACCTTTGTTCCGCACAAGGGGAATGGTCGTTTCACGTAGTGTTAATATGGTACGGCGTCCGCGAGGCAGTTACATAGTAAAACCCATTGCTGTCTCCGGAAGTGGCCACACCAGAAATTAAATTAACTCATTGAAGCTGTCGTCCATATGCAAGTCCGCCTCAGAGGCGGTTCTTAGCAGGATGCAGCTCACCCTCCATGCGACTCGCCCAATACCTCACGGCGTTTCGCGCTTGGTGCAAGCAATGTCTGCCTGGTTGGTGAAAACCCAACGCGCTCCGTCCCGGCATTGTAGGGATGCGAGGGTCTATGGTCATATGACTACGGCCGGGCACAACATGAGTCCCCCCCCCCCCCCCTCCATCCGGCAACTAGCTTTCTCCGTCTCGAAAAGGATGCATGGTCAATGGTCAAATGACGGAGACAAGCAACAAATAAGTACCCCCCCCCCCCCCTCCCTGCGGCTATCGTTTTTTTCGACGATGTCATCCATTTGCCAGAAGGTTCCTGGTATATATATAGGATGCAGCTCACCCTTCATACGATTCGCCGAGCACCTCACCTCACGTTTCGCTTGGCGCTTTGGTGCAAGTCCACCCCTCGCAAGCGGTTCTTAGTAGGTTACAGCTCACCCTTCCATGCGACTCGCCCGATACCTCACGTTTCGCTTCGCAAAAGCTTGGTGCAAGCAAAAATGTCCGCCTGGGTCGGTGAAAACCCAACGTGCTCCGATCCGGCATTGTCGGGATGCGAAGGTCTATGGTCAGACGACATACGACGACGGCCATGCACGGCAGTACCCGCCCCGCCGACATGCCATGCGATGGTTGACGGACAGCCGTCAGAGAACTCACCACACTAAAACTAGTATGGTAACCCACACAGGACTTGAGAGGAGGGGGGAGGGGGGGTTGACGATACAAAGGGACCACTATCATAGGGGGATTGTGTATGTCAGTACTGGACAGCAGTGCACCATGCTGCTGTGTCCTACCAGCTACGTACATCAGACGACTATGTTCAAGACATCGAACCGACGGCCTACGTACTAGCTACTACAGCAGTCGGCTGTGTACCAGGTAGCATGCCCGGTGGATATATTTAACAGACTACAGGCGACGACGGTGACGCTGCAGACTTGAAGGGTCATACACATAACAAAAAAAACTGGTGCCCGAGCTTTGCAGAGGGACTGCTGAACATTACCCCCCCCACCGGAATTGCTGGGCGGTCACGCCACGTACGAGTACTCGTATTCAGACGCTTGATAACGCCAACATTTTTGTCATTTCCTTTTGGTCGCTATCCTTAATAACTGGTCCCACAAATTTGGAGACAAACTACTTGGAATTCGTGTGGGATACTGTTTTCAGTTCTGAATGGGTTAAAGGGGTCCCGAAGGGGATGATGGGGTGGAAATAGACATAATTTGTACCTGGTGTTTCTCTAGGATTAGGAATCATGACAGGCACTGGGTGTACTGATGTGGTTGAGTAGAAATAACGGTTTCGTGTGAACACAACACACAAGCATGGTGTGTACATGGCTGTTTGGGTCCATCGTGCAACGTGGACCCTGATTACTACATATGACCCCGCCGCAATAACCCCCTACAACTAAAAATGCCATCTACAGTAACGAGGAACTCCCTGGGCTAAAACAAGCGTATCGAGGATATATCCCTACGTAGATGCACGAAAACCAGACACACCGAAGGCCTCCCTTCATATTATACGTGCACTAAAGCTATAGTGTATCAAAGAACAACTACACGAAAAACTAGCATGTCGAGGTCATAGGTATCTTTAACACGAGGAACTCCCTATATACGTACTACAGGACGTACGTAGTGCATCGAGGCGCTCCCGACGTACGCTAAGATATACTGGTAGTATCTAGCGAGAAAGAAAACCCCTAAAAGTATACCGTAACTAGAATATACTTGGTACTGTGAGCGTTGTTTGCTTAGAGATAGAAGAAGAGCAGGTTTATTCCCTTTGCGTGATGAAAGACTGAGAGAAAAGGGGAAGTGGGCATCTGGGAACCCCCCTGGTTCCCATCTGAGATACGCCTTCCAAGGAATACCAATACGATCCAAATACCTGATACCAGGTATCCACCAAGCGATTCCACATGGTTCCAACAGTACCATAACAGTACCTGGTATGTCGACTCTTCAAGAGGTCTTGCTTGATGGACCAATAACTTGGACCGTCAACCGATACCAGGACTCATGCTTTATGTGTGTTGCCCCTCTGTGTCTGCGTGTTGGGTCGGTGCATGCAGAGACCGAGAGGTGGCCCCCACCCTTACTGCAGCATGGGAGTGGAGGGGAGCAGAACGGGGGCCAGCAAGGGCGGGAGAAAGAGCCGCAGAGCGTCCGCTTCCCTCCAAGCCAAGGCAAGAAATACCATATGAACGGCCCAGCTGCCACATCAGACATCTCTCCTATACGTAAAATAATATTGCGCGACCCCTGTAAGCAGTACATGAAGCATCGTATACACCAAGGTTGCAAGCAAAACGCGTTTGCTTTCGAATGCCATCTTGTACGTGTGGAACGACCAGCTGCCACATCAGATATCTCTCGTATGAAATAATATTGCGCAACCTCTGTGAGCAGTACATCAAGCATCGTATATACCAAGGTTGTAAACAAAAGCATTTGTTTCGAATATCATCTTGTACATGTGCTTCACCCCCCCCCCC
>MEHQ01002031.1:461434-478671 GCA_008828725.1 Saccharina japonica | reverse complement strand
CCCCCCCCCCCCCCCCCCCCCCCCTCCCCCCTCAAACGGGCGACGAGATGCCGAAAATGTGACGGATAGCGGCAGTCAACTGCTAGCTCCACCAATCAGGGGTCTGCGGTAACTCTCAGCGTCCCGTGTTGCCGTGCTCGTCGTGCAGTTAGGGTCGTTCTTATCGAGCAACGTTTCCCCCAATTTTTCCACCTTTTTTTTTCCAAAAAAACCCAGGAAAAGCAGGAAAAACAGGATTTATTTGGAAAGTTTGGAATTTTAACATTGGGCAAAAATATTTGGAACCCTTCGCATTCCAATATTTGGAAATTCTTTTTGGAAAAATTGGAAATCTTAAAAATTGCGCGAAAAAAAATATTGGAAATTTTTGGGAAAAGTTGCTCGATAAGAACGACCCTTACCCGATACCTGGTACACCATAATCCGGTTATTGTCGATTTTTATGCATAACCCGCGAGAGCAGCAAGAAGAGAAGTACTACTCCCCATTAAGAATCAAGTTTATCACGCCCTCTGTTGGTTCGGAAAGGTTCGCCGTTCCACAGCTGTCCGGTTTCTGTTTCCCTTAGCATTTGCAGCAGCTTAAGATTCAACATTGACCACTCATAAACGTTGTCCCTAAATACAATAAACGTTTTTATACTATTAGTGAATCAGACCGGTCCTTATATTTAGGGACATAGTGGTTAATTCATTGTGCCCGTAGCCTAGCTCCATTATATTGATGGTGCTCTTCGTCAACACGGCTGGACCGACACCCTCCCCTCCCTATCCTCTGCTCCGGAATAAAGCCTTCAGCACATCGAAAACCATACCGTACATGATATTAATGATATTGAGGGCACGTCGAATGAAGGCAAGGGCATGTTCAGTTGCCACGAAAGACATCCTACCGCAATAGCACAATAGTCCCCCCCCCCCCCCCCCCCCCCCCCCCCCCCCCCCCCCCGCTCCGTACTTACAAACGGTTTTTAGTAGGATGCAGGTCACCCTTCACGCGACTCGCCCAACACCTCACGTTTCGCTTCGCGCTTTGGTGCAAGCAATGCCTGCCTGGTTGGCGGAAACCCAACGTGCTCCGTCCCGGCATTGTAGGGGTGCGAGGGTCTATGGTCGTACGACTACGCCCATGCACGACATGAGTACGCCCCCCCCCCCCCCCNGCCCCCCCCCCCCCCCCCCGCCCACTCCGTACAAACTCCCTGCGCCACGTCGTGTGGAACGTGTAAAAACTACCTATATTTTTGTTATTTTCTCGCGGTCTATTGCCGGGGAACTACTCAAAAAGCTTCGTATTTACATATTTTTACAAACTATATTTGTTCCCCTACCTACTGTTTTTTTTTTTTTTTTTTTCTCCATCCCATTTATTTTCTTCGCCCTTCCTTTCTCTCTCCTTCCTAGTCGTAACTCAGATCCGGGGTCACAAAGTAGGCTCTTTTCCCTCCTCCCCCACTACGGTTCTTGCCTTGCATTTTTATCGCGAGAAGGTTTCAGCACTTTCTTCCCTCGTCGACTTGCGTCGGATACCTTGCTACGGTACACTAAAAAAACTTCACTTTTTACATATTTCTACCATTAATAACAATATTTTTTGTCCTATTTACTATGGCCCTCCATAATAAAATAAACAAACCAACATGCGACGAACAGGTGCGCAAGGTTGCTGTCCTCCCGCAAGACGAGCTAGCCGCGTTCCGGTCGATACCTGCCTTGTGCCTCGACTCCAGGTCGCACGGGGTCTGCTCCGCTAGAGACTTTCACAGCAACAAGGTACTGTGTATTGTATGCTTATGTGTGTCAGGGTACGGTGCGTCAGAGTGGGGGGTACTCATGTCGTGCACGGCCGTAGTCGTATGCCCATAGACCCTCGCATCCCTGCAATGCCGGGACGGAGCACGGGGGGGGGGGGGGGGGGGGGGGGGGGGGGGGGGGGGGGGGGGGGGGGGGGGGGGGGGGGGGGGTGCACGCAAAAAACAAATCCGACATCCCATTTTCTACCCGATTTCGAGACCTAGGACAGGAGGCGGGGTATACTAAAACCAATTAGATAGATCAATGGATAAGCCGCTGCACATCATTGTATCGGCAGATGGCAAGAGGAATAATAATCTTTAAAAACCAATGTTTTTTTTTCCCCCGAAAAAATTGTCTGTTCGTAGTAATACGGGGGACCATAGTAAATAGGACCAAATATTGTTAGTAAAAAGAGGTAAATATATAGGTTTGAGTGTATACCGTAGGTTCTATTTACTATGGTCCTCTGTCAAAGAACAACACCATTGGAGCAGCCCCCCCAGGGATGCGAGGGTCTATGGCCATACGACTACGGCCGTGCACGACATGAGTTCCCCCCCCCCCCCCACCTTATGAAACACGCCTGCCCTCTCCCCCTTCTACAGCACGCTTTCCCCCGTTCTCCCTTCTAAAACACGCCTCCCCCTCCCCCTCCCCGGCTCTGAAACACGCCTGCTCCCCGTGTGTACTGTACTATACTGTACTGTAGTACGCCCTCGCGGCAGCCAAGGCCGTCTCCCCTCGAGGATTGCCTCTTGACCTGTCTCACGCAAAGGGACGCTGCAGCTTCGATACCAGCCACAAGAACAGCAGTGGTGGTGGTGGTGGCGGTGGTAGTGGTAATGCTTCGTGCGGAAACGTGCTTGCAGCAGGAGGGGGAGGAGGAGGAGGAGGGGGAGGAGGGGGAGGAGGAGGGGGGGCGAGGGTGAAGACATTCGGGAGTACTACGGTGTACGTCGTGGCTTCTGGGCAGGGGGGGTAATTGAAGTGGAAGGAAGCGATTGGCGTTTCAATGTATCAATACGTAGATGGATGCCAGTATAATATTTCGTAATATGTTAAAAGTAGATTCCGTTTCCGAGAGGTTAACTATTAATAGATTCCGTTTCCGAGAGGTAAACTCCCTCACTCTGTTTTTTTAATGCACAAAACAAAACGAAAAACAGTATATGATACGAGTGCTGAACCACTCTGTCCGGAGATGTAATCACCGTTTGGGTGTTGATATTAGTGCACAAGCGCTACTTATATTTTCGGACATAAAGTGGTATTATTGCTGTATATAAGACGAGTACATACGAGTAGTATTATAGGGTTTTTAGGCAATTCTTGCTATGATAACGAGGAGCTGTTAAGGTCTTAGTCCGTTGGGCTACTGGTAAAAGGTTAACCCATCGCCTACCCGAACTAAGCCTTATAACACTCTCCCCCCCTGGACCGGCGGGATATTCAGGACAGACCGGATATACGGGTCATCGTGTCAAAGCCAATTGGCCTCCTTGCGGTTCCAATGTCATGGGGACCCAGAGAGAGTATTTTTCAGGTTCTTGACATGAGGAAATTCACTTTTCTTTAAAAAGTGTTTTCATGGTGGAGGTGAGATTCGAACTCACGCCATTTGTGAAGGCGTTAGTCCGTTGGGCTACTGGTAAAAGGTTAACCGATCGCCTACCCGAACTAAGCCTTATAGCAGAGCTCTGCCGTCGACGCCAATATGAGACGTTTGATATTACGACTATTAATACATACGCACTGCTGTCCCGGATACCTTCTGAACGAAGGGGCGATATAGTCCTCAATCCAGGCAGGCGACATGAGAGATATCGCCTGCCAGGTACGATGAGGGGACACTTGCTACAAATCACAACGCCGCAGCAGGGGAGAGGGGGATACCATATACCTGGTACCTGGTAATTTTCAGTGTACACGTTACACAAGCGTTATGTATATCATAGATAGATAGAATCACCCAGGATAATCCCAGCTGTGATCTAACCCCCCCCCCGTCCTTTCCCCCCATGGGCGGTAGCGGGACCCACCCGTGCTCGATGGATGGCCGAAGCTCATTATCAATGGAATGCAAGCAGTACTACAAAGGTCGTTAGGGTTCCAGTACCAGTAGGAGTACCAGCCATTTCCAGCTTCTGGTACCATGGGGACTCGTGAGTACTCAGTCATTTTCAGGTTCTGGTGCCCTGGCGCTATTCATAGACAAAAGGCGTGCTACAGAGTGAGAGGCCCATCATATTTCGCTGACGGGGTTAACATCCTTATTCTATTCATACCGCACTGCTGTCGTACATGCATAATACCTAAATATCATTCCGATTTTCATATTAATTGCAAGTGTTTAGTCCCAACAACCGGACTGCAGTCCCACTTTAAGGGGTTAACCTCGGGCATATCATCTGCATATATATATATAATCTACAGATAGATATTGCTCGATATTATTTACAGATAGATCATGATCTAGATAATCTACAGATAGATCATGATCTAGATAATCAACAGATATATCGTGATCTATTATATCTACAGCTATATCACGATCTAGATCATCTACAGATATATCATGATCTAAATCAACATCCACAGATAGATCATGATCTAGATCATCTACCGATATATCATGATCTAGATAATTTACAGATAGATCATGATCTAGATAATCTACAGGTATATCATGATCCAGATAATGTAGTGTAGTTTCTCATCTGCCGTTGTGTGAGGTTGCGAAGGCTCTGCATCGACCCAACCCAGGAAATACGTACGTACCAGGTACGCGCTAGACCTGTGCAGATTACCACTCTGTCCCGAGATATAAGCACCTTTTCTACATTTTTTTTTTTTTTTTTTTTTTTGTCCATCCCATTTATTATCTTCGCCCTTCCTTTCTCTCTCCTCCCTAGTCGTCACTCAGATCCGGGGTCACAAAGTAGGCTCCTCTCCCTCCTCCCCCACTACGGTTCTTGCCTTGCATTTTTATCGCGAGAAGACTTCAGCCTTTCCTTCCCTCGTCGACTCGCATCGAATTGTGCCTACCCACGCTACTATTAATTGGCGTTCTCAGCAGTTGATTCCGTTTTTTATTTATTTTTGCAAATAAACTCAAAAGTCCGACCCACGTGAGATTCGAACTCCAGACATCAACGTTCAGAAGCGTTCGAGGTTACCTCTAGACCATCGGGGCGACCGTGCCATTACTATTCAATAAAAAAAGTGCTTATATTTAGGGAAAAGAGTGGTATATTGTGCCTGGTATACGGGTCCCATCCGCCAGCATCATGAACTACAGTAGATCATACATACAACGATCGGCAACAGATTTGTCTTGAAATATCTAGATCATCTGGAGTGGGAATATAGCGATCTGTAGAACGATCTGTAGAACGATCTGCCTGAGGTGAGTGAAATATTTTCGTTTCGTGCAAGGTTGAAAATCGGGCTTTTGACTTTCACACTATTAATATGCTGTTTCTCAGAGCCGATTGTTGGGTGACTTTACAAATTACTTACTTTTAATATTAATAGTACAGAAAGCTCTCCAAGAGACGAAGAGACTCGCAGAAAAAGTACAAAAGGTAGCGCACTTACGAGTACAAAAGGTAGAGAGGTTGACTCTCAAGTGCTCAGCACGCGATATAGATTGGGCGGCCAGGTCGAAATGTGCCGGATCAAGCGTAACATACAACATAACATTTACGGTAAGAGCAGAGCCACAACCAAATGCGTTGCCCTGCTGTTCCCCAGTGCACTGCTTCTAGACTACATTATTAAAGGTCGTCCGCGCATAATATTTATAGCTCCATGATTGCTTGTTGAGCGCCCGCCCCATGTTTCAGTCCTGTTACCCCCCCCTCCCTCCTCCTCACAACGCCGCTTGAAGCACATATGAAAACCCTCTACGAGTACCCTTTCTTCCTTTTGTCTCGCGCTTACAACCAACCACGCAACCACCCGCCATTTCCTATTCATACCAACATTTTCCAGACCCCAAAAACCATACCATCGCAACAACAGAACCAACACAAAAATAAAATCCCTTCCACCACACAATAGTCTAGCTCTGTAGGTTCCAACGCGCTCGCTCCCCAAAAACTCTCCGAACCTCGCGCTCCCTCCTAAGCCTTTCCCTCGTTTTTTTTTTCTCTTTTTTTTTTCTTGTCGGCTCTGCGTTGGACACGCCCCGGCTATACGAGTACGTACTGCCGCCGCGCCGCAAGCTTGTGAGGCCAATCGCTAGCAGCCATGCGCTCTTCCTCCTTCTCCTCCTCCTCCTGCTCCACCCAAACGAATACCACCTTGCTAGTTGGTGAGGCCAATCGCTGGCATGCCACACACCCTCGGCCTGTTGCACAACAGCCACGTTGCTGCAACCACCAACCACTCTCAGTCCTCGGCAAGCAGCAGCAGCAGCACCACCACCAGCTGTCGCACGGCGCAAGCAAACCGCACACTATGCCCCCCCCCCCCCCCCGCCCCCAGGGGAAATTGGGGGACCCCCCGGGGCCCCCCCCCCCCCCCCGCCCCCAGGGGAAATTGGGGGACCCCCCGGGGCCCCCCCCCCCCCCCAACCAAACAACCACCGGGGGGGGGGGGGGAAAAATGCGCGGGGGCCACTTATCGCCGTAGTTTGTGCTGCCGCCTTTGCTTCTCGTGGCATTAGGTGCTGCCCGCTCTCGCCCCCCCACAGTAGTGAAAAACAGCCCTCCCCCCCCCCCCCGCCCCCAGGGGAAATTGGGGGACCCCCCGGGGCCCCCCCCCCCCCCCAACCAAACAACCACCGGGGGGGGGGGGGGAAAAATGCGCGGGGGCCACTTATCGCCGTAGTTTGTGCTGCCGCCTTTGCTTCTCGTGGCATTAGGTGCTGCCCGCTCTCGCCCCCCCACAGTAGTGAAAAACAGCCCTCCCCCCCCCCCCCGCCCCCAGGGGAAATTGGGGGACCCCCCGGGGCCCCCCCCCCCCCCCAACCAAACAACCACCGGGGGGGGGGGGGGAAAAATGCGCGGGGGCCACTTATCGCCGTAGTTTGTGCTGCCGCCTTTGCTTCTCGTGGCATTAGGTGCTGCCCGCTCTCGCCCCCCCACAGTAGTGAAAAACAGCCCTCCCCCCCCCCCCCGCCCCCAGGGGAAATTGGGGGACCCCCCGGGGCCCCCCCCCCCCCCCAACCAAACAACCACCGGGGGGGGGGGGGGAAAAATGCGCGGGGGCCACTTATCGCCGTAGTTTGTGCTGCCGCCTTTGCTTCTCGTGGCATTAGGTGCTGCCCGCTCTCGCCCCCCCACAGTAGTGAAAAACAGCCCTCCCCCCCCCCCCCGCCCCCAGGGGAAATTGGGGGACCCCCCGGGGCCCCCCCCCCCCCCCCCTGACCGTCAGGTAACTTGCGGTACGCCTCGGTGCCGCCATCACACCCGCCACCCGCGGCAAAAACGCCCCCTAAAAGTAGAGGTGGCCCTCAGCGTCCGCTCCAACCTCCATCCTCTCCGGGCCACTAAAAAAAAGAGGCAGAAGTCTCCATAAAACCAGAACCTACCCACCACCACCACCATGACCACATCAAAAGCGGTCATGATAGAAACAACACCGGAAAAAAGGAGTATATACCCGCTCTCTGTCCGGTAATATAAGGATCGTTTGACTATTCACATTCATACCCGAACGGTTCTTACATTTCCGGACAGAGCGGTGTGTCGGTACAGAGAGCAACACATGTATGCATAAAACACAACACATTCTACTGATGTAACGCAACGTGACGTAACGTAACTGCTGCTGCATGCATCTCTCGCCCCGCACCCAAAAAAAAAAAAGCGACCCACCCAGCGTTATATTGAACTCTTGGAGTTTTTTTTTTGTTTCGAGAGATAAATCGACAGAGATAAACGAATCAGAACAACCAAGGAAACAACAAAAAAAACAGCTGTCAGGTCTTACCATGCGCAGCAGCAGCAGCAGCAGCAGCAGCAGCCGCTGCGCTGCTTAGAGTCGCTGCATTTCTTTTCCTCCCCTTTTTCTCATACACCCCTCATACGACTACGGCCATGGATGACATGAGTACACCTCCCCCCCCCCCTCCCNTGGATGACATGAGTCCCCCCCCCCCCCCCCCCTCCGCCTCCCGTTCTCCGAAATGCCGCACCATGACACTAATAACTCCTCTCGCAAGCCTCGACAGGGCACTACGAACTCCTCTTGCAAGATCCCACCCCCTCCCGTTCCCCGGCCCCGGTCTCCCAAAAGCCGCGCGAGGGTACTACGAACTCCCCCCCCCCCCAATCCCACGTACTACGTAGGTATGTATATACGTTGGCGAAGTACGACGCCGCGAGGGGTTTCCACTACCGTACCAAATGCCCATACCGATCGATGCCCATGCCCTTCCACTAGCACAACACGGGCGACACCACGCAACGGCGGCAGCAGACCAACCCGAGCCCATGACCTTCTCCCACTACCCCCGCCTCATCCTCCTACACTCACACGGCGGGGGGGGGGGGGGGGGGGGGGGGGGGGGGGGGAGGGGAGAGATAAGGCCCGCCCCTCGGGGATGCAGTTTTGTGATTGGTCAATGGAGTTTTCTGCTTGGTCAATGCAGCGAGCTGATTGGTCAACGCAGTTTTCTGATTGATCACGACAGCTTTCTGGCTGGTCAAATGCAACCATCTGACTGGTCAAATGCAACCATCTGATAGGTCAATGCAGCGATCTAATTGGTCAACGCAGTTTTTCATCGATCACTACAGCTTTCTGACTGGTCAAATGCAGCTCTCTGAGTGGCCGCCTTCTTCTCTCCGGCAGCCGTTACACCACGGTGGCTCGACCCCCCGAAAACAGCTGAACTCCAATATCAACGCCGTCCCCCCACTTTTCCCGCTACCGCCGCCATCTCATATCAAACGCCGATGCATACGGTGCGGTGTGCCAGGCATCGCACCCCATACATAGCAGCTCTCGCCAGGGAAGAATAGACGCCGCGGGATTCCATACGCCAAAGAGAGACAACAAAAGAAGAGAGAAGATAATTCGTGGAAGGAATGCCAGGGGTTTCCATACTCCAAAAGAGAGAAAAAACACACACACACACAAAACGAAAAAGCGGAGTGACGAAGATACCGTTGAGTTCCATACACCCAAAAAAATAACCACGAAACAAGAAAAAAAAAGAGGACAAAAGCGAGAGGAAGCGACACCGCGCAAGGTTCCAATACACGCCAGAGAGCAAAAAAAAAAGAAAAGAAGCGGGGCGACAGCAAAAACAGCAGCGGCGTCGGAACGGTTCCTTGCCACTCGCGAGCAAAACGGAACCACGAACGGTCGTACATAAGACACACGCTGCCTCCCCCCCCCCCCCCCCCCCCCCCCCCCCCCCCCCCCCCACCCCCCACCCCCCCCCCCCCCCCCCCCCCCCCCCCCCCAGGCCATCCCGAAACTAGTCTGGCTGGGACCCTCATTGGAACCGGTTAGCTCTGACTGCTCTCGGTACAACATCTATCGCGAGGGGCCAAAAAGCACCCAACTCGGGTGTTTTCCGGCGTGGTCCCGACGATTATTCATGGTGGTGGTGGTGGTGGTGGTGATCTTGACGGCGGCGGCGTTGGCGACGATGCTGCCCATTTTGGTTGCGCGTTACGGTCCAGGCCCCGCGCACGAGGGGGAGGTGTATGCGAGGCAGAGCCGACCCGGTCGCACCCCATCCGACACCTCTCGTCCTAATGACCAACCGCCTCACATCAGATACGATCCGACCAGACCAGATCCGATCCGGTCTGAAACCTCTCGCCAAAACCAGTCGCACCACCCCCCCCCCCCCCCCCCCCCCCCCTCCTCCTCTTCTCCAGTCCCCTCCTCTCTCGCTTCCACCGCCTCTTGAGCCCCCCACCTCTCTTGCCGAAATTCGTCTTCGCTATTTCGCCCCGAATAGCTGCTCTCCTCCTGAATTTTTCTTATTTGACCCCCCTAGTTGCCATTTCCGAGAATGATCACCCGCCGCGGCGCTCCTCTCCCTTTCTTCCCCCCCCTGCCCCCGCCCCCGCCCCCGCCCGCCGGCCAGCCGCTACCGCCTCCACCCCCACCCCCCCCGCCCTTGCGCCTCCGTTGGGGTTGTTGAAGGCACCCCCACACACCACCACCCACGGTTAGTCTTGTCAGCGGTTGTATAATAGTGAGGGGGAAGAAGGAGGATACGGTATAGGGGGGGGGGGGGGGGAGTGGAGATGGTGGGATGGGAGGGAATAGGGGGAGGGGAGGGGAGAGGTGGGATGGGGGGAAGGAGGGGAATGGGGGGGGCACGAAGGTTAGAGGAGGAGGGACGCAGGGAGGCGATGGAAAGGGGGAGGCGATAATTTAACTCTGTTGAAGGTGAGAAGAGAGGCGCGCCGCCCTCCCCCTCCCCAGTGCATGGTAATGGTGTCACAAAAAAAAAAAACAGCTGGCTGGACAGGGGGCGTCAGCTCATGTCGAAAGCTCGACGACAAAATCACACGAAAGTGAAAAAAACACACACACACACACACACACACAAAAAATTATACCGGTTAAAAAACAAAAAAAAACTTTTTTTTCTCAAAGAAACAAAATCGGAGAGAAGGGGGAACGAGCCAGCGGGGCAACAACTGCGCTGGGGCTTGTAGATTGACACAAAAACTCCTCCCGCGGTTGCATGTGCGTTGGCAGGGCTCACCACACCAGGCTAAAGCGAGCCCCAAACACGGTCGCCTCCTCGTCCATCCCCGAAATAGTCAATGGACTCATACTATATACTGGTACGTAACATTTTTTTTTTTTTGCAACTATGGACCAGGCGGGGGAGCCTGTCTACTCACCAAATTCCCGGATGTTCATATATACATCTCGTAAGATTTTTAGTAACATACATGAACATCCGGGAATTTGGTGAGTAGACAGGCTCCTCTCCGCGACAAAAAATGTTTTTTTTTTGCAACTATGGAACAGGTGGGGAGCCTGTCTACTCACCAAATTCCCGCGGATGTTCATATATACATCTCGTAAGATTTTTAGTATGTATGAACATCCGGGAATTTGGTGAGTAGACAGGCTCCCCTCCGCTTCCATAGTTACAAAAAAACAAACAAACATTTTTGGTTACGTACCAGGTACCACCTAAGACAGCTCTACAACTAATAGTAGCACTATTGACTATTGCTCCGTCTCGAAAGGGATGCGTGGTCAATGGTCACATATATACCGGTACGTAACATTTTTTTTTTTTTTTTTGCAACTATGGAACAGGTGGGGAGCCTGTCTACTCACCAAATTCCCGGATGTTTATACATACTAAAAATCGTACTCGTAAGATTTTTTACCTCTAACTCTCCTGAGCTACGAGTACGACCAAGGGTATGCGCGGATCTGAATCCCAGATACCCCACTACCCCCCCCCCCCTATATTGGAGGGGAAGAACCGGGCCGTTGTGATCCCAGAAAACAATTAAGTCAACTTTTTTTTTAATTCCCCCCCCCCTCCCACCACGAAAAAAAAATAGGGGGGGTCTCTAAAACCAAGTTAAAAAAGGGAACAAAAACGAAAAAAAAAATGGTTTTCGCTCATTTCGTCCTGTGATCACAGCGATCCGGTTTGTTTTTCATTCTGACCTTCCTGCAAGTGTGGTGTTGTTTTCTCTTTTTTTTTTTACGCCCTTTGAATATCCGGGAATTTGGTGAGTAGATAGGCTCCCCTCCGCTTCCATAGTTACATTTTTTTTTTTTTTGTTACGTACCAGGTACCGCCTAACACAACTCTACAACTACTAGTAGCACTATTGCTCCGTCTCGAAAGGGATGCGTGGTCAATGGTCACATATATACTGGTACGTAACAAAAATGTCTTTTTTTTTGCAACTACGTATGGAACAGGAGGGGAGCCTGTCTACTCACCAAATTCCCGGATGTTCATATATACATCTCGTAATATTTTTAGTATGTATGAATATCCGGGAATTTGGTGAGTAGACAGGCTCTCCTCCGCTTCCATAGTTACAAAAAAAAAAACATTTTTTGCTACGTACCAGGTACCGCCTAAGACAACTCTACAACTAGTAGTAGCACTATTGACTATTGCTCCGTCTCGAAAGGGATGCGTGGTCAATGGTCATATATACACCGGTACGCACAAGGGTGTAAAAAAAAAAGAGAAAACGACACCACACTTGTAGCAAGGTCAGAATGAAAAACTAACCGGATCGCTGTGATCACAAGACGAAATGAGCGAAAACCATTTTTTTTTCGTTTTTTTGTTCCTTTTTTAACTTGGTTTTAGAGACACACCCTATTTTGTTTTCGCTGGTGGGGGGGGGGGGGGGGGGGGGGGCGGGGCGCGGGGGTAATTAAATAAAAAAAGTTGACTTAATTGTTTTCTGCGGATCACAACGGCCCGGTTTTCCCCTCCAATATAGGGGGGGGGGGTAGTGGGGTATCTGGGATTCAGATCCGCGCATACCCTTGGTACGTAACAAAAAATGTTTTATTTTTTGTAACTATGGAAGCGGAGGGGAGCCTGTCTATGCCATAAACATCCGGGAATTTGGTGAGTAGACAGGCTCCCCTCCGCTTCCATAGTTACAAAAAAAAACATTTTTTGTTACGTACCAGGTACCGCCTAACACAAATCTACAACTAGTAGTAGCACTATTGCTCCGTCTCGAAAGGGATGCATGGTCAATGGTCAAATGACTAAGGCAAGCAACAAATGCGTACGCCCCCCCCCCCCCCCCCCCCCCCCTATAAATATTGTATATATTTATAGGTTGGGTTGGCGTCGGTTGGCAACGACGCTGTAAAACACGCCTCTCACTGCGTGAGCTCGACAACCAGAGTACCTTTTTTTTTTTTTTGGCGGTCACCCATGCTGGCGGTCTTGTAGATCATTTGTGCGGGGTTGATAACCTCATCTCCGCACAAGGGGAATGATCGTATCACGTAGTGTGTATATGGTAAGGCATCCACGAGGCAGATACGTAGTAATACCCATTGCTGTCTCTGGAAGTGGCCACACCAGATATTAAATCAATTCATTGGAGGCTGTCGTCCATATGCAAGTCCGCCTCACAGGCGGTTCTTAGCAGGATGCAGCTCACCCTCCATGCGACTCGCCCAATACCTCACGGCGCTTCGCGCTTGGTGCAAGCAATGTCTGCCTGGTTGGTGAAAACCCAACATGCTCCGTCCCGGCATTGTAGGGATGCGAGGGTCTATGGTCATACGACTACGGCCGTGCACGATATGAGTACCCCCCCCTCCTCCCGTCTCGGCATCTCTCTGCCTGGTTGGTGAAAACCCGACATGCTGCGGCCCGGCATTGTAGGGATGCGAGGGTCTATGGTCATACGACTACGGTCATGCATGAAAACGAAGCACATCCCCCACCCTCTCGCGTCTCGCATACTTCGTCTCATGTGTTACATAAACAAGGCTAAGAAGGATGCTGTACTGGCAGGGAAGATACATATAGAGCGGCAGAAGCTCCGCGGGCGCTAAGGAGGGGTGGGGTGTTGGGCGTAATAAGCTGACGATGCGCTATCCACAACGCTTGCTCGTCGCGAGACAACGAGCGGACAAAAAAAAAAAAAACCGAGACGCTGTGCGCACGAAGCTCGGTGACCTCAAACGGGGGGAGAGGGAGCGATTAAAACTTTTGTTTCTTAGATCTTCCGACTCATTTAGTGCTCGTGATATTGTACTCATGTACAGGTCGCGGGGTAGTCCATCAGGAGGTCGGTATAATATAGCAATTCATTAAAAAGAAAAACACTTAACCCCCTCGGTCAAGGGTATAAACACGCCACTTTTGATCGAAAACCAGACAGGATGGGCACACTAAAACCAAGTTACAAAATTGGGAAAAGTTGAGATACGTTTCATTCGTAAATAAATCCTATTGGCCTTGTGTGTGTGTGTGTGTGTGTGTTTTTTTTTTTTTTCATTCTGGCCTTTGTAGGAGCGCGGTGTCTGTTTTATGTTTCGGTCGTCTACACCCTTCTGCCTCAGCAGTTATCGTTTTCCCTATGATAATGTAGTGCCAAATCCGACTTTCGCCTTTTTAGCGTCCGCATCTATCTAATATCATATCGCATCGCTTGACATGACATCATATGACATCACACGTGGTATGGTATGGTATGGTATGGTATGGCATGGCATGGCATGGTATGGTATGGTATGGTATGGTGTGGTGTGGTATGGTATGGTATGGTAATGATATTGGTATGATATGATATGATATGATATGACATGATGTGATGTGATATGACACGATGTGACATGGTATGATATGATATTGGATATGATATGAACTGAAATGATATTATATGGTATGATATGATACATCCATACACTATTAATATCGGTATTCGATCGTTGCGACACCCTCGCTCTGGCTGCTGAGCTCTCACCTGCCTACCCTTCCTCCTCGCGTCGAGCGTTCCCGCCCTTGCCTTCCTAGTAGCCGTCACCTAAAAAAAAAAAAAAAAAAGCGAAACGAAACGAAAATGGACGCGATGTCGACGACGTCAAGGGATAACAGCGGAAAACAAGAAAAAAAACACGCCTTTTTCCACTCTGTAACTCTCACGGCGCGGCACGACATCCAATGAAAAAAATGGCGCAACAAACAGGTGGTAACGCCAAAGGATACGTACGAGTATATCGCACATTCCGGAAGGTAATCGCCTGTTTTCACTGTATCAATTAACTCTCTCCGAGGGATACTACTGTACGTACAATAGCAGATATCAGCAACAACAATAATAATAAGCCTCTTTCACTGTATATAACGCCCACGGCAAGCGGCACGGTGCGGTGTGAAGGGGAAGGGCAGCAGATAAACAAATGGACGAAACACAGAAAAAAGAGCGTCTTCGGGTGTATACAGCGGGGCAGCATTGTCTCCACGCGGCATATATTTGAAAAAAAAAAAAAAAAAAACAACAGCTGTGAGATCGACGATTTCGTCGAAACTCATCTTTGCTAGCTATATAGAGTAATATAGAAGACACGCAATGGACGCAAGCAAACAAAGGGTCTTCAAAAACAAGAGTTGTCCCACACGCAACAAAGCAGAGAAAAAAACGGATGCAAGCAAAAGAGAGGGGCTCCGTACACATTAGAGGTGCTACGTACCATGTCGCATACAGCACGGGAAACAAAAAATGGACGCAAGTAAAGCGAGTCTTTTGTAGGAAGACAAGCAGGAGTACGAGTAGTAGCCCCCCCCCCCTGGCAGGCATCATGCATTGTCTCTCTGCTCCTACCGTCGTGGCTAAACCATGGGGGGAGATGGGGGGGGGGAAACGCTGACAAAATCGGGGCACTATATAAGGACTGAATATTCCAGGAGCGAGGCGAGATAAAAGTTTCGTTTTTTTTCCAGTTTCCGTGGGGGAGCAGCGGCACGCCGGCCTTAAGCGACCACCTTGACGATGCGCCGGACAAGAAGAGGTGGAAATTGAAGCACCCAGCTCGTTCCGGCCACTTTAGCGCTCGTACATAGTATACAGCACAAGTAAAGCCAACGCCAAAAGGCTCCTTCCTCAAAAAGCATGCAGCTCACTCCACATGCGACCCGCCCCAACGTCTCACGTTTCGCTTCGCGCTAAGCAAAATGTCTTGCCTGGTCCGTCAAGCCTCGACGTGCTCCGTCCCCGGCATTGTAGGGATACGAGGGTCTACGGTCATACGACTACGGCCATGCATGTCATATGAGTACACCCCCTCACGCCCCCTCTCCCCACTCGAAACACGCCAGTTCAGCCCAGAAAGCTTCCGCGAGATAAAACAAGCACCCGATTCTCCTTGCCGCGGCCGGGCGGGGCTTAAGAGTTTCTTAGCCCACCGCTCCCCTCCCCCTTGCTCTCTCTCGACGGTTCTGAAAGTGGTGGCCGAGTTCGAAACGTCCCCAGGAAGCTCGTCGAACAAAAAGGACTAGGCGCGGCACACTTTCGCCGCGCCACCATCATCACCGCCGCCGCCGCCGCTGGCTGGATGGCTGGCTGGCTGGCTAGGTGGTTGGGTCGTTAGCTGGTAGCTGGTCGGCTAGCCAAATAGCTGGTTGGACAAATAGCTAATAGCTGGTTGGCTAGCTAGATAGCTGATTGGCTTCGTAGGTAGCCAATAGCCAGTTAGCTGATTGGCTAGGCACTGTAGCTGATTGGCTGTACTGTAGCTGATTGGCCAGCTAGCCAGATAGCTGGTTGGCTAGGTAGCCAATAGCCGCTTAGCTGATTGGCTAGCTGATTGGCTAGGTACTGCAGCTGATTGGCCAGCTAGCTGGTTGGCTAGGTAGCTGATTGGCTAGGCAGTCAGTACGCAGCCCGTTCGTTGATTGGCTATTAATAGCTAATCCTGGTAGCTGGTTGGCTAGCAAATATCCAGGTACCTGATTGGCCAGCTAGCCAGACAGCTGGTTGGCTTAGGTAGCTGATTGGCTAGCTAATCCTGGTAGCTGGTTGGCTAGCTAATAGCCAGTTAGCTGATTGGCCAGCTAGCCAGTTAGCTGGTTGGCTTAGGCAGCCATGTAGCCGGTTGACTTTCCCCGAGTGGCCCGTTCACCGAGGCGCTGACCTTGTGCCCTAGTCACCCACGCAAAGCGGCCCGCGGACCAAAAGCGCATCATAACTCCCGTAGACAAAACCGCGTGTGGGGTGTGTGTGTTGTGTGGGGACAAATTCGAACACTACAGAAGCAAAATGGTCCAGTACGTAGTCAGGCAGGCACGAAGATGGCAGGCAGTCTGTAGGTGAACAGGAAGGAAGGAAGGCAGGCAGGCAGGCAGGGAGGTAGGTAGGCAGGCCCACAACGGAGTACAGCACCAACCAACAGCCCGTCACCCCGCGGCAGCAGCAGCGGCGGCGGCCCGAAATGCACCGCGGCCGGGACAACCGATCTCGACAGCCCCCCTGCTCACCACCCTATCCGAGGCGCTGGCTTGAGCCTGGCGCATGTCCTTCGGCCCCGTTCTCCTGTTTCCGTTCTTCCCTCCGCCGCCGCCGCCTCCGCCGCCGCCACCGCCTCGACCCACAGCGCCGCCGGCGCCAGCGACCATCCGTGGGGGGGGAGTATACGCCAGCGGTATTCCGCCCCAAAGGCAAGGCAAAGGCAAGAACAAGGCAAGCGCAAGCAAGACAAGCGAATGCAAGCCAATGCAATGGCAGGCATAGAAGAAGACAAGACAAGCAGCAAGAAGCAAGGCAAGGCAGCAGGCAAGGCAAGGCAAGGCAAGGCAGCAGTGCACCAGGCAATGGCAAGGCACAAGACAGAGACAAGACAAGACAGACAAGACAAGACAAGACAAGACAAGACAAGACAAGGCAAGACACGACCAAGGAAGCAAGACAAGCAAGCAAGACAAGACAAGACAAGACAAGGCAAGACAAGACAAGACAAGACAAGACAAGACAAGACAAGACAAGACAAGACAAGGCAAGA
>MEHQ01002031.1:445192-459834 GCA_008828725.1 Saccharina japonica | reverse complement strand
CCCCCCCGCCACCACCACCACCACCGCCTCCTCCGGTACGCAGGCCGTTATTGAAGGGCGGCGGGGTCGGTCTAAACGAGGGGGACAGGAAAGATGAAGGCTGGGAGGGGTTTTTCCCCAAGGCAAGGCAAGGCAAGGCAAGGCAAGGCAAGGCAAGGCAAGGCAAGGCAAGGCAAGGCAAGGCAAGGCAAGGCAAGGCAAGGCAAGGCAAGGCAAGGCAAGGCAAGGCAAGGCAAGGCACGGCAAGGCAAGGCAAGGCAAGGCAAGGCAAGACAAGGCAAGGTCAAGCAAGACAAGCGAATGCAAGCCAATGCAATGGCAGGCATAAGACAAGACAAGACAAGACAAGGCAAGGCGAGGCAAGGCAAGGCAAGGCAAGGCAAGGCAAGGCAAGACAAGACAAGACGAGGAGACAAGACAAGACAAGACAAGACAAGACAAGACAAGACAAGACAAGACAAGGCAAGACACGACCAGCCGAGGCAAGGCCAAGACAAGTCAAGCCAAGCCAAGACAAGTCAAGCCAAGCCAAGCCAAGCCAAGCCAAGCGGAAACAAAATAGCCAACACACCACTTGCGCGCAACGCGCGCTTACCTGGTTCTTCGTGCGCTGCACCGCGGCGTCGATTTTGGCCGGCTCAGCTTTCGCGGTAACAGACACGCCGCGCTTCTTGGCCAGCGCCGCGTCTCGCTTAGCCTTCGACGTGCCGACGGACTTCGCCACCTGCGCCTGCTTAACCTTGGCTGCGTCCTTCTTGCCTCCCGGCGACGCTTTGCCTGCCCTCTTAGAGCCTGCTCAGCGTGCGCCCCAAAGTTTGCAATAGAAGGGGGGGGAAAGGGGACGTGTGTCAGTCGTCGGGGTCTGGTAGGCGTTCAGTCGTCGGGGGTCTGATAGGCGTGTGGTATGTACGCTCTATGGTGTTGATAGGGAAAGAGGGAGAAGGTGCCAAGTTGTCTGGGCTTGGTCGGCGTTCGTCCGGGGTTGTGTAGCGTAAGAGAGGGGAGTTTGTAGTGATAAGGTGTTATTTGTTTGGGCCTCTGGGCAGTTTGCGTCTGCTCTTTATGAGAGGTGGGGGAGGAGCGGAATGTGCCTGTCGTCTGGCGCGGGCGGTGGCAGAAGGTGGTAATACATGCCGGCGGGGCGAGCGACCCAACCAAATTCCGACCCTAGGACAATGGATGAAAACGCCAACTTACTACAGCAGTGGCGTCGTCGAACATAAAAAAAACGCGACCAGCCGAGCATGTAGCCGATCAACATCGTGCGCCACTGCTGTTGTACACAAGCGAGTATGTAGCCGATCAACATCGTGCGCCACCGCTGGTGTACACAAGCGGCCGATTAGTGATCCGCGGCGTCGATAAAAAAAAACGCGGGTTAGCCCATTTTAGCCGATCGTCTTCGGCACAAGAAACAGTCAACGAGGAAGGGATTGTCTTGGAAAAAATTTTTGGTGGGACGTACATACCAGGAGTGGATAGTCGAGTGACCAGACCACTCGTCTTTTCATAGCAAGCGGTCAGCTTAAACGTATCATCTTCCGGAAGGAGCTGTCAAGCAATTAGAGGCCCCGGACAGTCGGGGAAGTCGGGGAGAGCAATCAGACGCGACCCAGTCGGAGGGCAAATGCAGGCCTCGACTGACCGACCCGTGCCCAATAACTGCTTTCTGCATCCCCTGCGCCGCATCGCGAAAACAACAACAGCAGCAGCATCAGCATCAGCAACAGCGCCAACCAAGACACACCTCCAGCAGCAGCAAACACCACCACCACTACCACCACCAACACCACCACCACCACCACCACCACCAAACAACACCAACACCATCAACAGTAACAGTAACAACAACGAAGACAATTTTCCGGCCGGTCGAGTGTGAGGAGGAGGGACCAGTGAGAGGAAGAACCAGCGGGCGTAACTCCTATTAATATTACAAACACTAACACAGCGGGTTTTCTGCCGCAAAACGCATCATACAATACTACAACTCCCAAGTATTTTGCGGCAGGTCCAAGGGGAGTAACTACGTACTAAATATCCCCTTCCAGACTCTAGAACGAGAAAAATGTACGAGTACTTAGTACGTAGTAATGATATCACCCTGCCTTACAAACTGCCTTACATTCTCAGACGGCCCCGGACCCCTGTTTTAGGGAGTTTTTTTTCAAGAAAACCGGCGTTAGTTTGGGTGGATAAAAATGCTCAAGTAAGGCAAGCACGTAGCTACACGCAAGGAACGAAATACCATCTGAGGCAGTCCTCGGTTGGGCTGGGAAAGGGGTCTGATGCAAAATAGCAAGGCATGCCTTAGCGACCAAGCATTCCACGACGTAGTCTATATATCACTATGTAGATCCAACCCAGCGCGTTGTTAGTTTTTAAGAATGGCGGCGGTACGTAAACAAATCGCCGACACAGGCAGATCGAATTTTTCCAAGTGACAAGGGAGCTCCTATAGTCGTACTCGTAAAAATGCTTGTAGCTAGCTATTAATAGGGCGGTTGAGGAAGTTGAAGGTCAGGCATGGGCGTGTTTCTCTTTACAGCAACCTCTTCGCGCTTTGCAACTTTCGAAGAGCTATACATGACACATATTAATAGATGCTCGCGCCGTGGGACTATGTTCAGACTGTTCCGAGAGCAACGGTATCACAGTCCAAGCACACAAAAGAGAGGGACTTTGCAGCAGCAGCAGCAGCAGCAACAGGCACTTTCAGCGTTTTTAGCACAAGCACAACCACTACAAGTAGTTGCGAGTTGTCCACATTGCATCGTTGTTTCTACGTACCCATCGACTTCCAGCACACCCTATTCATAGTGCCCATGCCGATTCTTCACCCCTATACTCGTACTATATTATACAGAGGTAGATACCAGCTCTGTGGTCACAAACTACGTGACAGAGACAACACATGAGACCCTACCCCTGTGGTACGCTATGGTAATACAAAAACTTGCATCGATATGCAGATAGATCATGATAGATCATCTACAGATACATCTGCAGATAGATCATCTAGATCATCTACAGTAGATCCTAGCCTGACGTTATGAGAGGTGCAGGATCTGTACAGTACAGATCCAACCAAGGAAACATGTCCTATATGCGTACATAGATCATGCAGATCACATCCTACGTACAGATCAGGGATCTACCTGCCCGGGAATGTCTAGATCATACATTGGTAATCGATTATTTGTCTACATCGGGTCCGGGCGGAAATGTAAGGACCGCTGGGCGATAAAAATGAAGACCAAACGGTCCTTAAATTTTCGTCCACGGCAGTAGTACGAAGTACTCGTACGTACATACGAGTACGACATATGATGTTACTTCAATTTTTTACAATAGAATACAGTAGAGGACACCTACTGTAATAAGAAACAGGAAATATGGTCCAGGCTGGATTTATTGTTCGAGAGAGGGTGCTTTCTACACTAACTTCAAGAAAATGGCTCCCGAATTTCTTACTGTCCTCCAAAATCTCAGCCTGGCTTTTCTCATTAGCCTGTTTCTTATTAGGTGTCCTGGACTATTGTCCTGTAGCCCCTCCTGTCAGGGTGCCAAGCGGGTCCAGGGAAGGGGGGTGTGCAAAACGATTTTATTTTGCACACCCGGTGTGCAAGAGTGCAGAGCGACATTTGCAAACCCGGTGTGCAATCACAGATGGCGAAACATAAATAAATCGGCCTCTCACCCTTGGTCTCCTTCCTCCTGTCCTTGATGATCTCGTCCAGAGTCTTGTCGAGCGTCTGTTCCACCATCATCGGGTCCGCGTCGACCCCCACGCTGAACTTCGGAGCAGGAGAGTTCGACATGCTGCCAGCCTGCGTCAGCAAAACGTATCCACCAATCCGACCATCTTTGAGCTTTTCTCGCTCTTTTCGGCAGACGCTATTACGGGCGGGACCATAGTAAACACTAGTAAATAGGACCAAATGATGTTCGTACAAAACAGGGAAATATATAGGTTTTTGTGTATGCCGTACGTCCTATTCACTATGGTCCCCAGTAATTATTAATAGTACAGGACACTTATGATACGTGGTAAGAAATAGGCTGATAAGAAAGCCAGGCTGAGATTGTGGAGGAAAAATAAGCAATTCGAGGGTCGTTATCTTGAAATTAGTGTATATAGAAGTCAAGTCATTCTCTCTCTCATGTAAGATATCCAGCCTGGACCAGCTTTCCCGTTTCTTATTATTACGGGGGACCATAGTAAATAGGACCTACGGTACATACAAAAACCTATATATTTAACTATTTTTACTAACAATATTTGGTCCTATTTACTATGGTCCTCCGTAATAGGTGTTCTGTACTGCTGTACTTCCACCCCAAGGTACATAGTAGAGTAGATAAAATCACACCCTTTGAGTAAAAAGATACCAGGTATCACATGTACCGGTACCGGCTATATACCTGGTATGGCCTGGACCTGGTACCAGGCGAACAATAAGAAAGGGGGCGCGACACGGCACTGGCTCGGTGTTGAGGAGCGATCTATCATACGGTAGACCAATCTGGACGAAAATATAAGGGCCATTTGGGTGTTGGTAGTAGTATCTAACCGGTTCTTATACTTACATCCATATTGACACCTCTCGTGTATACCTGGTATGATACGTCGTTCGTAGAGAGCAAGAGGGGAAAATCGGGGAGAGATCATTCTGCGACATCTGCGTGCGTCACCCCCTGCTCCTCGGATCGGTATCTATTCCCACATTCCCACGTGTAACAACTTCGGGCAGCATGAGTCAAGACGTCATATGCACACTGCTGTACGACGTTACACGTAGGAATGCAAACAAGAAAGGGGGGAAGGCGAAGCAATGCAGTGGGGCAGGAGGACAGGAGGACACACACACACATGGCACGGCTCAATACATACCGGTATATATACGCGAGGTGAGGCATACATTATTCGTATTTAGATCGGGGGGAGAGCTTCCGCCAACACTTCGATCAACGTTTCTGAATATGGAATTTGTATTGCTTGCTTGCACCTCCCGCTACACGGCGAGTAGTCTATGTCGTCTGCTCTCGCCGCCCGATCGATGTCTGCTGGTGGAGAAAAAACAAAAGCTCATCATCTCGCATCTCTCGCATCACCGAAGAAAGGCGTAGCGCACTCGGTGAAAGACAAGAAGATGACGATTTTTTAACCGTCGAGCACAAACAAGAGGGCGGGGACGGGTGCCGGCCGTGTTCTCAGAGAAAAACACGATTTGGCTCGTTTTCGATCCGCCGCTGCGGGAGTTTTTTTGCACGCACGCCTTTGCTATTCTAACCCTTGCTACCGCTGCCATCGACCCCTTTCGCGCCGAAAAGCGTAGATCAAACGCCGGGAGCGTAGCGTTCGTGCAGCCGCGTGGCTGGAAGGCGCGAGCTACAGCACTGCGAACAACCGCACTGCCCATTTCCAAAACAAGACAAAAACAGAAACAAAAAGCAAAACACAAAACCCCAGGCTTGCTTGCTTCGAACGGTGCTCTCTGCGCGGAGCCCGCAACGCAAGGAAAATAAACAGCTTCGTACTCACCTGCAAACACGATGTGCTAGGCGTCAGTGAGCGTCGTAGGCCAGTTGTGCTGCGCTTTCGCTCGAACGCGGGTGGTGTGTGTCTAAGGCGAGCCTGCAGAATGGATCTCACTCTTTCTTGGGGTTTCCACCGATTAGAAAAGGCGGACCGATACCGGATTTAGGGGAAGCTTTTCGAAGTACGTAACCGTTCATGGTTTTTGGTCGAAGCGGAACAAACGTCTCGCGTCGGGCTACTACTCGCCAGACTAGAGCGACACACGCACAAGGATGTTGTGCTCTTCAGACTCTCTAGATCTACTAGTCCGCTCGGTGCGATAGGCGTTCCCTGTGCAGCAAGGATTGTACGCCATACTCTGAGCACCCCCTTTGTATTTTGCGGTAAAATGGGAGACATACTATTGCTTCTGCTGCCAGGTACCGCCGTGTACGGCAACATCGTCCAGCTAAAGACAAAACGCGGTGTTATCTGATTTGTGACGTTGTGACGTTGTGACCATCTGTTAAAACTCGAAACACCAAGCAGCGTTGCTTCTTGCTCCGAGCTACGAGCACGAGAGTGTGATCGAAGTGTCTACTTATTTTACGATCGGTAGCACTATAATATACGAGCGCTTGTGTCTTTTGGTACCTGTTGTGTTGTAGGACTTCCTCCTGCGGACACCCAAAACACCAGTATACACACAGGAATCTCAGCACGTGTACGAGGTAAATGTTGTCGCCGCGAGGAGCCGACCGGGACGAAGTCGAGGCATACTCTTCTGGTGCCCGGGCGTCAGTCTTCAAGGCCGACGGCTCCGGCTTCATCTACTATCCGTCGGGTCGAGTTGCAGTATACAAGGGGATACTTGATGGCCGCGGCCGGTACTACCTGTACGGGGACGATCCGCGATCTACCCCACTGGGGGCCGTTGACGAGCATGCCGTGGGCTTCGTCATTGGCCCGGGCGGGGTGCGTCTTGCCCTGAACAAGGTGGGCATAAGGCATACGAGTGACCTGGTGACATGAAGTGAAGACTCTGACAGATAATGCACACCTGTCAAACACAGCGTACACAGCTGAGTGTGAGCCATTTTTGGTCGGGTCACGGACCACGGAGCAATGCCGCACGTCGAACTACTAGACTGCTGTATCGTACGTATTGCTTGTCGGATGCTATATATGCGCACAGACAGGCAATCGGTTTCTGACTCAACGGACGCATGCTCTGTCCTCGTTCCTGAGTGAGAGGGTTGGTGTGGGCTATTTATTGGACTTACACCAAAACCACACGACGTTGTAGTCTGTGGTACTATCTGTTGTAGTTGTAAGATATGTGTACTGGTAATACTGTAGAACATGAGGTTCCAACATTCCATCGGCCATATACTTATCTGCACTGGTACTCGAATCATACTCGTACGAGGAGTACTGTACTTGTACTACAGGGGATATGAGAAACATACTAAGTAGTCGGTCGTCGTACGAGTGCTGATGTTATAAACTGATGACATTAAACAAACTACCTGGTAGTAAGCACTGTTGCAATTTTGTTTCACGAATTATAAGGTCGTCTCGTGCGATTCAAGTTCAGAAAATGCAGTAGAATTTGCCGCCGCCAAATGCGCGACGTGCACTAGGGACGGTCCGATTTACTAATACCGGCAAAAAACAACAACAACAACAACAACAACAACAACAACAACAACAAAACTGGCTGCCTAGTCCCTATTGCGTATATAGATTGTTTCGCTGCTCTTGACATGTGAAGCTACGTCATTGGACATGTGAAACCCACGATAATCTAACTTGGTACATAACCTGCTGTGCTATGAACGGATGTATGCGGCAAGGTGGGGGGTCTGCTGACCGATACGCAGGGCTACATCGAGAGGGAGTGGCGGTACGACCTTGGCGCGCACATGCCTCCCCCGACCGTCGTCCTAGAGATCGACCTCAACAGAAGCCTAAACTTCGAGTTTCACGACCGCGGCGACATGCGAATCAAGTTTTCACACGAAGGGATCAGCCACGAGCTGAACGCTGGCCTACGGCCCAAGCGAGACGGGACCTACCTCGATCACAGGTTAGTGGCGTCATGCCTTTGTCCCCCCCCTGCACATAGGTACATGAGCCACGACGATCGTGAAGACACACACATGCCTCTCGTACCTGCTCATGGTATAGTGCAAGGCTTAGTGTCATGTCATTACTCTACGTATTCTTAACACACCAGTAAACGTTGGGCGGGCGTGTGTGCGGGTTTTCACAGCAAAACTCTTGTTTCCACGCATCGACGACTTCAAGCACACGCATCCATTGTCCGTGCCGATTCGTTCACCCCCAGAGAGATACGTACAAGGTCTGTGGTAACAAAACTACGAGACAGAGATGATAAATACGACAGGTACCGTGGCACGCCTCGACACATAAGAAAACCCTACACGTACTATCCCTATATCAGTTGAGGCGGCCGTCAGTGAGAAATGTTTGGGCTCAAAAGCGCAAAGCCCTTACCGTGGCACGCCTCGACACACAAGCAAACCCTATACTAACCCTACACCATAAATATCTATATTTGTCCGTCGTTTGCGCGCACCCCATGTTATCCCCTACCTACTTACGAACCGATCCTCAACCGCGATGCACGGGCAACCATTCTTTATACCTACGTACGCATCCATGGTCAGTGTTCGTTTGCCCGGAGGACGGATTGAGCCACGGCTGGACCGCATTTCCTTGGTGTCGAGGCAGCAATCGTTCGGCGACACCATGAAAGCTAAGCGAGATAGGCTGAAGCCAAGAAGCCGAAACTTGGAAGGAGCCTGCAAGGACCTCGTTGCGGGCCTCGAGCAAGGGTTTGACCTTATGGGCCCCAAGGCAAGCCAGAGTCGGAATGTACACACGATTTCCCCCGATGACGCTTGCTACGGTAGCCTGCATGCAGGTGCACCTGCATACAGGCCATGTTTTTGCCTTCTGAGGGTGGTCACTTGAGGACCTCTATACTAATAGTAAGTAAAAAACTGATTTTGGAGGAACATAGAAGTGCTATCCGATGAGCAATCCCATGGCCTGACTGTATACAGAAAATACTTGCAACGATTTTGGGTTAAGGAGCCTTTAATAGGTCGTTCAGAAAACGTTTTAGCCAAAAAAAGGTATACCTCCTCTATCGTAGTCGTATGATATGCCTTTTTGCTTAAGGCGTGTTCGCAACAGCCAGCTCGTAATTTTCCTTGTTTCTTCAGACTTGGTCTCTGCACTGTAACGATAATGATTTGGCGTGTCCTGGTCTTGAGGGCGATAGGCTATCGCGTTTTGCCGACTATGTCGCGCACGCGGGGATACTGGCAACTGGCAACACACCTTGTTTTCAAGGATGTACTTGTAATATTCATTCACTACTACAGTGTTCACTACTATATAGGCCATGCATTCCCACCGATCCGTGTTTCTGATAATATGTTTCTGTTCCTACCCCCCCCACCCCTTCCACCCTCCCCTCGACCAACCATATGAAACCCTTCGATACCCATGAAACATAAAACAGGTGGAGCCGTTCCCAGACCCTGCTTGGAAAAAGGACGCCCAAGCGGCAACCGTGTATGAACTCCCCAGAATTCGGAGCACGGGGCTCGAGCTCGGCCCTACGCGCGGTTTGGGTGACGCCATATACTCTGAAGACGACCGCGATCCGATGCACCGGAGTGCTTCTTGGGGCGGAGGCGCGGGGGGTAACGCGGCGCGAGCGGGCACAGCAGGAGGAGGGGGAGGGGGGAGGGGGGGGCGAAGCATACGCTGAGGTGTCGAGGTTGAGGAAGGACGGGAAGTGGCTGGGGGAGCTGGACGTTAGGCGTCAGCTCTTTGCGGACAACCCGCTTTTACAGAGGTGTGACGCTTTTCAGTAACGGTGGCAACCAAGTTGATAGCACGCGGGGCAATGTAACTCATCAGATAAAAGGGAGACGTCAGTCCGGCACCGTGTCGTTAGTGCATTCGTCCCCTCACGTCATATGCTTCTCTCGAACAACTTGGTGCTGAAATCGAAAGTAGTTTGGTATGCTGGCCTTCGTCCGCGACGCGCAATCTTGTCGTTAACCCATTCACAACTAAAAAAAGTTATCCCAAACTAATTCCAAGTCGTTCGTCCCCAAATACCGTGGGGCCAGTTCTTAAGGGGTTAAGAGCGCCCGTCCGCCACTGGTGACCCACTCCTTGACTGCCTGCCACCCCATGAGGCGACAAGTAGATCAACACTTTCAGACGACGTGTTGGTGTCCTTGTAACCCGACCCATAGTACGAAGGAACGAGCGGCGACATGGGGGAGGAAAGTCACCTACCAGGTATGTATGTGTGTGTTGTTATCCTGCGACCATGCCGCGCCGAGTCGGAGCCAGCTACATAGCTGTGATCACTCTTCACCCCTCTCCTTTGCTTGGATTTGAATGCACTACGAATCTCTCTCCCCAGAGCCAGCTATGCGTATAGGTGGTCACTCTTCATCGCTCTCCTTCCTTGGATTCTGAAAGCACCGTCTCTCTCTTTCTCTCTCTCTCTCTCTCTCTCTCTCTCTCTCTGTCTCCCCCTCTCCCCCCCTCTCCCCCTCTCCCCCCCTGTCCTTCTGCCACGCCTTCCAAGGTCGATGGCACTACAGGCGGCGAGTGGTCGCTACGGAGAGGAGATCGTTGTGCCGGGGGGCAGGGTGTCGGTGTCCAACCCGACGGGCAAGGTGGTCACTTCTGGAGCCCCTCTTCGGAGGGTACGGGCTTCAAGTTGAGGAAAAAGGCGTTCGGCGATAGGCGGGGGTACACATCACCTTTTTTCTTTTTTGCCTTACGAGGCAAATATTTATGACTGACTGACTAATAGTATGACTATTAGTATGACTATTAGTATCTGACTCTGTGTCGGCGCAACACAGCCGCGGTCTTTGCAATTAGCGATTGTCAACACAACTCACGAACGAAATGTCGAATCCATTTCTTTCCACCCGTACGTATAACATCCCATCTAAAATCGATTGCCAATGCCCAAAAAAAGCACAACACTTTAAAACAAAAAACACTCGTACGTACGCTCATTTTGTTCCACCCCCCGATGCGAGGTTATATGGTCATACGACTACGGCCATGGATGAAAATGAAGTACCCCCCCCTCATCCACCCCATACTACCCACCCGCAGACTAGGAGGTTTCCTCGAAGAAGAGGCGTCTCCCGACCAGCTGGTCGCTGTCGTGTGCGTTCGCGGCGACGACTCCACGTGCAACCAGGTAGAGCACGCCGCCGAGCTCGCAAACTCCTTTCTCTTGCAGCGATCCGGGTTCTCCACCGACGGAGGCGGCGGCGGCGGCGGTGGCGACAGCAGCAGCAGCAGCACACAGCAAGCGGCGTGGGCTTCCGCGACCACCCCCCCGACGGAAAGCGGGGAAGCTGCGAGCACCCCCCCGCATCCCCAGGGCAACGAAAGTTACCAGATAGTTAGGGTAGACTTCGGGGAGCATCAAGGCACCGCGGACAGGTACGGGGTGAGGTCCTTGCCGGCGTTTCTGATGTTCCAGGAGGGGAGGCTCGCGTGGTCGGGCACTCTGGGGGGAAGGCCCGTGAAGGCCGCTCCTCCGGAGGCCGCGGCGTCGGGAAGGAGGGTTCTCCTGGTGGAGCCGTGCGCGAAGGTGAGCTATGAATACTGCTGTAGCAGAATGTCTTTTTGTTTTTTCGGACATTTGAAGAGATCCCGATGTCCTGTAGATCATCTGCATCGTTAACCTGCCGTTGTGAGAAGCTTGCGCGGGGTATGGGTATGTACACTGCAGGAGAAACATGAACTACTGTAGATATGCAGCTATAGTTTACGGCTCCCACCCGGCTACATGAGAGAGGAATCTATGTATCTGTCCCTGACAGATCTAGGCCATTAATACGTCTGGCGTGTCAAACGTTCGCCATAAAGCGCGTATCCTCCCCGCCGCGACAATTCATCCCACAGGGCGATTTTTGCGCTGCCTACTGCCAGGTAAGAAACGTTTGTTCGGATAGGCGGCGCGACGAGGCGAAGGAGAAAGGGAAAAACCCGTCGCTGACATGGCAGTAAACCTCCACGAGTTTTTATATAGAGAGGGGGCTGATGTTGTGGCAAACGAAGAAGGGACATTTTGCGCAAAGGACAAGTTGCTTACATAGGGAGGGGGCTCGGAAGTGCTTCAAGTATAGGCGAACGCAGAAGGGGCTTGTTACGCAAGTGACGTGCTGCCTACCAGGTAGAAACGTGGCTTAACGCCTTGACAAAAAAAAGGGGCTGGGGGGTGTTATCGTTGTTGGGCAGGACGGCCGTTTCCAACCTCGTGCCACAATGCGCGGATCTTCGTGCGCCTGTCTGTTCGCCTGTCTCCTTCCTCCTCCCACCCTGTATCTATAACCCGCACACCCCTCAACTCAACCGCTTGGTAGGCGCAAATCGCCGCAGAGAGGACGATGCGAAAATTCGGATGCAGTTGGGATTTGGTCCTTAACGCCTCGCAGGCACTGTCCAGAATGCAGACACAGGTGAGTCACTGCTGTGCAAGAGTGTGGTTAAAACTAAACGCCGCCTTGGAATTGTAGTGGGGGTACGACAGTATGCGGTATAATAGTAACATGCTCACGTATGACATACTGGTTGGTATCTTGTAAATGGTACCAATCTGGCCAGGAATATAGTACCGTTTTGATATGTAGTGTCAGAGTACGAACGGTGGTTGTTGGTTACTCCTCATGGACTTTATACCAACTACGAGCGAATGCAGGTTTTCTTAAGTCTGACCGCGCCTAAGCTTGCGTAGGGACTCACGCTTTCGAAAAATCGCTGCAACATGTATCTACGCACAGGATCGCGATGGTCCCCCCGCAATGATATCGATCTCCGTTTTTGTTTTTCAGCGGAGTAACATCACACATCAAACACAAAACAACGCACACAACTTGACAACAGCTGTTAATATCTTTCTATGGGGAAGTTCCTAGCGACAGCTATGTTTTGTTTGTTTCATCCGAGTCCAAACGGTGACTATTTAGACGGCTAGGGTCGTAGAGTAATATATATATATATATATGGTAGGGGTTTGGGTGAACAGGGTTCTGATTTTGTTCGATCCCACGAACAGCTTGAACTTGGTAAAACAGCGTCGATTTCCCCAATTAAACCGTAGGAAAATTCTTAGACGGGTCGCGAGAAGGGTATTCACTCTGCAATCCAAATTGACTCGTGAGCACTACCTACGAGTACGGATCGTAGGTAGCCCCGCGTTGGTTTTAGAGCGATCAAACCGTGTCACGCCCTCATAACTCTTCAAATTTGTTTTCTTCGTGTGCGTCGTACGTACAGTAGTGGTGGGCCTCGAAGAAGGAAGAACAACCCCTAACTTCCAGCACAACAAAAAATGGCTGCAACTCCCCCCCCCCCTGTTCGTAGTATTCGTGGGCTCTGATTGATCACAAAAAGTAAAAAACCACACCGCTGCTCTGACAGCCCAGCGAGCCTAAAAGCTTCACGCGTTATGTCTACGTATCATTGCTCATCGCATGTCGTGCGGCGATGGCGGGTGGGTGGCAACAACTCCCAACAGCAGGCTGCTCGGGCGAGCTCTATGGCGTCACGGACCGCTGCTGATGACAGGGGGGGAGGGTACGGGGTGTTGATGATCAGCGACTCTACCGGGGCGGCGGAGGTTCTAGCAATGGAGAAGGTGCGCCATTTCTTAGTACCGCGGCCGGTTTTAGTACACCGCGGCATGTATACGTAAGTGCTCAGGCCTTGTAGATATATGTGGTTTCTCGTGAGTGAGGCTTGCGCACATCAGGCATCGGTAATCAGTATTCGGGTTTTAGCGGAGTAAGCAAGCATGGTTGGTCGCTGTTCTGGGTAGCGTCTCCGCATACGGAAACAGTCCCGGGTGGGGGGGGTTATGCGCATGGGCTTCTCTTCTGTTGGCTCAACGCCGCGGAACCTAAGATCGTGCACCTGGCACCAGGCATTAGGAGTAACGAGCTTTTTGTTACTCGCAACTACGGAGAGTGTGACCAGAAATCGTTGATCGCTACAGTATTCTGGTTAGCGTCTCCTGAGAACGAACGGTTTTGGAGTGCGTGTTGGGTCAAGGGCGTTGAGCTCTTTGTTGTTGCTCAATGCGACGCCAACTATAACTATGTACCTGGTGCCAGGTAATTCATAGTTTATACTTTGGCCAATAGGGAGCTTACGGATGCATGATAGGGCTTCATCTTGGCAACCATTGGGGCTGACATTTGCACACCTACGACTCTTACCAACGATTGGTCTGGCTGAAAATCTCAGGCATGACCCTCGAGCTTTCCCACTTGAATAACGCCTGCCTAACCCCCCCCCCTCCCCCCCTGCCTGGTTGGTGAAAACCCAACGCGCTCCGTCCCGGCATTGTAGGGATGCGAGGGTCTATGGTCATATGACTACGGCCGTGCACAACATGAGTACACCCCCCCCCCCCCCCCCCCCCCCCCCCCCCCCGCCCCCCGCCCCCCCCTTAGAGGTTGGGTTGGCGTCGGTTGGCAACGACGCTGTAAAACACGCCACTCGCTGCGTGAGCTAGACAACCAGGGTGCCGTTTTTGTTTTTGGCGGTCACCAAAGCTGGCGGTGGAGTAGATCATTTGTGCGGGGTAGAGAACCTTTGCTCCGCACAAGGGGAATGATCGTATCACGTAGTGTTAATATGGTAAGGCACCCGCGAGGCAGTTACATAGTAAAACCCATTGCTGTCTCCGGAAGTCGCCACACCAGAAATTAAATTAACTCATTGAAGCTGTCGTCCATATGCAAGTCCGCCTCAGAGGCGGTTCTTAGCAGGATGCANCCCTGTAGAATGCAGCTCACCCTCCACGCGACTCGCCCAACACCTCACGGCGCTTCGCGCTTGGTGCTAGCAATGTCTGCCTGGTCGGTAAAAACCCGGCACATCCCGTCCCGGCATTGTAGGGATGCGAGAGTCTATGGTCATACGACTACAGCCATGCATGAATATCAAGTGCACCCTCCTCCCCGTCTCGAAAGGGATGCGTGTTCAATGGTCAAATAACTACCGTAAGGCAAGCAACAAACGAGTACCC
>MEHQ01002031.1:326595-445111 GCA_008828725.1 Saccharina japonica | reverse complement strand
CCCCGCCGCCCCCGTCCCCTCACCCCCCCGCCCCCTCCCCTCAACCCCGCACGTAGGCGTTCCGTGGCGTGGGGGGGCAAAGAGACGAGCACGGGCGCGTAATCGTCGGGCTGGCTGCCGTACACGGCGATGCCTCTTGCCTTCCCAGCGAGGTCCTGAAAGTCGTTTCGGCCGGTTTCACAGACGACGGCGACAGAAAGCGCGCCGTGCTGACCCCGCAGCTCTCCCTCGTCGCGGACTTGGCGGCAACGAAGCCTCTCAGAGCGTCGGCGTTGAAGGCGATCTTCCGGCACTGCTCGAGGCGACGGTCCAGCTGCGGCGGCGGGATAGCCGGCGAGAAGGGAGGGAGGGGCGCGAGGAGTTCGGCGGCGGCGGCGGCGTTAGGCTGTAGCGCGTTGAGCGGCGGCGATGCGAGGTGAGCGGAGAGGGGGGGGGGGGCGAGGGGGTCGGAACGGTTGTGTCGCGGTGCTTTTAGGCAGGACAGATATATCATGACCTACCGTAGGTAATGCTCTTGAGACAAGTCGGCTGCTGTTGATATGTCGTGTGGACGATGCTGCCGACACAAAAAACAAATCATCGACGTTTTTGCCCCTAAAAGGTTGGCCCCTAAAGGTTGGACCCTAAAGGGCTGACCAGTCTAATTCCAACCATGATAGGTTGTCCAAAGGGAGGTCGGTTGGCGCATTTGTAGAGAGAGGTGTTCGGTCAGCAGGACCGGCGCTGTGCGGTGTAACATATTGTACGTACGTATATCCTTCGCCGCGTGCCGGAAGCATATGTACATATGTACATCTCTATATCCTAGTCGTATTCAAGGACGGGCGGACACAAGGAGGAAAGGCTAATTTATCCGTCAGTCTCCTCCCCTACGTACCAAATCTGAGCATTCAGCGGGCATACTCGTACATACCATTGTTCGAACTGCCTCATCCCTTTTTTCCTCTTCACTTCTCTATCTGGCGATCTATATATTTCGAACTGTATGTATTGAAGAAGAAGGACACGAAGGAAAAAACAAAAAACACGAAAACAAAGAAAAGTTACGTACGTAGCGTTATGATTGTGTCTGCCATATGAAAGTTAGGGCGGGTGTGCGGTGAAATCACAACCTAACGAACGTCTTGGAAATACTGTAATATTGATTTAATTCACTGTCTCGTCTTAGCTGACGATATTGTTCTATACTTTTTATTTTTATTTTTGTCTGACACTAATTGCGGCACACGCCAAAATCGAGTCTTGTGGTCGCACAGACAAGGCTCCCTTAACTATGGAGTAGAACAACACAACAGTAACCCTACTATACTTTGTTGTACGTCAATTTTCGACGTTTTTTTTCCCCAAGGTACAAGGGCGTTACGCCTTCACGCCTCCTCGACAAAATGGAGGCCGTCAAGGCCCAGGCGGCGATGGGGATCTTCGCCGCGGCACCGAGGGGGGTGGGGGCGGCGGGGGCTGCGCGAGAGGGGCAACAAGGCCCCTTGCCGGGAGGGGAATCATCGCTCAAAACAGCAGAAATCCTCGTGTCTGCTCAGGAGACTGATTACCGAGGGCACACCTTGGGAAAATCGGCGCTCAACACCGCCCTCAGACCTTAAAACACGATTTAGTTTTTGATCGTGCTGAGTAAGATATTCTCCGTTTATTTTGTGCTGAAGCTCACCATTGGCTCAGGTTCCACCGCATGTTTTGTAGCAGAAATGAACTTGAAACTTTTGATGGTTTGTTTTGTGTCAGATATTTCACTTTAACTTTAACTATAGATTGTCTGTTAATGTTGAAGCTCATTGGCCCACGTTGCGCCGCGTTTGGCGAAACGATGTCGTCGGAGTTAAGGCCAATTTTCTGGTGGTACAGGCGAAGCAGGCTCCGGGACAGGGGAGGCTCTGAGTTGGTTGAGCTCGAGCGTGGGCGCCGAATCAACAAATGTCGAAGGTTAAGGTCTAGGACATCCTCAGTATTTGTTGAAAGGTCGCACACTTCCGACATATCTATCATCTACAGATCATCTATTGATAGATCGTGATATACTGTAGATCATCTAGTTCATCGCCTGCCGCAGCGAGAGGTTGTGCAGGATCTGCATAGTACAGGTAGATCCAACCCAGGAAACATGTGTTTACAGTAGATAATGCAGATTTTGTCCGTCCCACCCGGCAACGTGAGCTAGACCATACAGATCATACAGATCATACAAATCATACAGATCATACATATCATACATATCATACAGATCATACAGATCATACAGCTCATACAATATCGGGAACAGGTTTGCCCTGAAATACCTAGACCATGATGTGGGAGTCGATTATCTATCTGCCCGAGGTGTGAACGGTTGCAGACGCCTCTCATGGTTTCGTTACTCTCATCTGATTGGTAGAAGAAGTTGGAGAAAACCATTTGATTGGTGGAAGGTGTAGGAGAAAACAACCTGATTGGTAGAAGGTGTGGGAGAAATCAGCCTGATTGGTAGAAGGTGTAGGAAAAAGCAATCTCATTGGTAGAATGTGACGGGATGGCATACATGTGATTCAGCTTGGCGACCAAGAGGCTCTCGCGCGAACCAACGAGCCGAGTGCCGATGTAGGGTTGGACCATTTTCCAGGTATTTTAGACTCCGCATCCCGAAGTAGAGGACGCATGGTGCGATGCGGAATGGGTAGAATTGCGTATTGATATGTATTGGTGGGAAAGAAGTGCGTTCTTGGCCTGGCCCGCATTGCCGAGGAAATGGATGGCGCATTAATAGGGGTCTTGTTTGTGAAATTTTGGACAGCAACCAAATTATATCCGAGCCTTGCGCCAATGTTGGTGTCCAACGATGCCCATCTTGAGATCCAACGGTGCCAATGATGAGATCCAACGGTGCACATGATGATGTCCAACGGTGCTTATTGATGTCCAACGGGGCTAATGTTGAGATCCAACGGTGCCAGTGCTGAGGTCCAACGGTGCCAATGTTGAGCCAACGGTGCCAATGATGAGGTCTTACGGTGCCAATGCTGAGCCAACGGTGCTAATTTTAAGATCCAACGCTTCCAATATTGATATCCAACGGGCAGGACGGTCGTACAGAAATGGCGTCCCCACGCGGAACGACTTGATCCCAGGCGGATGTCAGAAAAATAGGTTCCTCTTTGAAGCGCGGCAGTGCGCGTTGCGCGGCGCCAATTCGACTGCTCGGATATACGGACAGAGGCAGAGAAACGCGGCGATTCATATATGTAGCCACTCGTACTGCATTGGGGGCCAGGCCAGGCCAGCGGTGACACCCATTAATAGTTGTAGGCTATCCCCACAGGGGGGTAAGTGAGCAGGCCTGTCACCAGGTAGCTCGCTGACGACCATTCATTGCTATACCATCTCAGCGGCATTATGCTTGTGGTTCACGGGCCCGATGCCACCTCTTTTACTGTGCATATTAACCCTGTATGTTGTCAGGATGGTTCGGGCACGAAGAAGCCTGAAGACAGCGACTGAATTTTCAGTACATAATAATTGTGACTCACCACTGGCGGCGTAGACGGACGCTAAAAATCCCCTCGAAAAACCTGGCGATTGTGCCCTTCGCCTAAACCTCAACGGCGGAGGCGGCTTACATGGCTGCACACTGCCTCCTCCCCCCTTCGTCGGTCCGAGTAAAGCTCGACCGTGGCATGCGTTGCCAAACCACCAACCGCTACCGCTGCCACCGCTGACGCTCCATTGGTCGCCATATATTAGGGTTCTGATTCCTCAGGTTCCCAGGTTCAGCGTCCCCTGGATGGTCGCGGCCGTTGCCACACACGAGGCCGTTTTCGTCCATCACGGTCGCTTTCGATCATCGAGATGATGGACCTACCCGCGCCAGTCGATCTCGTCCTGAATGCTAGGCTTTGGTCCGTAGAAAACCTAGTATGCATCTTCTGCGAACCATGTACGTAACGGTTAGTTATTGACATCCGACAATGTGCAGCATGATCGTCAACTCATCATCTATCTACTCTGGTCCTATGTCTACCGTTGTGTTATCTCTTGTGCAGGGTCTATATACTCCAGATCCAACCCAGGAAACAAGTGCTTCATCAGTAGATCACACACATCACACAGATCACACAGATCACACAGATCACACAGATCATACAGATCAGGAATCTAACTGCCGCGAACGATCTAGATCACAAAGGCAGTGGGGATAGTAGGTGACCTGTCCCATGTGTGCTTCTGTACGGTTTTGTTTTTTTCGTGCTGGCATGCATCTAGTAAAGACTATCGTGGCTCATTTCTCTACCTATGTTTTCGTCCCTGGCACGTTTCTTTCTCTGTCTCACAGTCTGTGACCACATAATAATTGTTATCTCTCTAGGATTAGGAATCAGGACAGACACTGGGTGTATTGATTATGATGTAGTTGGATAGAAAGAACGGGTTTAATGTTGAAGACAACACACACAGTACCACCGTAGTTACTTGTCTTTGGCGATCTGCTGAAATATCGATTCGGAAGGTAACCTATACCCCCCCCGCTAATTGCCAGTCTTCGAGTCTGTACCACCTATGTGTCAAATAACACATCAGTATGCCACCAAAAAGGCAAACAATTGAAAACAAGACGCCATCCCCCCCCCACCAGGTAGCATTCTAAATAAGCTACAGGTAGTAGTACTCACGGCGTATACAATCACGCCCTGCGTGGCATACGAGACCAACATCTTCAACAACACTAAACATTCTGTTGAAGTGGAGGAATCGCGGGTTCGAAGCGGACACACCTACTACTCCTACTGTTTTCCGCGGTATAACCGAGAAATTTCAAACTTCAACACGAAGTTCCCGCCAACTCGTCACGGCACACCTGCCCCGACACTTACTACTTCAACACACTTGGCTTGGTTGAAGCACAACTTCAAGACGCTCACACGTTTTCTTGATTCTCTGCTTGGTCTTTTGGACGGCCCCGGTCAGCTGTGGCTATCATAGTCGAGGCGCAGCCAGGTGGTGTAGATGTTTGTTAGGGTGCAAACGCCAATGGGGATGTCAATTACGGAGGACCATAGTAAATAGAACCAAACATTGTTAGTAAAAATAGGTAATTATATAGGTATTTGTGTATACCGCAGGCCCTAAAATATTTACTAGTATTTACTATGCTCCCCCGTAATAGCAGCTGCGAGCAAAGCAATGGCAGGGAAGGGGGGTGGCTTATTATTTTCTGAGTTGACTCACATTGCGAGGGGAGCTCGCGCACAATATCCCACCAGACCCTAACCCGACTTTTCGAGAACAAGGAGCTGTTTTTCGTGCAATCTGACCACAAGGCTGAAAATGCGCCACGTGCGAGTATTAACAGTCCTAGGACAAACGCTTAACTAGGTGTGCTGGAAGTCGACGGAGTATGTAGGTAGGGGTCGTAGTGGTAGATTGAAATTGATTTATTACTGAATGGATGGTTTCAGATAGCAGTGGATTCAATCATTTCGACACAACAAGAGGGACAGCAATCTCCTACAACAGTTCAGTTGCTCACTTGAGGAGCTCAACCGGTCCCAGTGACAAGATAATGCCTCCGAAGGAAAACAACAACTGCAAAACGACTCCTATTATGTACCTACCGCCGTGGGATGGCTCTGCAGTACCACGTAACAAACAGGTGCTGCTGTGTACCTTGCGGCGATGAACACTATACTCTACTATTACGGAGGACCATAGTAAATATCACATATATTGTAAGTAAAAATAGTGACATATCTATCTATATATATAGGTTTTTATGTGTACCGTAGGTCGTATTTGCTAGGACCAGATATTCTTAGTAGAATTCGTGAAATGTATAGGTTTTTGTGTGTACCGTAGGTCGTATTTGCTAAGACCAGATATTCTTAGTAGAAATAGTGAAATGTATAGGTTTTTGTGTGTACCGTAGGTCGTATTTGCTAAGACCAGATATTCTTAGTAGAAATAGTGAAATGTATAGGTTTTTGTGTTTACCGTAGATTCTATATTCTTTTCCCTCTTTCGCTAAATTAATTAATTGTACCCCCCCCATACCACGAACAACCCACTTCGTATACCACATATTATCATAATACAATTATTAATGGTTCATGTTTCTTCTCCCTCATTCGCTAAATTAATTAATTACCTACTTCCGTCTAAAACATTTAAAAAAAACCCAGCTGTGAGCTGAGCTGTGAAATCGAGGATTTTTGTCGAGACTCATATTTATTTGCAAGCTGGGCGTGATACTCCGGTCGCGCGTACTTAAGAGTTATGTATATCCTCATGCAGGATGTACATCCTGATATATATACCCTTACTGTGGTCCTCTGTAATAAAAAAATATACATAAAAAGGGATCTTCGAGCACCGAAAAAAAATCAGGTTCAGATGCGTGCTACGATAGAGATGGCACTTTTGGGCTGAAACGACTTCTGATTGATTGAGCTCCTGAACCCCAAATCGGCTGACTGTCATTACTCTGTTTTCATATTGTTCCTTGTTTGCGTCGGCCATGGGATTTTTCAATCGGATAGCACTTTTACTTTCCTCCAAAATCAGTTTGGGATGAGGATATGATAGCTCTTCAAGCAAGGAGCTCTAGAAATAACATTGCGCACCTCTATCGTAGCGTGCGTCTTCACGTCGCGTCGGGACACGAACGAACGCCTATCGATCTTCTCACCTTTTTTTTTGTAAGTTTTTATTTCGCCGCCTTGTAAACCACATTCCATTTTTCTGACACTTTTAAAACTCGATTGTCTCACTTACTCACCGGTTGACTGGCTGGACTGGTTGCATCGTGACCGAGGGGCAAAAAGCAACAACGCACGGAATCATTAATCCCACATACTATAATATGTTGTTATCATCATTGACGGGCGAGATTCGAACCCCGGACCGACCGGAGGCGCGCGTGTACGAGGAGGAACAGACACACCCGCGGATAAGAGAGGAGCGCAGCAGTACGAGCACTTGTTCCATGTGGTGAAACGACGATGTTGACCCCATGGCGTGATACAAAAAAACAAATTATGGAAGCACAACGACGCGTGCTACGACTACAGAGGTTGTTAGAGATCATACTTACCAGTAATAATCAGTGTCGCTCGCTACTTGACACCCCCAAAGTCATCTGGTATACATTGCACAGCAGTCACACGCTACTAGAGGTATCACTTTGTTTTGGGGCTGAAATGCTTTACAAACAGATCATCATCGCTCATTAGCCCACAACCGTGGGTGCTTCATCCTTGTGCTTCTTGTGTGCTGCAATGTGTTTCATTGTAAAGTTAGATAGTGGGATTGTGCACCGAGTCGTATCGTAGCACTTCAGTTCCCTCAAAAATCTGTTTTTGACTTACTTATACTTACTGTAGTATTGGTATAGACCTCCTCAAGTGACGAGAGCTTCAGAAAAAACGTGGAATGCGTCCAATGTACCGTGGCGGGGAGGGGGGGGGACTCATGTCGCGCATGGCCGTAGTCGTATGTGACCATAGACCCTCACACCCCTACAATGCCGGGACAGGGGGGAAGGGGGTGTGCTCATGTCGTTCACGGCCGTAGTCGTATGACCATAGACGGGGGGGCGGGTTGAGAGACGAACCCCGATGTAAGTTATACCAGACACGGCCGAAGAAAAACGAGGGGCGAAAACGGTGACAGCCAATCAATGTCTTAACGGACGGTAGTACGACGAGGAAAAACTAAGTGACATGTTGCCGCTAGAAACACTACTACTGTGGTAGATATCAACCGATTTTACAACCGGTGTACAACGAGCTCCCCCCCCTCCCCTATACGGGGGAGACGGAGTGCAACGAGCAGAACGTTTACTACGTCGACTACGAGTCGAACGATTCACGTTAATTTATTTTAAAGGACATGTGTGTGCGTCGTGTATCAATATACGTTTTTCCTTCGAGGGGTCTCGGCTAAGTTGACGATGATGTTTTTTTTATGTATCGTCTACATCAGCGACTTCTCCCAAAAGGAACTTCAATTGCCCATGACGCAGTAGCAGTAGTAGTAGTATTGATACCGAAAAACAATGCCTGGTACCCAATAGAGGCATATTGGTTAATTTCATTTTGGAATGTAGCATTTATTTTTGCAATTTTTGCAGTTTTTAAATTTTGAAACGCTCCGGGCACATGTGACACTTTCGCCCTACGTATCCACACGGGATTGCATATATACCAGGTACCAGGTATCGTATACGGTGCTTACACCATGCCCGAACAATTAACACATTTTTGCGTGGTTTAATTAGCCAGGTCGTTGGACAGACTAAGCCACTATTACTACCTGTACTACAGCGTTAGACTCCACTACAAATCACGGTAAGTCCCACCAGGTGGACGTGGATGGGTGTCACCCTGTTTCATTAGTCGACCCCTTGACGGGTCAGCTGGATATTTGGGAATTTTAGGAGTGATCAACGCTGAAGATCATGCTGCACATTGTCGGATGGCAAATATAATAATAATAAAATATTCGTACGATTAATATTACGGGGGGCATAGTAAATACTAGTAATACTAGTAAATAGGACCTATGGTAGACACGAAAACATATACATTTACCTATTTTACTATTAATAACAATATTTAGTTCTATTTACTACGGTCGCCCGTATTAGTAGATCATGCAGGGGAGCTTTTAAAAAGGGAAGGTGGGATATGTGTTGCTTCACAGTTGAGAGTGATCATATGAGAGAGACTACAGTAGTACTCCTGCTGTACTACTGCGGTACACTATAGGATATACCAGTATTCGATCCAACTCGGAACGTAAAAATGTGTTGACGATACAGCAATGTCAGAGGGAGAAGTACATGTAGCAACCCTGATACTATTATAGGCGATGGTCTAGTTATTATAGGCCTGGACCACACGTCACACACCTTCTACATATCATACGAAGAGTAATGTTGAAGTTGCACTCGCACCTGTGGTTACTCTTAATACAGTCATAGCACCTGCTGCTACGATATATCAACGATATCTCCCTTACCGCGCCAGCTGCCTCGACTGCCCCAGCTCTCAACAGTCGTGTGAGGTCGGCTAGCTTCCGTCCAGCTTCCTCGGGCAGTGGCCTACCGCGTCGATTCCCTGCGGTGAGTCTCCGAGGCCATATTATACCTGCACGCGGAATGGGTGCTTGTGCTGTTGGCGCCCCGATGTGCCGTTCGATGCTGCGTTTTAATTTTGCGACTTAAAAGGGTACCACACAGCCAAGCAATGTAGGACGAGGATGCACCTCATGGATATTGCACCTTCGGTGGCTGACTGATGCAATTACTACCCGGTACGGTATTACATCCCAACCATTTTAGCACGTTTTCCACCCACGCTGACTGCTATTGCCCTTTGTCGTTGTTCGTTGCTCTTCTTCCGCAAGGGAGACCGCATGCACCTTTGAGCAACGGGGCAGACCTCTGCTATCTCCTACCAGTATGTAGAGCAGTACGCACAGCGAACCGGGGAGGGGTGGGGGGGGTGTACTCAATATTCATGCATGGCCGTAGTCGTATGACCATACACCCTCGCATCCCTACAATATGCCGGGACGGAGCATGTCGGGTTTTCACCGACCAGGCAGAACATTGATTGCTAGCGCCAAGCGCGAATCGCCGTGGGGTGTTCGGCGAGTCGCATGAAGGGTGAGCTGCATCCTACTAAGAACCGCTTGTGAGGCGGACTATTAATAGCATATGTATGACAGCGTCAATGAGTTGCTTTACTTTTCGGCGTGACCACTCCCAGAGACAGCAACGAATGGGAGTACTATGTAACTGCCTCGTGGTTGTCTTACCATAAACACTACAGTGCGTGATACGACCATTCCCCTTGTGCGGAGTAAAGCCCCCCCCTCCCCCCCCTGCACAAATTATCTAACTTGTCCGCCAGCCGTGATGAGCGCCAAAGTGAACCGTGAGGGGGGGGGGGGCGCCTGATGCCACGACTAGTGCTATATCGGTAGTCCAAAAGGCCGCTGGGGGTAAAGTAAAGGCTGCCACGAGTCAGGCTGTCGAAAGTGAAATACATGATGGCTACTACAGCACTTCAAAGAGAAGTAAGAAACAAGTATTGCTATTGTTGCATGCAGTCTATATTGCACAGTAGTAATGGTTGTCAAAATCGCATTTTCGGTGCTATGTAGTATAATGGTTGGTGTCTTTTTCGACGTGTACCTCGAACGTTTTCGGTAGATATAGACTGCTGCTACGCTAGGAGGGCTATACCTCAATTTTTCACTTCAGCTTAGGAGCCACACCCCCGGGAGAGTGGCTCTGTACCACAACAAAAAATGGGACATATTCGTAATTATGCTACTTATATGTACAACTATGTCGGTGCCTATCGCGACACCACACATGTAAATGATGCATAGACGTTCAAGACTGCAAATAAACGGGGCAGTCACTCGGCGCAGTCACTCTGAGCGGCTGAAATAAAACTACTTACCAGGTATAAGTTACCCCTCTACCGTACGCAGCAGAACTCCATCGTACGGTACCTTCAGGACGGCTAAGGCGCGACAGCATGCCAGCTTGTCCAACTGCACCACGGGTACAGCAGTAGTAGTAGTAGCTCTTGGGGCGAAACCGTCGGGGCCAGGAAGGCAGCGCGTTTGATGGCGGTGCATCTCTACGAACAGCACGGCGATGCATATATAGCGTAAGACACGCTTTATACTCGCAGTACGAAATAAGTAGTGCCCTTTTTTTGTTGCGTTGGTTCAGTGATTGCGTATCTCCACAGAGAGTCCCGGCATCATTGTCTCCTAAATCTCGCGACCACTACAGTACGTACAGTACTACATATATACTGCTGTCTTCGTTCCGTTCCGCGAGCTTCTTATAGCCAGTCGGATTTTCCCAACCCTTGTCCTCTGTGCGTACAACAGCAACACTGCAGGTTTCACCTCACAGCTCTTTTTTTTTTCTTTTCTCGGCGTGCTGGCGTGCGCTTGGCGTGTGCACTTGTCCCTTCCTCGCTGACACGGATGACACACCCCGCCAAGGCGCGCCAATTCTTGAAAACAAAAAAAACACAGATATTCATAGATGCTGACTTTCGGGGTCGTCATTTTCTTGACTACAGCCCCGGCTTCGATAATAGCGGTGACCCTTCGAGCAGCGGCGACTGATCACCGAGAGGAGGCACGAAACAGCCAGCTTAGCGGCGTGCAGGAGCCTACCCCCATCACGAAGCAGGCAGCCTATGCGAGCGTAAGTGAGGGCGAGCAAGCGCGTTTAGCCAAGTAGGAGGGGAAAAGGAGTGCGCACCACAGTAGTATTGCATGTTTTTTTTTTCCTGAATGAAGCATCTTACTGCGTGTGGAGGAGCGAGCTCTGAAAGCCTCACCAAAAATAATCCGACGTTTGTTGAGATTGTACGGACCATCGCACGGCCCTATCTATGTGGTAAGGATATACCCGAACGAGCAATACCCACTTTTTCTCGATCGTATTATGTTTGATGTTTGCCCTATTGCGACACACAATTGATGTGCTTGCAGCGCGAGCGTGTGTCAATCGCGATAATAAAGTGTAAAACAACAAATAATGGGGGTTATTTATGCCCTTTGCTTTATTTGTTATTTTCCCACCCCGTTTATTGCCTTCGCCCCTTTCCTTTTCTCTCTCACTCATATGACTTACGAGTAATGTTAAACTAAGAAACACGTCAGCTGTGAATTCTCCCAACCGGTCGATATCCAGCTTTGCTAGCTGCGTGGCGTTATTCCATGATGTTATTGTTAGATATGTAATACGTATACTCGAATATATTTTTTCCCCATCCCGGTTATTTGTCGTCACCCTTCCTTTTTCTCTCTCCCTCCTACATGATACTCGAACCTCAGGTCTCCGTACGTCCCGGCATTGTAGGGATGCGAGGGTCTATGGCCATATGACTACGGCCGTGCACGACATGAGTACCCCCCCCCCCGATCCCTCCACCGCCTCCCTCCACCTACGGCGGTTCGTGCTTTGCATTTGTTATCGCGAGAAAGCTTCAAACTCTTTCCTGCCCCGTTGAACCCCCCCGTCGAATTGCGCCCGCCTCCACAGTGTATAGTCATGAATGTTTCGGCCTTCAAAAAATAAACACTACGACGTAGGTACCCCTATCAAAGCCAGCGTTTTTTAGAAATGACGGAGGGGCAGTACTACTGTAGTAGTAGAAAAAACGCTCAAAGCGGAGGAAGTAGGTATGACACAGAGAAGAGGGAGTAGACTTTGTGCAGAGAGAGAGTGGACGCACGCACGCATGCATGCATGCATGTGGTGGTATAGAGGTGCACCATCTTGTGCTCTACTGAGGGAGTGGTCATTCTTTTCTTTCAGTCGCTTGGGGAGCTCTACCCGTGTATACGTCACCCAAGCACTGATCGTGGCGAGGGAAATCAAAATGCTGCCCGATTTGGAACAATTCAATGGTCTCTAAGGGCCCATCTTAGGGCCCGTTTTAACGAAGAAGAAAAAAATTCAATTTGGATTTTTTTTTATTCAAATCCGCTTTTCATTGGTCAACACACGCACCAGCACCAAAGGTTTTAGGATCTTGGGGCATAAAAATTGGTGCTCGTGCGTGTGTTGACCAATGAAAAGCGAATTTTTATTTTTATTTTTCCAAATTGAATTTATTTTATACTCGTTAATACGGGCCTTAACGAAGACAGCAAAAATTCAATTTGGAAAATAAAATCCTATTTGAATGTGATTTCGCAAAAAAAAAGCGGTTTGCGTCCTATGGGGAATATGAATTGCTCGTTCAAATATTTATGAAATCGAAAAAACGCAGCATGCGTCACAGCGCCCAGGTGAAAAAAATCGACGAGAGGAGACGAGAGGGAAAGCATGCGTCGACGCGTGCGCGCCGCCGCCAGCATACTTTTGCTTTTGACCACCCAGGCTAGGAAGCTATCGCTCTCAGGGTCTCCTGAGTGGGCGTAGGGATCCCTGGAACGCCACGGGCGAGACAGGGGCGGCGATGGTGTTATCGAAGTCTTGAGCGTATCATGCTGTTTTTGGGTCGATCGCTCGGTTTTTGATCGGGTTGGAGCATCGAGCTGGTTGAAAAGTTGGGATTGCGACCGCCATGATTAGTTTTGAGGCGCCACCGCCGGGGTACGCTGTGCTATTGTCTATAGGCGTGGGCGCGGCTGTTGTCCCGGTGGCCTCGGGTTGTGGTTCACGTGTTGTCGCCTCGGTCGTGGTCATCGATGCCACCAAGAAATGACCAGATTGTACCGGGGGCGTTCGCCCACCGTGGACATGCCGGTCCAAGTCGGGCTAACTCCTCAATTTGATTTGAATTCTTTGGAAAAGAAGGTCCTGGGACCTTCTTGGTTTTTTCGTCCGATTCAAATTGATTAGACCCCAAGATCCTAATCTTTGATGCTGGTGCGTGTGTTGACCAATGAGCTTTTCGTAAAACGGGGCCCGTTTTAACGAGTATGAAATAAATTCAATTTGGAAAAAATAAAATTCAAATATATACGCTTTTCATTGGTCAACACACGCACCAGCACCCCCCAGGATCCTAATATTTGATGCTGGTGCGTGTGTTGACCAATGAAAAGCGAATTTGAATTTTATTTTTTCCATTTCGTTTTTTTTCTTCGTTAAAACGGGCCCTAAGTAGAAACGAACATTATTGCGACACAGTTATGGAATTGCGACCATTCCGAGTTAACTGAAAACAAAAATCATACACTGATTCCAAGTAGTTTGTCCCCAAATTCGTGGGACCAGTTCTGAATCCGTTAAGGAACTGGTCCCACATATTTGTGGAAAAACTACTTGGAATTAGTGTGGGATAGGTTTTTCGGTTCTGAATGGGTTAAGGAACCCGATCATTCAGAAACCATTTCAGCCAAAAAAAGGTATACCTACCCCCTATCTTAGCATGCGTCCAAAAAACGGTACTACAGCAGTACCCTGCCCTCCATCGTATATAGCAGTGTTTTTCTTCTTTCGGAGGAGTGCATATTTCGGAGTGATCACTGATGAAGCACGTTCATGCTATATACGTACGAGTACATACATACACACCCTGCTTGTCGGATGGCAATACGTAGATACTGTAGTAATTACAGAACCCACCACGATGCACTTATTGCCATCCGACAATATCCCCCCTCATGTTTAGGCACTATTTTTGGTTCTGCTTCTCCTACATAATAAGCTACTTGTACTACAAGTACATAGGACTCTCTCCCGTACTATTGATTGGTAGGCCGCGCTATCAATTGGGGGTGCACGGTGAGACGCCTGCATCGATAGAGGTACACGGTATAAGGTATACCTTTTTTTGGCTGAAACGGTTTCTGAATGATCGGGCTCCTTAGCCCGAAATCGTCGTTTTTTTTTCATTTTTCTGCTGCAATATTTTTCATTGTACTCTCTCTCTCTTTCTCTCTGCCCCCGCACGCGTTCGCGGTGAGGTAAGCGGGGGGAACGAAGGGCGAGGGGCGTCGGAGGAGCCGATCCCCGAAGAGAGTGCTCGAATAAAAGAAAAAAAAAAAAACTCGAGATGTTGAGGTGCCGAGATTCCGATACCGAGGCCGGCCCGGAAATAAAAATATTTACCCTGCGTGCTCTACGGTGGACTCAACATTAATTTATATATGTTTATAGTTAGTCCATGGGACTGTCCATCGGGTGTACAAGCTTTTATTTTTATCCGAAATCAGTTTTCGGGTGAGGTATAGAGCTCCTTAATAAGTGACCACCCTTAGAAGGCAGAAACATGGTGCACCTGCATGCAGGCTACCGTAAGATCGTACATACCTGCTATTATAATACCTGCTTGCCGCGCGGCTCAGCCACAGCTCGGAGTCTTGCGTGAAGCGATCAATGTGCAACGCGTCGATAGCATGCTGCAGACACCGGGCAGTATAATATAAGGGGTACCGTCGAAATCGCAAGTTGCTAAATCACTTTGTACAAGCATGCACACAGCTCGAAATGTATCAAAACCGTATTATAGTAAGCACACACATATATGGAGCGTGTTGACTGTGTATCTCGTCTTGTGCAAGTACTACAGTCTTGAGGTACGCATGCATGTGGTGTACCAGGTATCCCGTAAACAATTTTCGACGGGATAATTACACTGCAATGGCGTCATTGTCGAAAAAGGTCACGATCTAGACCATCTAGACCTTAACCGGCCGTTATAAAGGTGTTTTAAATCATCTAGATCTTAGTAACATGTCTTTATGGGATGTTCTGCAGATCTACTACAGTATATCGCCTAGATCTTAACCCCTTAAGAACTGGTCCCACGAATCCGGGGACAAACTACTTGGAATTAGTGCGATACATTATTTTTCAGTTCTGAGTGGGTTAACTGAGATGAGCAGCGTGTGGGTGTTTTTTGGCAGCATGGCGAGCGCTCCGGGGCATCAATCAATGTAGGTCGCACAATTCAAATATGTCTGCTACGAGTACTCGTACAAGAACGCAGGACTGGTAAACGTACCAATCGGGCCGTAGAACATCTACTACTGTAGATATTACAGGGGAGCACAGGAAATAGGACCTACCGGTACGATACAGACAAAAACCTATACATTTACCTTATTTTACTGAGTATATTTGGTCCTATAGGACCTACGATACAGACAAAAACCTATACTTACTGTGGTACATTTACCTTCTTTTACTCAAAATAGTTGGTCCTATTTACTCCCCGTAATTGTAGATGTCCCGATACCCTCGTCAACATGTCAACATACGATATTCCTCAACTTTCGGGGAGATTTATTCCAGATGCTAGAGTATCCGGTTACTTAGATATTTCTGAAAATATAGATGCTGCCAGAATGTACACTACGACGTAGAACCTGGAAGCCCCCGGGGGCCAAATCGTTCCATGTTTTAAGGCTTAATCACGGAATGTTTGTGTTTTCATCCGTTGGCACAGTACTGTGGCCAAGTCGTTCGATGTTTGAAGGGTTAATCACGGAATGCGTGCCGATATCCGTTGGTGTGCAGTACTGTTTTTGTGGAATCGAGCTGGAACGAGGAACCCATCAACTCCCCCCGGAACCCATCAACCTCTCCTGGTATACCAGGCATCGCAAAGGAGGTCCACGGTCCCCGCTTAGGGGAGGATGCCCTTCGGAAGAGGTGGTGTTCCCCTGTTGTCCCGATTCAGGGGGATTTGCCAGATATTCTGTATATAGGGTATTTCACTCAACGGGTACATTTTGGCCCACAGGGAGTCGTCTCACGTCCCATACTGTACACACAAAACAAATATTTCCCATGTTTCGCACGCTACACTATTAATACGATATACGTACTATGTGCACCATGTTCCTGCATTTTGAGGGTGATTACTTGAGGGGCTCTATACTAACAGTAAGTAAAACAAAACTGATTTTGGAAGAAAACGAAAGCGCTATAATGCACACCAATACCACAAATAACACATAGAACAAAAATTCTACGCAGCTCGCAAAGTTGAGTATCTACTATTCAATCGGTTGAACTCACAGCTGACGTATTTATAATAATTTTATTTAATGCCCGATGAACAGTAACATGGCCTAACTTTGTACAATGAAAAATATTGCAACACAAAAAATTACCACCTTAACGAAAAATAAACACCGTTTACACATTAACATTAAACAAAAACGGTGCTTATATTTAGGTACAGAGCGGTATGGAATTCCGACGATTTTGTGTTAACCCAGTCAGAACTGAACAAAATATCCTACACTAATTCCAAGTAGTTTGGGACCAGTTCTTAAGGGGTTAAGGAGCCCCGGCATTCCGAAAAAAGTGCTACTCGTACCTCTGTTGGAGAACGCGTCCATGCTTCGCACGCCAACCGATCGATGTTTCGTAAGCTAATCCATCCATGCTTTCCACGCTAACCCGTGTATGTATGTATGTATGTATGCTTCGCGCGTTCGCCCATGGATCGCACGCACGCTAACCCATCCATGCTTCGGAAGCTAAAGCCCTTGCTTCATGGACGGCAGCCCATGTTTCTCACGTTAGCCTATACGCTATAGCCTATACCATGCTTTGCACGCGCGAAACTAGGCTGCGCAAGCTATGTAACCCTTCATGCTTTGCACGCTAGGCCATGCTTCGCGATCTGGCCCCTCAAGCTTCTCAAGCTACGTATCCCATACTCGTAGCAGCAGTCGGTTTTCCTAATTGAGAATGGCGTTTCCGATGAGAGTGAGAGGATGTACTTTTGTTTTTTTAGATGTGTATTTCCCTCACAGTCAAAGTTTACCTGATACACTACCTGGTAGTCACTTTTGTGACAGCTTTCGACCTAGAAAAAACAACAGAATTAACATTGGCAGTCTCGAGATATTGATCATCCAAGAAATCGGTATTTATGTGGGGGAGGTGCCTTCCCCCAACGTACAAGTTTTTCAAATGTTCTCTGTTTTACAAGCCCTTCAAGACTGTTTTGTTTTTGAGCGAAATCGATACGCATGGTCAATACTTTGATGTTCTATAAACAAACGCAGCCTACTGTAGGTTGCTTTTTGACTCGTGAGAGGAAGACATATATACATATATATATTATTAAACAAAAACGATTATCGTTCGCATCGGAAACATCATTCTCAATTAGGAAAACCAGGTGTTCCAGCCTATCATACTCGACAAAAGGCAAACCATGCTTTTCACACTAATAAATAGTTACACAACAATAACTGCAACCCAAACTTCACACGTTATCATATACCAGGTAACCACAATCATCATACTTTATCCCCGTTCACCCATGGCATCGAACGTGACCATAACCCCATCCATGTTTCGGGCGCCACTCCAGTAGCCCCATTCCATGCCTCGCACTCCTCATCACCTGTTCGTTGCGCTTGTTTTTACAGAATCGCTTTGGGAGGAGGCGGCGGCGGCAGTCTGGCGGAGAACGAACGCATTCCTCAGCAGTGGTCGGCCGTTCTGATGGCGAGCCGGGTGCGGAGGGGTACATCTACCTTGGCTGCTACCTCGACAGCTTGTTCCACCGCGTCCTTGAGTTCGCCTTCACCGATCAGAGAACGACCCCTCAGGTGATATGCTATGCAACCTGGTTGGGTCCCGTACACGTGGTTTGCAAAATGCTAAGCCTCAAGATATATTTCCCCTACTTTTACTAACAATATGTGGTCCCCTATTTTCTATGGTCCTCCGTAATAGTAGGTGGTGTCATAGTACACAAATTAATGATATTCCAGCGATAAGGCATATATGCCTGATAAGGCGTATGTCTTATTGGGTAGTTGCTCAGTTGAGGGGTATGGTAATATTCAGTAACAGTCAGAAATGGCCAGTCCAGTAATAGTCCGTGACAGTCGGCCCGGTGGTCTAGCAGGTAACCACGAAGAATGCTAAGGTTGAAGTCAGGGGTTCGAGTCTCCGTATGGAGAATTTTATTGTCGGGTAACACTGACTGTCGAGACCATCTATTATTCTAGCGTGGGTAGGCACAATTTGAAGAAAGTCGACGAGGGAAGAAAGTGCTAAAATCTTCTCGCGATAACAAAAAAACCAAGGCCATGCCGGTCGCCCCGGTAGGCTAGCAGGTAACCACGAAGCTTGTGTAAGTCGAGATCACGAGTTCGAGCCCCCCCGAGTGCATGCTCGTAGAGACTTTCTCTCGCAAAAAAAGAAAAAGAAAAAAGAAAAAGGATCTTGACTAGCCGAAAGCGCGAGAGCGTGAGTTGGCAAAATTCGATGAAAATCGACGAGCGTTGGGAAGGCTGAACCCTCTGCGCGATAAACACCAAGGCAAGAACCGCAGTGGGGGAGGAGGGAGAGGAGCCTACTTTGTGACCCCGGATCTGAGTTACGACTAGGGAGGGAGAAAGACGGAAGTGCGAAGATAATAAATGGGATGAGAAAAAAAACAAGGCACGTGCCGCAATGGGGAGGGGGGACAAGAGCCTATTTAGTGACCCCGGATCTGAGTTACGATTAAGAGATATAGAGAGAAAAGAAGGGCGGCGATAATAAATGGGATGGAAAAAAAGGTCAGTAACTGTCAGTTACTGTCAGTAACAGTCAGTGACGGAAAAACATATTAATTTTTCTTTCGGGGGACCATAGTGAATACGACCTACGGTACACACCAACACCTATACATTTACCTCTTTTTACTAACAATATTTGGTCCTATTTACTAGTGTTTACTATGGTCCCTTCATAATAGTCCGTAACAGTCATAAAGCCAGGAACAGGCAGGAACAGTCAGTAATAGTCAGTAATAGTCAGTGATAGTCAGCAATAGTCAGTAATAGTCAGTAACAGTCAGTAATAGTCAGTAACAGTCGGTAGTAGTCAGTAATAGTCAGTAATAGTCAGTAATAGACAGTAATAGTCAGTAATAGTCCGTATTAGTCAGTAATAGTCAGTAATAGTCAGTAATAGTCGGTAATAGTCAGTCACAACATGTTTGGTCAAAGAGTGCCATTCCTATCGCACTTAAAGCAGGGAACACTTGTTTCCGACATGTGGTCTCGTTCCCTACCCGTCCCACCTCCCCGCCATACTCCAGCGCTGCTACGAGCACTGCGCGGTCGAAGGCGGTGCCACGTTTATGGGCCTCCAGTACGGTAGCCAGTGCTGGTGTGGACACAAGGACGGCGGCGACCCGACCCGCAACGGCGTCGGTAGGTGCGAGTACACGTGCCTTGGCGACGGCAACGCCATGTGCGGTGAGTCAAAGACGCACCATTCCGCGGGACGTGACCATTGTGCGTGGTGTCATGACCATTGGGCGCGGTCCTGACCATTGTGCGTGGTGACCATTGTGCGTGATAATTACCATTGTGCGCGATTCTGACCATTGTGCGCGGTGGCCATTGTGCGTGATCCTTATCACTGTGCGTGGTGACCATTGTGCGTGATTCTGACCATTGTGCGCGGTGACAATTGTGCGTGGTGATCATTGCGCGCGGTCCTGACCATTGTGCGCAGTGATCACTGTGCGTGGTGACCATTGTGCGTGGTCCTGATTATCGTGCGTGGTGACCGTGTTGTGTGTGGTGACCGTTGTGCGTGGTGACCATTGTGGGTGGTCCTGACCATTGTGCGTGGTGACCATTGTGCGTGGTCCTAACCATTGTGCGTGGTGACCATTGTGCGGGGTGCTACGGTAGGGGTAGCACATGGAATCCTTCTTAAATTCTTCTCCACTTGAAGAGTACTGTGCCCCACCCAATACGCACACACCCAGTACGTACACACCCAAGACGCGCAGACTGAGGGTATCGTATTTTATGGTATCTATACAAACACGTGGAAATGGCAGCCTCTGCCGCGTTCAGACTTGAAGACGGGCCTACCTGAAATCATGCATCACACCACCAAGGCTTGGAACCTTCGTTGCTGAGTACACACAGCAATACATCTATACTTCGGTATATAACTGGTATGTCGGACACCGTTACGTTCGCAGGAAGTGCTCAATTCACAACAAGATGACCGTCGCCGCCAATGCTTGAGATGGTAGCGAGCTCCGCACCTGGCCCAACCAATATGCCGCTCATAATTCGTGATGACAAAAGGTCCCCTCGGTATATATGTGCTCCACACACAACGCGCGTGTAACCTGCCACATGTGCAGGCGGAGACTTGGCGTTCGACCTGCACGAAATTATCTACGCCGATGGGGCACTCCCGACGGCAGCGACACCCGCCCCCTCTCCCCCCACCCACGTGGCCTACTGGCCGACGAACAACCCCACGCCTGCTCCGTTCAGTCTGTGGATGGCTTCTTCCACGATTTGGCCTCAAGCTGCCGGCACACGGCCGCCAAGCAAATCGGCGGACGCGTGGTGCGCCGACGGCATCGCGGGCATTCGGTTCGGTGACGTGTGCTGCGTCGAAAAGTGCGGGACGTGTGGGGGCACCGGGTGTGCGACGGTGGGCGGGTCGTATCACGGCGCTGATGAGTGTTGCGCGGCCGCTATCATGGAATCGGGCGTCTCGTGCAATGACTCCAGAGCTGCACCCTGCATGTTAATTCGTGGTGAGACACAAGTTACAGTAGTTTCGTGTGAAGAAACCTGTTTGTTGATCCGTGGTGAGATTATGAAAAATGCCAACTTATTTTCTTGAAGAAAACTGTTGGCAACAACAGTGCTTTTGCGTTGGAGAGCTGTAATCGCTTGTTGGCTACCGCAGGTATTCCCCCCCCCCCACCCAGACGCATCGTGGCGATGGGCAGAACTCGTCCGATGCTGAGCGTTGCCGACTGCTGACCATAGAAAGAGGCGTGCTATGGTAGGGGTTGGATGCGTTTTTTACCCCAATATTTCCCCACTGATGGGGGGCTGGTTGCACTTCTGACCCCACAATTTCGCCACTGATGGGGGCTCCTATAGACTGAGGAAAGCTATACTGAACCCAGTATATTTGGATCCAAACGTGCGCAGTTCACAATTATTGTTTACGCTACCTTTAGGCTCATGGGATTGTGTATCGGAGCTTGGCTTTGACAACGTTTTTATGGGGGGGGAAAAAAAACGGCGGTTGGGAGAGGCCATAAGGCTTCCCACATGTCAGAAAAGGAGCCTCCGAACAATGTCCGTGCTACTACAGCAGCAGCAGCAGTGTTACCGTTACCGTTACCGTTACCTTTACCACCGTATCAGGCGTCGCCAAAAGAAAATCCAACTTCTAACCAATCAATGTCGCCCGTACTCGCTGGTCTCGCAGGTAGTGGCGACGAGAACATACCAAATCCTCTCCGGTTCACAGGGGAGGGGGGCACATCTGCACCGAAAACCCCGGATGCACCCTCCCTTAGCACGGGTGTTCCAACTATCTCAATCCCGGTTCCTCTTTTGAGGTCTGTTGCGCGTGCGCCCACTCCGCCGACACCGGCACAGGCTAACGCGACGGCCCTTCCTCGGGCCAGTTCCCCTGCACCTTCTTCGGTAACAACGTCACCAAATTCACCACCAACTCCACTATATGTCCCTCCCCTCCTTGCTGCTACAGCCGACGCTCCGTCTCCGGAAGAGAGTTTGCTCTCTCTGCACAACGAGGCCAGGCAAGCGCGCGAGATTCTAATGAATCTGAATATTTTGTTTAGATTTGTCTGCAATGGTGGATCGGTGGATGCAGGCATGCTACGGTAGAGGGCTACATCGTTTTTTCTAGGGCTCCTAGCTTGAGGAGCTCATTACTCGCCCAGAAACTTAGTTTGCCAAATATGCAAAGTGAAACCCGATGAACCATGCCATGGCCTTAAGGTATACCACGGATAATAATGCCATGACCTCCATACGATATTGGGTTAAGGGCCCGTTTTAAAGAAGAAAGAAAAAATTCAATTTGAAAAAAAAATCAAATCCGCTTTTCATTGGTCAACACGCGTACCAGCACCAAATATTAGGATCTTGGGGGTTGCTGGTGCGTGTGTTGACCAATGAAAAGCGAGTTTGATTTTGTTTTTCCCAAATTGAATTTATTTTTATACTCGTTAATATGGGCCCTAAGGAGCCGTGCTGTCATCCAGAAAATAGTTTATCCAAAAGGTACTCCCTCCATCGTAGCACGGGTCTAAGGCAAGCGCCCCCCATCTCTGGCATCCCGGACCTACCGCCATCGTCCGTGGTGAAAATCAGCTACGCCTCTCGTCATGTATCCCCGTACTCGTCGTTTGAGCTCCCGTTTTATGCCCGCTTTGCGCCTCTTCCTCGCGCCGATTGCAGGTGCTTGCACAACGCGAAGCCTCTGGTGTACAGCGACGAGGTGGCCGCCTCAGCAATGGTAAGCCACAAGCCTAGGGTACGCAAAGTCTACAGTATAACCCAAGACTAGAGGGCTCGTATGGTGTACTTCTTCTTCAATCATGATGCGTACTATTTGCGGTAGAGGTAATGACAGTTGTAGCACAGTTTTGGCGAAAACAATTACCGACCGCCGTGTCTTAATCGGTGAAACATCCAATGTCGACAAAAAATATTTTCTGTTTTACAATGGTATTCGTTGTATACCCTATGATTGGGGCAGCATTGTTTGGCTGAAATGTTTTCTGAGGGACGGGAGACTCCTTTTGAACCGAAATATTCGGAATGCCACCCGTTTTTGTTTTGCGGTATGATTTTGCGTATACCTGGGTCATGGGGGTTTTTCACATCGGGATGTTTAAAAAACAAATTCTTGAAAAATCAGTTTGCGGGTGAGGTTACAGAGGTCCTCAAGTGACCACCCCCCAGAAACAAATTGGCGCACCTCGCCACCTCAGCATGTGTTGCTATAGTGTTGCCCATCTCTTGATTCTACGGTTTGTCATATTCTGTTGGGTCGTATAGAGAGCTTCTTAAGGCGCCCCCCCCCCCACGGTAGTAGGTAGGCGTTTTTCAGATAGTTTTTGCCTTCTGAGGCAGTATTTTGTCACTGGGATCGGTTGAGCTCCTTAAGTGAGCAACTACCACCGGTTGTTACTGTACAATTAGTATAGGTATATTTGTTTGAGGACTAGCGTATAAAGTGAACATATCGCATACAGCGCATATAGCGCATACATTGCATACATTGCATACATTGCATACAGCGCATACAGCCCATACAGTGCATTCAGCGCATCCAGCGCATCCAGCGCATACAAATGCTGGTCGGGGGTTGCGCGAAACAAACTTCTTCGAGAAGGCGTGTTTCGGGTGACATCGTGTAGTGGCATATTGAGCTCCTCAGTGTGAAGAGCTCAGAAAATAAGGCGTCACCCCCACAAGGCATATCATGGCCTCATAATTTGTTTCGGTGCACCAAGCGGCTTCTTACCCCAAAATCTTCTGACTTTCATTATTGTGTTGCAATATTGTTCATGGTATTCTTCAGTCACAATATTGTTCATCGTGTATATACCACTTTTATTCTCGTTCAAAACCAGTTTTCGGGTGAATAATAGAGCTCCTCAAGCGACCATAGCACCCTCAGAACATGTACTGTATGCAGGTGCACCTCTACCGTCGTAGCATGCATCAGCGCTCGTACATCAAAAGCCGCTTTGCTATATCGTCTACACGTCCGTTTTGTTTTGGCCTGGTGTGTGTGCGCTAGGCGCCCTTGCTGTGAATCACACGGGGCGATCCTCTCCATCAAATGTTACACCTCGTACTGTCCTATCCATGCGGTCTTTTGTGAACACCCTCCCTGGAATTTTACGCGGGGCGGGGGGGGTGTTTACGGCACTTCCGTCTGTTGGTGACAAATGTCAATGTTTCTATGCAGGTTCACGCTGATGCCCTGTCAACTGCGTGCGGCGAGTTCTTTCACAGTAGCGTCGACGCTCGCAACGGCTATGGCGAGAACCTGTTCATGTGCTGGGGCTCCGAAAGCTGCTACACGCCCGGGATGGCCATGAGCTTGCTCTGTGAGTGAGTTTTTGTTTTGTAGAAATGAAAAAAAAACACAACGGCTGGAAGATCGAGGATTTCGTCGGAAATGGATTTCGTCGGAAATACTATTCGCAAGCTGCGCGTGATAGTTTGGTCGTGCATGCTACAGGGTGTGTGCATGTATGGCGTCGTAGTTCTGTTCAGGGAGGCGATAGTTTTGCAAGGTTACCTATAGCTGCCAAGCAATCCAACCCATTTTCGACCTCAGAGGCGTGCTACGATAGAGGAGGTATACCGTTTTTTGGCTGATTTGTTTTCGGAACGGTGGGCCCTCCTTGGTCCAGAATCGCGGGATTTCGTTCTTTGTGCGCACTATTTTTCGTTTTTGTACGTGAGGCCACACACAGGATTATTCATCAGGTAATATACGATAGCACTTTAGTTTCCCTCCGAAAACAGTTCTAGGGTGAGGCATTCAGCTCCTCAAGTGACCACCCTTATGAGGCAAAAACACGGCGCACCTCTACCGTACGTAGCATGCGACCCCACACCTTATTTTTATTTACTTTTTCTTTAGATATATTGTAGTCGGGCACGGCTGTAAACAACAACAAGCGTACGCGTTACCGGCCTAGGAAGGGTTTGACCCCCTGTATGCAGAGCATGTTGATTTGCCGCATTACAGACCAAGTGTACGGAAATATTACGGAAACCATAATTTATTGTGCGACTTGTTGTTGTGGTGTTTTTGTTTATGGACACCCGGCGGTGATAAAGACCCCCCGGTCTCCAATATATTAGAGGCTGTCGTGCATATGCAAGTCCGCCTCACAAGCGGTTCTTAGTAGGGTGCAGCTCACCCCTCTTGCGATTGACCCAGCACCTCACGTTTCGCTCCGCGCTTGGTGCAAGCAATGTTTACCTGGTTAGCGAAACCACCAACGTGCTCCGTCTCAGCATTGTAGGGACGCGAAGGTCTATGGTCATACGGCTACGGCACGCACGACACGAGCACCCCCCCCCGGTCGCCCCTACTACTCTCGGTATTTGTCTCTACTACTGGTGTTCGTGCTACAGAAGGTTCTTACGATGACACGCCAATATAACATCAAGCGCTCGATGCCCCGATCCTCTCGACCCCCCTGTCGGTACACGCATGCTACGGTAGAGGTGCACACTCCACGTTTTTTTTTCTGAGGGTAATCACTCGAGGAGCTCTATACCTGCAGTAGCCTGCACACTGATTTTGGAGGAGAATAAGTGTGTTATATAATAGAAGTATACCATACCCGATGAACAATCAATCCCATTGCCTACTGTAACTATGCAATTATTATGCCGATTTTGGGTTAAGGTAAGGAGCCCTTAATAGGTCATTCAGAAAACGTTTCAGCCAAAAAAAGGTATACCTCCTACGCCTCTATCGTAGCACCCGTCGGTATCCCGTCGGTATCATGTCGGTATCCCGTCGGTATCCCGTCTGTAGCCCGTCGGTATCGTGCTCAAACGACGAGTGGGCAAGAAAGGTGGACGGTCAATGCCATCGTCGTACCCGTGTCTCAATCCCACCGCAGGGTGCCGTAGTGGATCACCGCGTGCTCAGTGGATCACCGGGGAAGTTAATGGCATGTGGATCACCGCGTTACTACTGTAGATGCCACTTTACTCCATTGTTTACGCCTTTTTCTCTGAGCGGCGTATTAACAGTACACCGTATTCGTACCCGGGGTTTCCACTCGACTGACGTGCAGATGAAGGGGAAGTCGAAGCAGACAATGTATCCGAGTACGGCGTACACGCGACGCAGGTTCTGTGGAAGTCAACGACCGACCTGGGCTGCGCTCTGGCGTCGTGCAGCGTGGATGCGACCCCCTACACGTACCTCGTTTGTCACTACGACCCTCCGTGAGTACACGGATACAGCTGACAATGCGACAAATCATGCTCACACCGTGTGGGCGATAAAGAAAGCGGATACACTCGTACGCATCTTGGTGATGTAAAACAAACGTAAGCTACAGTTAACTTGATGCGTGGCGTGGGGGTACGTACCACCGCTGGGAATTGCGCGCTGAAGGCGCCTCGACCGAGGGTATACTACTCGACCGAGGGTATACCCTCGCCTCGGGTGGGCTGCGCCTTATACAGTGCAGTGCACGGCACACGAAACGGTCGCCCGCTCCGCTGTATATAGTGCGCGAGGCCACTTGAGACGCATGGTACGGTAGCCTGCATGCAGGTGCGCCATGTTGCTGCCTTCTGAGGGTGGTCACTTGAGGACCTCTATACTAATAGTAAGTCAAAAACTGATTTTGGAGGGGGGAACAAAATGCTATATACCCGATGAATAGTCCTATGGCCTCAGTATACAATTGAAAAATATTGCAACAAAACAATGAAAGTTCGACGATTTTGGGTTAAGGAGCCCGATCATTCAGAACATTTTTCGGTCGGAAAGTGTCACTGGGACCACCTCTATCGTAGCACGCGTCTTGATAAACTCTTCTTCTGTTGAGCCAAACTGAGGTACTGTACGAGTAGTTATTTTTCTAAAACTACAGTATGTGAAAGGCAGGTGTGCACCTCAATGTATCATACCAACTTTTTACTTTCAGCGTTCGACCCGTGCTGCGTAGTAGTAGGGGTAGCATTTTGTTTTGCTTTCTGAGGCAAACGTTTTTTATGTCTGACGGGCCTCCCGAACCGAGGAAAGTACCCAAATAAGGCGCATGTCTTGAAATGCATACATGCCTCTTTAAAAAGCATGTATGCCTTATCGTTGGAATCCCATCCATCCATGTGTTGAAGAATAGCATTCATTTGTTTGTACACCTATACGTAGTAGACCCTGGCGATTTTTCATATTGAGTCTGTTTTCCGTTATGTTGCGGGTGAGGTACTGTAGTACCGTAGATATGTCCTGAAGAAGTTTAGGGTGCACCCTCACAGTCTTATGCGTGCGTGGTTCAACGTTTCTTGTGTTTGGTGCAGAACGTCGAGGGTCGGCAACTCTGAACTTCCGATTTTTTTTAATTCTTGTCTCTCTGGTGCATCTTTAGCTTTCAGTTGTTGCCCCCCGTAGGGTGTGGATGGGGGTCGCCCAGGCCAGGCCCTCGCTTCTTTTTTGTGATGCCAAACTCTGGCTTTTGACACAGTCAGGGATTGAGAGATTACCTAAATTTACGAAATAATGGGGTTTTGGTAGAGAGAGCAGGCCATACATACAAAGCCCAACTGCAATATAACCACGTAGGGGGGCGAGCGTACGATGGAACAGAGATAGCAGCCTGCACGACCAGATATGGCAGACTGCGGTCAGACTACGTAGCCAGCGCAGTTTCTTGTTTTCCCTGTGTGAATGCTAACACATTTAATGGTCTCTAGTTGAGGGGACGCTGCAAACTGCCAGACCCCCCCTCCCCTTCATATTATTGTAGCACTCCTCCACACACAACAAACCTCATACGTACTGTCCTCGAAAAACAGCCTTCTTGAGATTACTCGTTCGTGCACGCGTGCTCATCCCATCCTTTCCACCTCTTTTTACAGCGGGAATATCGTGGGCCGCCTTATCGAAGAAGTGGAGCTGCTACAACATCAGCGTGACGCTTCGTGTTAGGACGAAACTATTCAGCCAGCGGGTTCGTTCCATGGTTGCTGCGCCCTATATAGAGCTCCTCCCTGCCGACACAGCTGATTGCGATGACGGGGACATTGGCCAATCTACTGTAGTAAGGACACCCACACATGTCTTTCCTTCATTGAGAGAAGCCGTGTCTCAACTAATATGATGCGTTCCGGATAGACGCATTCGCTGTATGTTAGGCAACTGTATGAAGGAGGAGACAGCACTACTGGTATTTTTGTAGGTCACAGTGTACGTTTGTTTAGGTTTTCGTGTGTCGATTGCTACTGCACCTGCCGCTGTAAAAAAAACGAAAAAATAAAACGAAGAGACAAATCCCACCGCCCCTGTAGCCCTGCAGTGCAAGATGTCTCGCTGTAGGGTACTACATATCAGCACGGGGGTCTTTCAGTTAACTGGTCGTTTTGCTTGGGACGGCCGCAAACCATCAACAAACAGACGTAAGCCGTTCCATTTACCTACGACAGTCTTCAATTGCCGACCAGATCATTGTTTTCCTTGTACTCGAAGGCCATCAAACTTCTGACTGGACACTCCAAGGGCGCTTCGTCGCACGAACCCAACGGCGACTTGGTCCTGTAGATAATGCCCCCACCCCTCGGGCAGAGACAAACTGCTCTCCTCTGCTCTAGAGCTTGGGAACTATTTATTCGAAAACACCGCGGCATTGGATCCACCAGGCCTTGGCCACCGGCACACACGGAAGTTGCTACAGAGGCAGCCGTGCGACTATGCTCCTTGATGCCGAATACCCCTCCTACAAGACGGCAACACCGCCGATATTTCCGCACCGGTATCCGATATACAGTACTCGGTAATCGAAACCCGCCCCGCCCCTATATACTCGTATGACGGGCCTTGTTTGGGGAACACATTTTTGTTTTTGGCCTTGGCTCTGTATTTGTTGTGTCTCCTCTCTATGGTGTACATCCACAACTTCCTAGACTGTGTGTGGGTGACCGGTAGATGTGCTACACTCCTCGGTCACGTTGTGTTGTGCTGCGCATACAAATCATACAAAATACGTAGACAATTTATACAAATGATACATATCATACAGATCATACAAATCATACAAATCATACAAATCATACAAATTATACAAATCATACAACACAAATCCAATCGCGCGCGAAGACTAATACTGACACTTCCTTGTAGAGTTTGAGGCACCCAACCTCAATACCGTCGAACCCCTATGCAGTGCGAGACATCCAAATCGCTTACACAAACAGGGCAACACGCTCAGACATCAACTTGAAACACACATACGGGGAGTCTGAGCTCGGCGTCAGATCGTATGGCGTTGAGATGTTCGCGCCGTCCGATACTAATCTAACTTCATACTAAAGTATGCGCTGGTCGACGCTGGTACACGTGCTTCAATGACAGGGTAGACCTGAATTTCAGCGGGTCTCTCGAAGAAAACACCCAGAGTACAGATGCCTTTGCCCGTAGAAGTTTCGTTGCTGGTGCGCGGACCTTTACTCTGAAAGGAAATTTGAGTGTATTTTGCTGTGCGTACGTGGCAGCGTCCCATGCCGCGCAGGACGCCCCCACCTTTTTATTCTGCGCGTGCGGGGACCGACAACACAAAAAAGAACGCGTGCAAGACCGGCGTGTTAGATTGTATTCAGCCACTTTTGAGACACCTCGCCCATGTTTCGGGGTGCAAAATGTTTTTACTTTGCTCATCTTGGATTTTTTTTGGCAGTAGTAGCATGTGGGCTGATATCTACACTATTGAGAGTGCCACACTGCTGCTGTGCGGAAAAGGCGGCAGACAAAGGAGGTGGCATCTCTTTCACGCGGTCGGCGAGTCGGTGTGACTGCTGTAGACGGCCTACCAATCGATGGTTGGACACATTCACCATGAAGTATACGTATGTACGATACGATACGTCGTACCACGTGTTTTCCACACAGCAGTGAAATGAGACACCAACCCCCATACACAGAGGAGGTCTCAGCGGGAATCCGCCAGCCAAAGCGAACATCATCATTGCTGGGATCTGCGTGTTTGTTTGCATCGAGTGATCTACCGTACCGATCGAAGGAACGACGAGTTCGATATCTATCAAGCGCCTGGCAAGAGCGTGAACCTCCTTATTACTTATATGGCGCTTCGGAAACATACCCTGCCCCAGCAGCCAATGGTTGAGGCTGCCGCTTATGGCGTAGGCCGTAATCACTAGCTAACCCCCTACCGCAGCAGCCTGAGTCTCTACCTCTTATAACCGATGGTCGGTGCTGTAACATTTTTCATTAGTCAGTCAGGTGATACGGATATATACGTTTTCCCTCCTGAAAAGGTGAAATGGTCATTCTGTCTCTTACCGCAAGTGTAGCCATTCGCCCCGGGCTGGCAGGTCCCTGACTCGCACGTGATAGCCACCGCCGGCTCGCACTCTGCACGACAAAGCAAAGCAAACCGAAGCAAAGCAAACCGAAGTATCCAACATCACGCCGCGAGAAGGCCAATGTCATGAGGACATAGCATCTTCAGTCGAATGTACATATGCACGTTCGGAAGTATGTACGTTCGGAAGCTCGACCCAAGGAACAGGCACAGAGCAGCAGTGCAACCGTTCCCACAATGCCAGTCGAGTGTGCGCAATCTTAGTCTTCGCGCACCCGTCACACCGAAGCCGCCATGGCCATGCCAAAACCTTCCAATCTACAGTAGTCACAATGGCGATGTTGCACTAGTAGTAGTAGTAGCAGTAGTAGCAGTAGTAGCAGTAGTAGCAGTAGTAGTAGTAGTAGTAGTAGTAGTAGTAGTAGCAGTAGTAGCAGTAGTAGCAGTAGTAGCAGTAGTAGCAACGCCTCTTCATCATTCATTCACGCCAAATGAAGCACGGTGAAAAAGGCGCAAGCTTTGTTTTTTCCTATACAGGTAGGGGGGGACTTCCCCCCCCCCCCGTGCACAATGTAGTGGGCGCTAAAACCTCCTTACGGATACACCGAACAATGATGTAGCACACCGTCAGGCGTACCGAATTCAGAGACGATCGACACCTTATAGGGTTTGCTATGGATAGTTGTTCAACATCTCTACAAGGGTTTCGTTTTACGCCCACGTAGTGCAAGGGGGGGCCCCGGCCACCTACTCAACTAAGGTTTCGATTTGTGGAGGGCGTTTTGCACTTCGAATCGCTCACAATATATAGTGGGAGGGCTCAAGTCTTAGTAGTGGGTACCACCAGGCCGCGGGAGGCACGTATACGATTGCATCTCTAGGCGGCGCAATCAGAAACGAAGAGACGACCCAACGTCTTCACGGACTGCATAGCATATACCTGGTACCCTACAGCTCGTGGCTGCGATGTTGGTACTACGGGAAGTTGGTAGCCTCTACGGCGACAGCTCGTGTCAGCGGTGTTGGACGATCGAGATGTTCAAGTCTCAAGGTGGAGGACTATCCAGAAGGTATTTGCGTGGCGCCGGCTAAGGTGCGGCAAGGGCAATAGCTGAAATGGCTCACGCTTCAGACCTATCACGATCTGCACCGTGTGAATCCTCACCTGCCGTTTGAGTATGTTGTGCAGCGTCTGTGTACAATACATATATATTTTGCCCAGGAGACATGTGCTCGATCACGCAGAGTACACGGCTCCCACTGGGGTATCACGAGCTAGATCAACTACGAGGATCGGTGAAATTATTCGACGGGCCCAAATCTTACCGCAGGTCCCGTTCAGAATAGCATCGGAAGACAGCCTAATGGTCGTCGCAGACCTGTGTTTGGACGTTTCATATTGCGAACAGAGGGCAGGGGAAAAGGTTCGGGCTGTGGGGGGGCAGGCAGGCAGGCAGGCAGGAAGGAAGGTCTCCACAAGAGGGTGACATGAACTTGTGGGAAAGTCCGGCTGGTCACAGCAGAAGTTTTGTCTATTTTCGCTACCTCTCTCGTAAACACAAAGCAAGTCTCACTATAATATGTCAATTAGGGTTTACTGTTTCCACCCCACATACCCCCCCAGCCGCCCCAATAGTGGGGCGGCCATACGAAAAATTGATCGGAACCTTGATGAAGGAAACTCAGTCCGAGGTAGGTGTAGAAACACGTGCTGCGCGACAACCGTTACCAACGCCAGCCGAGGGGCATGCTACAACTAACTGTAGCATCTTACTGACTCGTACAACGATGCTGTTGTTCCTGCACCCATCTTGCACCCAGTCTCATACATAATATGATGCATGCTGCGGTAGCCTGCATGCAGGTGCACTATCATGTTTCTGCCTTCTGAGGGTGGTGACTTGAGGAGGACCTCTATACCTGCAGTAGTCTAAAAACGGATTTTTAGACGAAAACAAAAGCGTTACCCCGATGAACAATTCCATGGCCTACTGCTGTAAGTATAAAATGAACAATGGACATTATCTCAACACGGGGATGAACGTCCGACCATTTTGGGTGACGGGAGCACGACCATTCAGAACACCATCCAGCCAAAAAAGGTATACCTGCCTCCATCGTGGCACGCGTCATAAGCAACACATACGTCAAATAAAGTGTTACGTGCATCGTCTCGTCGACGCATCGGTCGGTCGGTCGGTACTCACGAGGAAGGCACGCACTGCAGCGTCGGTGTTATGCTCAAGTCGCTGCACGCCAGGTAGGTAGGTGGGTAGGCACCGGTATCGTCCAATGAAAACGCGCGCAAAGCAGCAGCAGCAGCAGTCGCATAGGGTAAGGGTGAAGGATTGATCAAGAAACGACAAAAACATTTAGACGAAACTCGGAGAGACACTTCAGCCTGTAAAACTTGTTTGGATGTGTATGATGCTGTCAACACGACTGATATCCACCCCTATATAGCTGGTATGATATTTACATGTAGAGGTACAATCTGGCCCGGAAGGGTGTCCCCAACGGTCCTCAAGATGCGGACCATGATAGTTCTGCGAGGCAATCTACAGTACAGTAGCGCCACTCACAACGAGCAAGATACAAGACATCGAACACCTGGTACAAGTACTTCTTGTGAAGCGAGAATCTCTGAATCCGTACGGTGTACCACTCTGGGCGTAGATATAAGGGTCGCTTGGTCTTCATACTAATATACCAACGGACCTTAAATTCCCGCCCAGAGTGGTATACAGCAGCAACAACAGGTAGTAGTCACATTTTCTATGTTGGAACGTCGAGAAAGAAGCGGGCCAACGGTGAACTCTACGAGCGTCACTTTCGTAACCGACAAAAAACGCTTTGGTTACGACTACCATACGTTTGCGGCGTCCCCACCACGGCTTATCTTTGCTCGTTCCAGTCCCAGTTCCATGTATCCTACGGCATATACATGCGTACTTGCGGCACTCACAGGATCTGCAGGTTGGTGAGAGGTGTGAAGATGTCGGCCGGCAAGGACGTGAGGAAAGAAGACGACACCACCCTGAAAAACAAAAAACAAAAAAAAACGAAAAAAAAAATGTCATGGTATGAACGTTCGACCGATCGGGGAAGGGTCACGGGGAGGGCACGGGAACCGGCGGAACAGGCAAATCACAAGACATTTTGTTTTTTTAGGTGGAAGTGTGGTATTGTACGCGTCGTATAATAGCAGAGGGCATGCGCCAGGAAAACAAGAATGCACTTACTTCCGGAATAGGCCGATCATAAGATAGTACAGTATAGTGCCTTTTTACGTAGCAGTACGTAGTGTATTACGGGACACCATAGTAAATACTAGTAAATAGGACCTGCGGTACAGACAAAAACCTATACATTTACGTTTTTTTCACTACTGTAACAATATTTGGTCCTGCTTACTATGCCCCCCCGTAATGGTTCGCGTGCAGCATATTATACCGGTATACTGTAGTACGAACCAGGTATGTATGTTGAGTTAGGCGAAGGGGGGGCGTGTCCTGCAGTGCAAAGGTATATACGTAGGTGACCGTAACGTGCTATTGCCCCAAACAAAAGGCAAACCCTCGAGGGAAGGAATACAAAAGACACCTTCTTCGCCGGTGGAGGCAGCGAGGGTGAAATTTTGCAACATAGCTGCGGGCGGGGGAAACCAAGCGGTCACCGCCAAACAATCGAAGGGGGATTTTCTGATGTACATGTGCGTCACTGCCAACGATCGGACGGTCTTCGTCAATGGGCTACGAGCATGTTTAGCACGAGTTTAGCGGCTACCGTACATCCATGTACAGTACTCGTATCACCGGGGGCCATAGTAAATAGGACCTACGGTGCACACAAAAACCTATATATTTCCGTATTTTTACTCACAATATTTGGTCCTGTTTACTATGGTTCCCTGTAATAGTGCGTGTTAAGGGAAGTGCTCTGTATAGCATCCCACAACGCAATCACCCCGTCGTCAATAATAGGTCGGGGCAGTACGGCTTTCTTTCTCGTGTGTTGACGCTTGCCATGCCACGCCCGACAGTGTCGTTGGTACTACTATAGTGTACGGGTAGTGGAATGAAGAAGCGTTGTTATTGTAAAAAGTCTCCGAACATCACAAACGACAATTCATTAAGTTAACCCTTTCTGCCTACTCGTATACTAAAGCATTTCCCCCTTTTTAGTCACAATCCCACTGCAGCTTGCATGTTCGCACCACGTGCTCGTAGCGCTCGATGTGCACCTACCGAACTACTGCCGACATGTGCATAAACGTTGCAGGGTCGCATCTCACAGCATTTGATTGTTTTGCGCTATCCACAACGCGAAGGACCTACAGCAGTACCGAATACGTACGCAGAACTTTGGGCCTTGATGGTGTTGACCGTACGTTGTAATTTGTACCGATACGGACTGAACTATAGCAGGCGCTATTACGGGAGGCCATAGTAAGCACTAGTAAATAGGACCTACAGCAGACACAGATATATATATATATATAATATATACGTATATATATATTTATGTATTTTTACGAACAATAGTTGGTCCTATTGTATGATGTTTACTATACCCCCCCCTGTAATAAAACGAAAAACGAAACAGTTTTCACACTTCCGGCCTTCTTCGTAAAAACACATTACTCACAACTGCTCCAATTTAGTCATCTCAGAGAAAAGTCCCTCGGGCAGAGCTTCCAGCTTGCTGTAGTGGATCTCTCTGTGCGACGGGGCGTCGCGTACAACGGTCGGCAAAGGACGAATCGCACATACAATATAGGGGAAACGGTTAGATGCACAAGAGTGATGTTGGCACCATGCCATCTTCATCCAAGTTCAAAAGGCTGAAAACACTGCTGCTGTCAAAAAGGGAGCCACAAAAACGTTGCCGACTGCAGAACACATGCACGCGACCAACAGTACAGTAGTAGTAGTCCACAAAAGTTTAGTTTGTGCGCCTGATATCTAAAGCCTCACATAGCCCCGGTCACACCCATCCGGTGCCTTATCTCCACCACAAAGTAGATACTTCGCACAACATGAAGACACCTTTGGGTGATCCCGGGGTAAGCCGACTTGAGACGCATGGTACGGTAGAGGTGCACCATGTTTTTTTTGCCTCATAAGGGTGGTCACTTATCACTTGAGAAGCTCTATACCTCACCCAAATTTTGTTTTGGGAAATAAACGTGCTGCAAAGTGCTTTAAGTAAGCATACAGCAGTGAAATACGTTGCAGCGCGAAAAAGAAAGTCCGGCGATTTACGTAGGGATAAGGGGCCTTTAATACTTTAATACTTTAATACTTTAATAGATCGTTCAGAACGCGTTTCAACCGAAACGTGCTATCATACTTCTATCATAGCACGCGCCTTACGTAATGCCGACACTGATATTAATACCACCCCCGTCATTGCGCTTCGGGGGAAAACGCGGAGGAGTAAGATTCGCCGAGTTCTAAGAAGGAGAGCAGTTCTGTTTTGCATTGCGACCGACGGGACGCCCAGCATGGCTCCCTACCGACGGAATGACACTTTCTAGTACGTGCTGAATACACCAGGAAGGGCGATAGACGTGTACGTACATCCGATCGTGTCTTCGGCTAGCAACATGCATAAGCGCGCGAGTATATCTGATGGGGCTGCCACGGGCGGACGGCACGGCTGGTGCTGTTGATAGACCTAAGCCTAGAGGCTAGGGGTATCATTGCCGATAGTTCCATGTTTGGAGGCGTGTCGCGACAGGGGCACCACTTTCTGGGCAGTAGATTTCTTGCTATTGGGGCGGGGCCTCCCACCTGAGAACCTACCCAATAAAACATGCCTCATCGCTAGAATCACATTCGGTTTTTACAATGTCGGGTTAAGCGTTCATTTTTTCTCAGAGGCAGGTTTTGGGTGACGTACAGTAGTAATAGTATGGAGCTACTCCCTAGGCGAGGAGCCTCCTAAAAGGCTACCACTCTGAACCGGAATATAAGGAACGTTTGTGTATCAACATTCAATCGGAATAGGCCTTATATTGCGGGTCAAGAGTGGTAGGTGCACTGCTACCGTAAAAAGTGCGCCTTTGTCTCGTGCGGCCTCCCTGAAGCCAAACACGCACAATCTTTCTCGAAATACTGACTTGTCTACCGAATGATGCTCTACCGAATGATGCTCTAACGAATGATGCTCTACCGAATGATGCTCTACCGAATGGTGCTCTACTGAATGGTGCTCTACTGAATGATGCTCTACCGAATCACGCTCTAGCGATGAACCGCAGATGCTACGAAACTTCACAGGGCAGGGAGTAAGGCGCCTGTCTGTCCGTACGTAATCGTCAACGAAATGAAACGGCACATGGGGAGGGAACAGGTGCTGTTTGTCCGTATGATGCATATGTGTGTGTCGCGAACAAGCAAAGCAAGCGTTAACTCACAGTTTGACGACCTCCGTCAGCCCCGTGAAAGCGCCCACGGGCAGCCACTCCAGACCGTTGTAGGACAAATCCCTGGCAAAACATCAGACGTTCGAAATTGAAGCGATGGAGGTGAAGTGAGGACAACGAGGTGAAGGAAATGGAACGGTCGCCAACAACACGAAGAGCCCACGGCAGCACATCCAGCTCAAAGTCCGCCTGCATGCATGCATACCATTCGTTTGGTTCACTGCTTTTGTGCACTGTTTTACTGTCAAGTTTCGCGGGGAAATATAATAGATGAGGGGTTAGCGTTTCAACTGTTCCCAGACACCTACTCCTCCCGAGCCATTGGTCTACGAGACGTCCGAGCCGCGGCGGGAGGAGGTTAGGGAACAGGGCATTGCTGTTGTTGTTGTTGTTGTTGCGGTCGGAACTTTTACTCTCTAGTTCATCTCGCAGGAGGCTTTCGTATGCTCGGCAGCTCCGTAGTTTTCGGACCGAGCCGTGACGGTCACAAGTATCTACCCCCCCCCACCACCGGCGGAATCGCGTTTTAACTCAGTAGGCGATGCCAGGATCGGTCACGGATTGCCACCGGTGATGAATTGCCGCCGATTGGTTGGTACGTGTAATGGTGTAAACAAATAGTGTTCGTCTTCATGGTAGGTCGGTTTGAATACTCACGATGTTCCCCGCATTTTCTATCTAAACGATTTAAAATGATTTTTTTCCGGGTGAGATCTGTACATATGGCGCGGCCCTTGCGCACGGTTTTATCCGGTGGGATTTGTAGGATATACATCTTGCACACTTTATATCATAACAGCCAATACAGGATCTAAATGATCTACGGTAGGCCGCAATCTGTCCGATGTTGTGGAACAGTCGCATCAGTTGCATGATGACGACAATGGCTGCCAGAACAACATGTGCTATGAATCCACAACGTGAGGTACCAAGTCCGAACAGCATCACGCCGATCGACGCCCACGTACACATTACTAATACCCTTCTCGGAAATGAAGAGAAGCGAGCAGGAAAACACACATTCGATGCCTAACGACGGCAGTTCAGGGGTAGGATGAACGTCAAATTCCGAAAATACCGCCGTGCCGGACGCTTGCTATAGCCGTAACTAGTGCTACCGGTATTTTTTAGTGTGGATTCCGTCGGCCGTACACCCGTGACTGGTGCTCGCTTTTTGGTGACAGATCGCTAATACGACAGACGTCGTTGGCAGCGAGGTGGGAGGAGGACCTCATCGAAGACCTCATCGTAGTAATGTATTCTGTTGTACTTGGAACGATCGCGGCTTAGGGGGTGAAAACGGGGCATGCCGTATTGCGAGTGCTCAACGGAGGTGTAAGAAGCGCTTGGATTGTGTTCAGCGATGGCCATGGTGCTGGTAGATCCAGTCGTCCACTCACATGTCAACCAACGAACTGAGCCCAGTGAATAGGCCAACGGGTAAGGTCGTCAAGCCGTCATGGAAGGAAAGCCACCTGTTTTTAGTTTCGTCCAAGTGGTCCAAGAACGTCGTAGTTTTTGGGGGCGAACAACGATCGAATCAACGATACAAAGTCAGTCTTGAAAAATGTGCTTGTTGTACTGTACGTATATATCTATATAGGCCAAACGCCTCTCTACAACAACATAAACATAGTGCTCTCGAACAATTCCTGATCTCGAATAATCGTCTTAGTTAAGCTTCGTCTAGTTGAACGAAAGCGACATCACCTCTTCAGCCCCCCATCTTCCACTTCCAACTATAGCTGTCACCATTTAGAGCATTTAGAGCATTTAGAGCGCAAGGTCGGATGTGTCATTAATATCTCAACTTGGCATGTGTGTATTCGTGTCACTCTTAATCGTTCGCATGTTTTGTATAGCGTTGTTACGTGCGTCGTGACGGACCCTTCTTTTTCCACAGCCTAGCGACACACGCAAGACGCCCAGGGGTCGTTACAGGCTACCATATAGAGAGCGTATAGCGCCCACAAGCTACGAGATTGACGACGTGTATCGCGGATGAAACAGAGGGTGGAGCAGTACCACAGTTTACCATGCACCACTTTGTTCGCGATGCCAAGTTGCGCGGAAAACCATATCAACACCATACAAATACTTCGTACGTGCTACCACAACGAGTGGAAATAACACCCGAGCGGCCCAGACGGGCAATGTATGCTAACGGTGAAATTGCTTGGTATGTTGTCGATGTGCTCTCATCCCGACAGTATCGTTGGAGTTAACCGAAACCTACCCAATTCACTGATCCCTGCGGCACAACTTACCGTAGAGTTAAGATGGGGCTATTCGGCATACCGGTGGTTGGATTTAACTACTGTACTATACCCTGACTGGTCAACGGATCTCTGCACCGCACCGCATCGCACCGCACCTTACCGTAAAACCAATATCGACTCATGCGATGGTATCGTAGGATATGCTTAACGTATCTTACCGTAGAGTACCGTTGAGCAATGCAATGGTGCCCTTGGAGGCAATTAACTGTAAACCTAGTTGGTTGGGTGCGCTGAGGTTTCAACTTACAAGCGCTCGATGTTTTTCTTGCCGAAGGTCTCGAAGCACCCCGGGAGGTCCTCCGCATCACCGTCGACGAAGGCGCAGCTCGTCAAGTCGCTTCATTTGGTGCGTCAAATTGAACGGTGCGGTTGGGCGGTTAGTTGCGCTTCGCAAGAGGCGAGCACTAACGAGACACCAAAGTGCTCTTGTTGGGGCTACGAGTCGGTTGACTACAAATGCCGACTAGTAATTAGTTGGCTAGGTACTGTAACAAAAGTTGGTTGTGAGAGGCAATACGAGGAGTCCACGTCTATGCGCCTATCTGACTGTTGCATTTGCGGCTCGTCGCGTGTGTGCTTTTTATTGACAAGATACAACAGTATATTCAGTTTGTTGGCTTATTCCACCACGCAACGAATATCTAAAGACTTTAAGTCCAGCCGAGGCATGCCTTACTTACAGCCCACGGCACGCGCCGGAGACGTTCAAACCAGGCGCTACTCGTTTGAAATGCGTACGTACAGGATAAAGCAAAGCGAAAACAAGAACAGCCCACGGTATGCGGCACACCGGGCCCGAAATGTCAGGTCTCTTGTGATTTTCGCGAATATACCGTAGACCAACCGATGCTCCGGACTAGCTGTCTGGAACGAAACCTTCAAGTACGTACTCCAGAGTTCACCGTCATAGCCTACGTACGGCAGACCCATCGCTACTACCAGTGTACTCCACTGTGAATGAACGTGGCGTTAGGACGGCAGACATCAAAAATATTAAGTAAGCCGAAGGGGTTAGGCCCCTAACGTATTATGAGGTTGTCAGTTGCCAATATCTTCTTAAGATCCGATGAACATTCCATGGATAGCGTCTGATCCGTTTGTACTCTGATGACGCCCTACCCCTTTTGATCTCCAAAATTAATACGCGATCTACAGTTGGGTTGTGGGTGTGGCCTGTTTGATCCGTACTACTGTAAGGTGGCCGGCGTTAGCAGTCACTTTGTCTCACATGGTGGTAATCCCGGTGAAAGCGCACACGTAGTTGTCGCTTGTGCTGTCCAGACAGGAGTTCAGGACTGCGACATGCAATAATTTGCAAGCGGCAAGAAAATGATGAATCTCTTCCAAACCCTCTGGGTGGAGGGTTGTTATTCTGGCTGTAGGTTTTGCTCAGTGCAGGGTTGGGTCGCGCGTGACGCAGTTGGCTACGTACTGTAAATGTGCAGTCTATGGAAGTACCAACGCAACAAAATAATAATTGAAGAAACTACACTTGCACTTTACTTATTGCACTTTTGTAGTCCGTTTCCAACACACGTTGACGATCCGTACAGGAGAAAGCTTGTCTTGCGTTTGTAGCGCTTTGGTTTTCCGGATATGCTGCCGTGGATTCCTGTGTGGTATTTGCAACCGAGCTACGTACGTACGAGGGGTAAGCTAAAACCACATCGTGCACAAAGTAGTAGTGGAATTAGCACTGTATACCTATGCATAGTAATGAGTTTACATTTCAATGGCTACAGTACATAGCTCACCTTTGTCGTCAGTACCATCATCATCACTTTCACACTGACCCGAGCAGGCTTCCGGGCCTCCAGAGCTGGAGCAAGCCCCCCCTCCCATCACGTCGCACATCGTGGCGATCGATGCCGCCGCCGCCGACGTTATGGGACGTCCGTAGTCCACGAGGTCGCACAAGGAAGGCACCCCGTCGTCGCACACCGCGTCCCACGCCTCGACACAATCATCGCAAGCGTAGAGGCGGCGATGGTTGTCGTTGACCTGCAGAAGACCCAGCCCATCACCGCCAACCAGCAGTCCATCCTCGGCTTCTTCGTTCTGGCCCTCGGCACCAACGAGCAGACCGCGCCTTCCGGACGACGTGCGCTTGACCTTGGACAGGTCTCCGTTCGACTCGTACTGCACCTTGTACTTTTCGGACCCGACGACGATGTTGGTGACGAACCCGGCCGCGTTGAACCGGTAGGTGGACTTCACCCCGTCGTCGGTGAAGGTGACCTTGTAAGGCTTGCTACGCCCGTCGTCGTATCGGTCGACCTTGAAAGTGATGCCGCCCGCCTCGATCGTCATGGACTCGCGCGCGGCCTCAGCGGCGGGCATGTGGTCGGCGGCCAGCAGGGCAAGGAGGGCCAGCGCCATCGAAGCAGCGCACTGGTATACCTTCATGGTGGGTGGTGGCGGTTGCGGGTTCTGCGGCAAAAGGAAAGAGGGAGCGTTCAACGGGAGAAAGGGGACGTTCAACGGTAGAAAGGGTATATCATTTGTTGGTCGCGCCCCTGGTTGCATAAGAGGGGTGCACACAGCAGAGCAGCAGCGCACGTTTTTACATCGCCGCCGGGCTTGGGGTTATTGTCGGACTTTGGTCACCAATATGCTCTATAGTCAAATGTACTGGAGGCAAAGGCGGACATCAATGCACCAGGAAGGAGGCGATAGTGCGCTGTATGACGCACACGATGTCGGCGAGATTTTTGTTCCCCAAAATAGGTTACCCCCGAATCGTGACCCCGTGAAGCTCAATAAGCGTTGAGTGCCGAAAACGACGAGTCGAAGTCTGACCTTGACGTTTAAACGGCGTATTTCGGGTAACGTAGGTATCACATAACTTGCGTTATCATAATGCCGTCCGGTATTTCTACCCAACTCCATCAGTACACCCAGTGTCTGTCCTGATTCCGAATTATATCATAAGAGAGATACAAATCCTGTGGTCACCAACTGTGAGACAGACACACTATCTAAGCGAAAATAACCGCAAATTAACGGGGAGAGGAAGTGAAATGCCAACGTACTGGGTACGAGTACACAAAGACACGAGAAAAAAGAAAAACGAAAAACGAAAAAAGTAATAAAACGGATTCTGAAATGAAACATAATACAAATGATGCAAGAGGATGTCTGTTGCGCTTTTTTGCGGACATACATTTACAGAGTACACTGGTACATTTTGTAATTACTCTTTCATAATAAACTACTAGGTTCCTAGTACATCACGAAGCCTACACCAATACCACAAATAACACATAGAACAAAAATTCTACGCAGCTCGCAAAGTTGAGTATCTACTATTCAATCGGTTGAACTCACAGCTGACGTATTTATAATAATTTTATTTAATACTCCGTAGATTTCAAGTTTGCTCTGTACAACAGCAGTACATCATCCGTACCTGGTACATTGTACATGCACACGCCTGTACATACATACGTCTTCCCGTCGATAGCTGGTCGACTGCTGGTCGACTGCCGTGCTTGTCTTTTCCGCGCTTTGGCCGCGAGGGCTGTCATTACTGCGGGGTGTGGGGCTAGGTTCTACCCGGTCCCGTGCTAAAATTATGAGATTTGTTCTTTTGTGGACTTTCGATAAAATATGAGAAGTTGCCTTGCCTCTCTGTAAACAAAGATCGGATACACAGCAGTACCACAGATTAGCACACGCTACCATACACCGGTTCAAGAGGCTGCGCGCCTACATCGCATCATACGTGCAACGCCGTGGTTGCCAAGAAGAAGAAGAAGCCAGCATGCCCGCGGGGCCAGTCGCAAACATCAACATTGCACCAGGTGTTGTGTGTACGTACTCGTACGTACTGAAAACGACGCACCACACCGGGCGAAAATATAAGGACTGTTTATTCTTCATATTTATGATACAACGCTCCTTATATTTCCGCCCAAAGTGGTACAGTAGTACAGCAGGACTACTACTGTGCTGCTGCTGCACGTACATACGAGTACGTGTTTTCGACACCTGGTACAATAAGTTCTCTTACTTTGCTACTCGTATGAGGTGAAGAGATACGAACACTACAGAGTGCGGTGCGGGGTTCAGGGTATAAAACACCGACATGTCTTACGTGAGTATGGGGAAGGTCCGGGAAGCGAATCCCACCTATCTGTCTGATCCGCAATACGAGTACACGTCTTCTGACATGGCTCTCACCTGCTTGTCTTCACGAGTCGAAGACTTCAAACCTGGCTGCCGATGTCGCAATCCCTTTCTCCGTACTCGTAGAGTCTGCTGCTGCTGCTGCTGCTGCTGCTGCTGTGTTGGCGATGCTGGAAAACGGATGGGTGAGTGCGTGACTGAGCAATGGAGGCTGTGCACCTGTGGGTACCGATCGATGTGGCGGTGTGGGTGTTGGGTGGGTGGTACCTCGTGGTGGTATCCGAAGGGGTGTTTCGAAAGGGAACTTTACGTGATAACGGTAGTTGTGTGGGAAGAGTTTTCTTCGAAATATCTTGCGGTGACAGAACAGCCTTGCAATTATTTGTTTCTTCAGCGACAGAAGAAGTTAAAAAATATTCCGTGCGGTACGTGCTTCATCCCCAACGTCCAAACGGACTGCCGCGTGTAGGAAGCAGGAAGATATCAGAGGGCGGGGGGAGAGGTGTGGTTCAGGTACTTGGTCAGACAAATGAAGCGTAGCCGGTATCCGACCACACCCGGTATCCGGCCACACGACGCCTTGGAGGGGTTTATTAGTGCTTGTATATACAGTAGACGCACACGTCAACACCGTGTTGCCGCGAAGTAGGCCGTGCGAGTCCTTCTATTGGCTGTTGAAGGCAGACCCAGTGCCAAACGCTGCAAGTGCAAAATGACGCAGGGCGCACATTTTTCATGGACAGTGGAAACATATCGACGATGCGAAAAGTTTCGAGACGCACGCCAAGTATAGCGTACAGCGTTCTGGCACGCAGCTTTTTTTATTTACATACCTGGCACGAGTACGTCGCAGATGAGACATAAAACACACTGTGAGCCCAGGAACGGAGCGGACCCCAACATAAATAAATGGAGACACTCTTCTGCTGCATGTATTAAATACTCGTGTGCGACTACTACTCGTTCGTACTATACTACTGCTGTCGTACGTATGCTGTCTGCTATAGCACACCTACCTGTATTTTGTTGTGGTGCTTGGCCTATCCAGGGTGTGTGCCTCGCACAATGCGGTGTACGACAGACACTGGTGTCGCAAATAGCAAAACTCACACCGGTATGGACAAAACAATAATGCGAATACCCACAAAAAAGCGTGGACGCTGTCTGTGAGTTGAAATACCAGTCGCCGTGGAATTGTGACAGTTTGTGAGTCTGATTGACAACGCCTTACAGTTTGCCCGGCCCAGAACGAATTCATTAAATGCTGCACATACATACAGCGCATACAACACATATCAACGAGCTACGAGTACGAGTGTACGGACTGCTAAGTGTGCTGTTCCAAAAGTAGCTCCACCGTTCCCGACAGGACATTCTGTGAGAGGAATGCTGTCTTGTTTCCGTGGTTTTCTTCTTTCGGAGTGCCTATGAGCGATCAACGTTGAAGCTCATCCTACATATTGTCGAATGGCAAGGACGATAACAATACCCTAACAGGAATTCTTGCATCGAACTGGAAGAAGGCCAGAACCATCCCGGCATCATTTTATCATTTTGACTGATGTGTGTGCGACGAACGACGAAAATTTAGATCCAGACCTGCACTTTGCTACTATTATGAACGTTTCAAACAAAGTTGGTGCATATCCATACAAGAACAGGCGGTTTGGATAGTGCTTACAAGAGCAAAAATCGGCGCGCTTCGCGCGCCTCATTTTTAATAGTGAGCTGCGCCAAGCGAAGGCTGTACATGGCGACCCATGTGGAATGAACAACCACTCCACAAAAAAAACAGGTCTACGATATTTTATCGCGTTTAACGAATTTGCTGAACCTTCTTGCTCCCCTTGGCGAGGAACGCCGGCTTCACGAGCTTCAGCCCGCAACGCCGGCTAGCTATGAGCCAGTGGGGTTAGTTTTCCTCACCACGCAAGGCAGGGTATCGACTCGGGGGATCACCGCTTTCATACCCGTGTTGTCGGAGTTGTAGATGTACGGACGGGTTCATGGCCCGGGGATGCTACTTTACCCTCCCCGGGTGGCGCTGGCTCCACGAACCTCAGCCACTCAGTGATGGAGCCAGTGGGGTTTCCATCTCGTGCGGGGCGGTATCGAGCCCGGTTTGTCGGAGTGGTAATGTGTGGAAGGATTTATCATCCGGCGATAGGACATTATCCTCCCCGCGCACGGCTTACCCTCAAAGCTACCCCAGCCAGTCAATGATAGAGCCAGTGGAGTTGGGGTTTCCGCACCGTGCGGGGCGGTGTCGACCGGGGGGAACTCGGTTTTCGCCCCCGGGTTGTTGGGTTTGAGGTGTATGGAGGGATTTTCGACCCGAGGACGGGACCCTATCGTCGCTGGATGGCGCTGACTTGATTTTCGAGCCCCAGACAATCAGGGCATGTCCAAACAGAAACGAAAACGAAAAACGAAAAACGAAATGAAAATAAACAGGGCGCTGATTGATCCCTGGCACAAACGTGTTCCCTTCGTTTTTTTTGTTCTGAGAAAATCAACGATTTCCAACCTATTGCGAAAAACAAAAACTTGACAGCTGAAAAACGAAAAGGAAAACGAGAGCACGAGCAGTAACAATTCAGCGTGTCCTACTGGTCAGCGCAGCCACGTCAAAATATCACATCAGTAACTGCCGCACGCAGCGCGCAACCCACAGCGGACGGCAACACAGCCGCACATATCCCCCGTAAATAGCCAGCAGGTCAACCACAATACCAGCCCCGACGCTCTAGGGCCTTTGTTTGCCGGCGTTCGAGCCCAAGCGAAGATATTTTGAGTAGCGTACAGCATCATGCCCTCGAGAATGAGGTTGGAAGTTCGTTCTCAGTATACTTTGAATTTTGATCCCGGGGCGTCAAAGCTGGACACGCGACCACCTTCATGCGAGGCCCAACGACCTCCCGGTATCGAATTGTCGTCGCTTTTGCCTGCTCCTCTGGTGGGCCTGTGGTACCGAGCGCTAGATTGTCGGCATGTGTACATAGTTGTGAACAGCCCATGGCTTGTGCTCTGAGTTTGTTTTCGCCTGGATTTTGCTGTTCCCAATTCGTTTCTGTTTGGATACATCGGCTGAAATGATGTCGAAAACGAAATTATTTCGTTTTTCGTTTTTGATTTTCGTTTCTGTTTGGACATGCCCTCAGCGATCAGCCGATGCGGTTGGCGTTTCCACACCGTGCGGGGCGGTGTCGACCGGAGGAAACTCGATTTCCGTCGCCGTGTTAGTGGAGTTATATATGTACACAAGGACTTCCGATCCGGGGATGGAACCTTATCGTCTCCGAATAGCGCTGGTTATATTTCCTAGCCCAGTCAATCAGCAATCAGCCAGCGAGGCTGGGGCTTCCACATCGTGCGAGGTGATGCCGACCCGGGGAGTCGCCATTTTCGTCCCCGGTGCGTTGGAGGTTTTAATATATGGAAGTGTTGATGATGCAGAGACGAAAAATTTTCCACCCCGGGTGGCGCTCGCTCCCCGAGCCTCAGCCAAACAGTGACGGAGCCTGTGGGGTTGGGGTTTCTACACCGTGCGGGGCGGTTTTTGACCGTTGGAATGGAAGTGGATTCTTTCGGCGATAATAATTTACCCTCCCCGGGTGGCGCTGGCTTTCCAAACCTCAGTATATCAGTGGTATAACCAGTGGAGTTGGGGCTTACACATCGTGCGGGGCGGTACCAACCCGGGTGATCATTGTTTTGTCCCCGGTTCGCCGGAGTTGTAGATGTATGGATTTATGTATTATCTGGGGATGGGACCTTATCATCCCTGCGTGCGGTGGGCCCTGAAAGCTACCTCAGCCAATCACAGTGGTAGGGCCAGTGGGGTTGGGGTTTCCACACCTTGCGGGACGGTGTCGACCCGGGGTATCTCGTTGTTCGTCCCCTTGTTGTTGGAATTTTAGATATATTGGTGAATTCCCGATCCAGGGATAAGGTCCTATCGTCTCCGGGTGGCGCTGGCTCTATTTGTGAGCCACTCTAAATTAGCGATAGTGCCAGTGGCGCTGGCGTTTTCACACCGTGAACGGCGGTATCAACCTGGGGGGTCTCGATTTTTATCCCCGAGCTGTTGAGGTTGCACTAGCTTTATTTTCGAGCCCCAGCCAATCAGCGATCGACCAGTCGGGTTGGAGTTTCTACACCGTGCGGGGCAGTGTCGATCAGGGGGAACTCGGTTTTCGTTCCCGGGTTGTTGGAGTTGTAGAAGCATGAACGGATTTCCGATCCGGGGGTGGGCCTCTGTCGTCTCCGGGTAGCGCTGGCTTTGTTTTCGAGCCCAATCCAATCAGCGATCGGCCGATGGGGCCGGGGGATCCACACCGTGCGCGACAGTTTTGAGCCGGGGGATACATGTTTTTGTCTGGGGTGTTGGAGTTGTAGATATATGGAGATATGTTGGATCCGGGGATGGGCCCCTGTCGGCTCCGGGAGGCGCTGGCTTTATTGTCGAGCCCCAGCCAATCAGCGATCAGCCGGTCGGGCTGGAATTTCCACACCGTGCGGGGCGGTTTTGACCCGGGGGGTCATCGTTTTCGTCCCCGGTTGGTCGGAGTTGTAGAGTGACGGAGGCATTTCCGAAGCCGGGGATGGGGAACTATCGTCCCCGGGTGAGGAGTTGTGGATGTTTGGCGGGAGTTCCGATTCGGGGAGGATACTCTGTCGGCCCCGGGTGGCGCTGACTTCGTATACGAGCCCCAGCCAATCAACGATCGGCCGGTGTGGCTGGGGTTTCCACACTGTGCGTGGCGGTGTCGATCCGGGTGATCTCATTTTTCGTCCCCGCATTGTTGTATTTGTACATGTATAGAAGAATTCACGAACGGGGGATGGGGCCCTATCATCCCCGGGTGACGCTGGTTATAGTTTCGAGCCCCGGCCAATCAGCGATTAGCTGGTGGGACAGGGGTTTCCACACCGTGGGCGCGGTATCGACCCGAGGGTTATCGGTTTTCGTCCCCGGGCTGCTGGAGTTGTAGATGCATGGCGGGATTTCCGATTTGGGCATGATACTCTGTCGTCCCCGGGTGGCTCTGGCTTTGTATACGAGCCCCAGGCAACCAGCGATCGGTCCAGTAGTCTTTGCTGCATATGTCGGTGTGGCTGGGGTTTCCACACCGTGCGCGGCGGTGTTGACCCGGGAGAACTCGGTTTTGTCCTCGCGTTGTTGGAGGTGTACATGTATGGAGGGATTTTTGAATCAGGGATGAGGCTCTATCATTCCCGGGTGGCGCTAGTTTTACAGTCGAGCCCCATCAAATCATCGATCGGCCGGTCGGGCTTGGGTTCCCACACCATGCGGGACGGTTTTGATATGGGGGATCACTGTTTTCGTCCCCGCGTGGTCGGAGTTGTGGAGACACGGAGGCCTTCGCGAATCGTGGAGGGGACCCTATCGTCCTCGGGTGAGGAGTTGTGGATGCATACCGGGATTTGCGATCCGGGGATGATACTCGGTCGTCTCCGGGTGGCTTTGGAATTGTATACGAGTCCCAGCCAATTAGCGATCGGTCGGCGTGGCTGGGGTTTCCACACCGTGCACGGCGGTGTCGAACCGGGGGACATGGGTTTCGTCCACGCGTTGTTAGATTAGTAGATGTATGGAGGGATTTACGAACCGAGGGTGAGGCCCTATCCTCCCCGGGTGGCGCTGGATCTGTTGTCGAGCCTCAGGCAATTAGCGATCGGCGAGTGGGGCTGGGGTTTCACACCGGTCGGGCGGTTTTGAGCCGGGGGGCCATTTGTTTCGTCCCCGGGTAGTCGGAGTTGTAGAGATGCGGAGGGATTTCCGATCCGGGGATGGGGCGCTATCGTCCCCGGGTGCGGCGGGACTGGGGGTTCCCCCGAGGGGCAACTCTCGCCGCGCGCGTCGCGGCCCTGATTGGCCGAGCGGGGGCTGGGGGCCCCCCTCGACCAATGTGCGTCGGACTCGGAAAACGCAGGCAATAAAAGTAATCCTCAGTACTGGTATATTATACCCAGCTCTCTGGCAGAACTACTCAGAGTGGAACACAACGAGCGTTTGGCGGGCTGTAAAAAGATATCCAAGAGGGTACGAGGCATATACTTACTGTGAGTTGCAGGTACCAGTCGTAAGCTGTCGCTAGGAACTCGCGCAGCAAGATGTTTGTAACTGCCGTCAACATATTATGTGGGTTGGCGTCCCTGTAGAATCAATTAATTTAATTCAGTCGAAATGCCATTGAAACGGAAGCAATATCCGCTTCGGGCACTTCGAAAGGGGGGGTCTATTTTGTAGCCCCGTAACTTTTAGAAGCTCGTATCCCACGACTCTGATCCAGGTATTTTACTGAAGAGAGTTGTTAGGGAAGGGTATGCTATCTATATTACCAAATGCTGTTATTCTATCTGTTGGTCTGTCTGTAATTGGGTAGCGCTATCCAGAGCGTTTCAGCCCTTCCTAGCCCCACATGAGCAGGGAGGCTGGGTGCCACAACTAGCAGAACACCGGGTCCCATGCCAAGCCGAGGCATGGCCGTGGCACAGTCCCGACTCCCGACGCAGTTTTGGCAGCCATATCTAGCCAGCCTAGCTGTTGACTTACAATTTTGAACAACTTTCTGGCAGCTAATTGGTTAACCAAATCCATGCCAGAGACCGCTGGCTCTCATTCTAGAAGATTCGTGCTGAATAGAGCCATTCAAGGTTCTACCACACCCGGGGGGGATAAGGTCCCATCCCCGCATCAGGAATGCTTTCATATACAGGCTGGTTCAAGCATACCACCCAAAATTCATTCAGTGGCGAATGTCCACGCCGTTTTTCGGAGATATACCCTGAAATTTGGCACATGTGTTTTATGCGCCGTACCCGAGACTTTAACGGATGTTTTTTTTTTGTTTTTTTTTCCGTCAGATATTGCTTGTTTTGTAATGTTTTTGGGAAATTTGGGTCTTACGAGATCCAAAATTTCCGGCGAAGAACCCCCCCTCCCCACTCGTAATAGGCTCGGGTAGGGCGCATAAAACACGTGTACCAAATTTCAGGGTCTATCTCCAAAAACCGGCGTGGACATTTGGACTTTTGTGCGGTAAAAGTGCTAAAATAGGCGTTGCCTCGTAATTACGTAGTTTCAGTATATAATCGATTTTGGGCGTAAAATATGACTTAATATGATCATACGCAGTCAGATCTTCGAGTATTTGCGTGAAACTTTGTACAAACATGCCTTGGACCACCTGGAAGCGGCCCGTTCCGAAACAAAATTGGGGGGGGAAATGTTTTCCTACGGAAACGCCTGACTAGTGTTGACCACTTTGAAGGCATGTGATTGGTCGGGCCACATTTTCGGCGGTAGCGACAGTTCTAGGTCCTTGAACAAAAAGCTGGCGATGTCACCCTATCCCACTGTTCATGGCGGTCAGTATGATACCAAATATGTGACATTGGAGTTGCTATTGCATGGGGCATTCGTGACTGACGAAGTTTTGGGTGATATGCCTGAACCAGCCTGTACATACAACTCCGACCAACCGGGGACAAAAACGTCGATTCCCCGGGTCGACACAGCCCCGCATGGTATGTAAACCCCACCCCCAACAGTTGTGATCACTGAATGACTGAGGCTCAAGGAGCCAGTGGTACCCGCGGACGATAAGGTCCCATTCCTGGATCCGATATCCTTCCATAAACAGCCGATTTTCCTAATTGATAATTGCCTTTCCGATGAGAATGGAAATCGAAAATATTGGGGTTTGAATTGTAAGAGATGTACAGGGGTCCGCATCTGAGATAGACCTGTTTTTTTTTCTGCCGATACCTTTACTGAAAGGACGAAGCCAACAAATCACACGCCGTTTGTGTCCAACGGTGCCGTGAGTAAAATTGAAAATTCGCGTTTGTTTGCGTCTGTTCGTTTTTCGTGTCTTTTTTGTTTAGTATTCACCTTCGAAGGCAGATTTCGTATGGGATTCCAAATGACCAATTTTCAATACACTTATTTCCCGAAGGCCATGAAAATCACATTGTAGACAAGATATACAAATATGACCACAGAGAATTGTGGTGATAGACTATACGATCATCATGCAGTTTATTTTGGGGAAAATTATTCATTTTTGATGGCGCTGAAACATTTTCCGTTTCTGGGTTCTTCCCGTACTGACAAAAAAACAGAAATCGGGCCACACCCGCGTTGACGAACGAGCGGTTGAATGTGAAGAACACAGCTGGAATAAGCGACTCGTCATGAAAGGCAGACAAGGGCAGAAAAAAGGCAGACACCAAGGGAGAAACATAGAGGAACATGATACTTATTTTGTGACACGTACAACATGCACATGATGGGGCAAATGTAACGATCGGGTTTTGTAGCTCCTTTTCGCTCGTCGTACACTGGTAGAGGGTCGAAAGCATAGGAACCGAGGCGTTTCGAGATTCGGACATTTTCGGTCGGACAGCGTGGGTCTCCGGCCTCGTCGACCTCAAACGAGGCCCTTATACTTGAGGCGGCCGTTTATAAGTTTGCAGCTCGCTAATAATGTAAGAAACTATGGAAAGAAACGACCTCCAATAATTCTACCATCCAAATATAGAGCAAAATGGACATGTAGATCTGGCAAAGGAGAGGGAAAACAGAACCGTCATTAGTCTACTCTGTATGTATATAGTCCACTATAACAGAGAGAGTACTGCTTGTGGGAACATACACTCTTTGTTCTGTGGCCACAAATTATACGGTACGAGGCGGATACCGCATCTGCCCATGGAGCAGCTGTTATTGTTGTTGCAGTCGCAAAATGAATGGAAAACAAAGCTTCGAATTTCGGTAAATGTATCTACGTAATGTATCTGTGTTTTTATGTATGGTACACTATTATCCTCTTGTGTGTGCTGCACCTGGCCCTTTCGTTTTTCTTCGCACGGCGAACAGAAAAACGCACGACTATAGTTTAACTGGCACGTAGTATGGATCTGGAGTACACACATTAAAGCAGTAGTCTGAATATCCTCGTACTGCCGTTGGGGTTTCATTTATTTGAGCGTTTTTTGTGGATACAGCACACGTGGGATGTGCCTGTTCGCTTTTTCGGGATTGGGTGCTTTTTCCCGCCCCCGCCCACCCCACTCTCCACTCCGCGCATCAGCATCAAGCCAAGCAACGCATCCCAGTGCACTACTAATAGTCTGCTATCCTCCCCTCGCGTGGCGATCAACTATATACGGTAAGTTGGATTGCCGGCTGCCACGCAGTACCTGTAGCAGTAGTTTCGTAAGGGCTGCTTCAATTTCACACTCGGCTTCGAGCCCGAGGGGTAGTCTTGTGAGTTACAGCAGTCAGTATGTATTCCAGTACGTATCATACATGTAGTTGATACTGCGAGCACACAGCTGCATGCTATCCAAATATGCGAGTGCCTGCTCTCTCGTTGGTGCGGGTATTTCGGTGCCGGCGCGGTATCGGTTTTCCATGCGCCTGCGTCTGCAATTGCTTTAGGGGCAGCCCGACAGAAAGGCCCCGGCCGAATGTACAGTTTGCAGAGCTTACATCGCTCGGCACTTTGGCCTTCACGCAGAAGGAGTGCTGCTGTCCTTGCATATTTAAAACTAAAACCGAATTTGAAGTATTGCAGTTGCGATTTACTGAAAAAGTGTTCGGGACCCATAAGCAGCGACCAAGCAAGACTATCTTGGGTGCGTTTTTCTCCAGCAGTCTTGGGGGAAGCACCGGCAGTATCACTCGTATCATGCCGCGCTCGTGTAGGATATCTCGCGCACTGCTGTACCTGGTAGTTCGGTACACCCCACCATCCTACCTCAGCAGCCCATGAATGGTATGAATAGGGTACTTCGTGTGGCCGATGCTGTAGAATCGTTGCCTTTCTCCCAAATGATCTCGCACATTTTTGTTTTACTTGTTCATGGCATGCAATGAACTACAGTGGCCGTAAAACTGCCTGCGCAGGCGAACTTCTCAGACGTGCCCCCATAAAATGATGCTGCTTCTACTGAGGTAGGGTTTTGTAACGAAACCCTAAAGTATTCGTTCCGGACGATGAGCATATTCCTGGCTTCGACTAACGGCGGCCACCACCCCGACCCGGACCTCTAACCCTAACCCTAACCCTAACCCTAACCCTAACCCTAACGAGAGGCATGCCTGGTTGGTGTGCCACCTGGTCGTTGTGCTTGTAAAGGCTCTATTTTCAATGCGGGCACACCTAAAGAAGTGTGCCCGCGCGGGCAGTTTTACGCGAGCTCAATATGAACTAACGTGCCGTGAAACCCCATGGCATTGGCGAGGATATCCATGTCACCCCCATGGCATTGGCATGAAGCTCCACGACAGTTCGTGGGAGCGCATGAAGCGATGAAGCACCAATATGTACCATGGCGTGCCATGGCAACCCATGGGGAATACCATGACGCGCCTGAAAAAGCCGAATCATACTATACATATATACCCCCCCCTTTTTCGACGTTTTATGCCCTTGAAGTCACGAGAGGGTCAATATTTGTAGCCAAAGCCTTACATGCCACTTGTTTGAGAGAATGAGGTACAGTACTGTAGTTTATACATCATTTGTTCGAGAAAGTGAAGGTAGGTTACATACCCCTTGTCCGAGAAAATGGACTATTGGTAGGTGTTAGTCGCTTAGTCTGGAACACAGCGTGTGACAACCATTGTTTGTCGAAAAACTATTAAACTCTACTGAGGTACGTACTGCAACTGGAAAGGCGACGACTCTACTTAGTACTACTGTAGCGGGAACCACAGACAGTACCACTATCAAATACCTGGTAGTACGTTTGTCATTGCACTTGCTCATCTTTGTTTGGTCTGCGATGCACACATATTTATCGTGTCTCGTGTTGTCTTGCATATATTTAGAAAGGGGAACAAGCACGGACTCCCAGTACGAATATGTGCTGGATATCGTTGGATACAAATAATGAAATACAGTTGATGCGAAATACCTTGAACAAGCCGGCAGGGTTTGTCTACCACTGCTATTAGTACTGCTGTGGGAATATTTGCCGTACCTCGTACGATAGTCACAAACACCCAGACAGCAGTACCGCAGAGCCAGAGTGCAGTAGTTGGCCAGGTACAAAATAGTCCACGTCTGACTTAATGGGTTGGTGTCCACAGAGATAAGGGAGCTGCGGCGGACCACCGTCTTTTTGCTTCCTCGGTGTATATATTTATTCGCAGTACGAGGTAGCTACCGTTACAGTATATAATGTAGGTATAGGCACGGAAGGGAGGGAGACTCCGTGTAATAGGTTTCCTTTTTTGTTTTAGCTTCCATTGGTTTTATTCTATCGAGGAATGTTTCTGAGTGATCAACGGTGAAGTTCATGCTGCATTTTGTCGGACGGCAAATGAAAAATCATAGTTTTGTGAACCGTCTTTGTAGCATCGTCGCGTTGACCGTGGCACTTTCATTCCAAGTGAGCCACCCACCTACTTCCCCGATGAAGCCATATGGTATACATGTCGCACGCAGCACGCGCGGTCGAAGCACCACACGCACCGTGCAAATACGAGTTCGACAAAATCCTTGATCCCATAGCTGAGATATTTTCACACTTTTTTCAAATGCCGTATATGTACGTACATAATATATACGTAGCTGGAGTTTTGGCACACTCAATTTGCGATGCAGGATGGAGGCATGCTAAGTTTCGGCACATTCGATTTGCGATGTAGAATGGAGGCATACATGTCGCCTTCAAGGTTGCATTACGTTTACAAGCACGCGCTTCGTTGCTATGACCACTGCGCCTACGCACTGGTACATGCATTACATCACGGTTGTGATATCATATCATCAAGCATGATTGGCATCCTACAATGTGTGTGCTATGATATGCATTTTTGATTGCATCCCGGACTGTTCTACGCTCTCATGCGTTTTCTCGCCAACGCGCCCCTCTTATGTATTTGTTACTGCCTGCATCGTAGATGCGGAGCACATTGAGTGCCGTGTTCTTCCTCGCGACGGTCCCGCTTGGACTAATGGCACTAGAAAGTCAACCCTCTGGTCATCGGACACCCAACATGCAGGACACCAACGTGCAGGACACTTCTGCTGTAGGCGAAGCCCAGCATGTGAGCGCGTACTTGATTGCATGTGCGATCACCGGATGACTACGTGATTTATATTTTCAGAAGTATCATGTAGTCCTCTATTCTTCTATCGATATCTATTATCTTTATCTACAGTGCTTTATATCGGTTGGCATTTAGTTTTTGCGCGTCCATTCCTCTTATCTACGCACAAAATAGGGGAACCCGTTATTCTATGAGTTCGCAACGCAGGGTGCATACGCCAAGCTGCTATGACTCGTTCCGTACAATAAGGTGAAGAATGGAAGACTGAGAGGCATTCGCCCACTCAACCCCCCTTCAAGTCTAGCGGGACCATCCACAGCTACCGTACATGTCAGTGTGCCACACCGAGCCCGCGTGTGAGGCCTGGGACAGAGTTTCGGATTAGGTTTAAGTCGCATTCTGTCGGAGGGGAATGCAAACCTTAGCAGGTGGGTTCAAAATCTCAAGTAGACCCAGGATATACGCATAGCGACAAGCTCAAGTATATACCCTTGGCGTGAGCGTCTGCTCTGAAGCACACACGCAAAGCTGCACAGTGTTTAGCGACAGACCATCATCACCACAGTCCCGACGAAGGAAGCGAACTCTCCCTCGCCAGGACAAGGCCTTTCGCCAAAGCTTTTGGGCCAGCACCACAGCACAGTGGGTCCTCTATGCTTCGCCAAAGACGTACTGAGTAAGTCAGTATATCCCCGGTACTGACCAGTTGGTCCCTCCATGCATTGCTGACGAACACCATCTTGACCACTGCTTGCGCCTCTATCCGACCTCCTTGCTCAAGCACAGACCATACAACATCTCGCACGTAAAGCCTGTGACACGTCTTCCGAAATACCTCTGAAACCCCGCAACGTCGAGAGCGAGTTCTGTTTCGTTTTGTTGTTTGGTTCTGCGCCCTACCAGGTACATAAATTTGTCACGTCTGGCCGACATTATTACCTACCAGTAGGTTTGGACCCTTGGGTGGATATGTTCTCGCCAACATCACTGCTTTTGATGCCGATTATTGCTCAGTGTAGGAAATGATCGTCCGTGCACGTTCAATGCCACGCGAAAGCAACCATCATCTCCCACGGCCCTCGTCGGTCGCTCAAATGCTAGACGAAGCATTTGTTTTCGAGTTCCTTCGGTTGAAGCCTTTTCCATCGCTTGTTTTGAGAGCCGGTAGTTTTGTGCGGCGTTCAGAAGGTCCTCTCGGGTACCACCTTTATGTGCGTTTGAGAGCTCTACGTTGCGTGCTCACCGATTGCAGCGCAAAGTCGACACTACTGCTGTAGATTCCACGGCAAAATGGGCCCGAGTTAACTAGCCGGTAACACTTTTTATTTGCCAGTGCCCTTGCTCTGTAAATAAACCATGTCGTCGTTGTTGCTGAAGCTTTGCACTGCTGGTGTAGAAAACATATCTCCGAGGGAGTAAAGCATGAAGCAAACATCAGTTTGAGCGAAAAGCCGGGGTAAACCTTGATCGAAAAACCTGGGATGATATCCGAGTACCCCCTGGTCAACCTGAGAAACGTATTGGTTCACCCCTATGAATATACACCACGCATATTACCCGATACGCTGTTCCTTTAGTCTTGCACTCAAACAGCGTCGTGTCGTACATAACGCGTACACGCTGGAGCGCGTATCTCCAGAATTTGTTTAAAAAAGTCAGCATCTCCGACTAGAGTGTACCTGGTTACCGGCATGGGTCGATTTCATATTTCATCCAGACGGATGATTCTTCTCCTCAAACTTGTAATTGTTCTTGTGTACACCTACGTTCACGTCGCATGTCTATTGCCAGCGCCGTCTTCATGCACCGCCAACACAGGGTGCAGAGGGCGGGGCTGGGGGGGGTGGAAGGGGGGGAAGGGGTGGGGGGGGTGGCAACACTGACGACGGTGGCTCCTCTATTGAGGCATCCTCGACCTTCGATGAAACTTTCCAGACCTCTTCACCAACGATGACACACACGGAACCATGCTTGACCCGTGAACCATCGGCGACACCTGCGGTATCATCGCTGAACCCTTCACCATCGACGACAATTGTGACATCGTCGCCGACCCCTGCACCATCGACGACAACTCCGGCACCATCGATGACCACTGCATCACCGACGTCCTCTCCGACCCCTTCTCCGTCGACATTTCCGACCCCTGCTCCGTCGACTTCTCCGACCCCTGCTCCGTCGACTTCTCCGACCCCTGCTCCGTCGAAATCTCCGACCCCTGCTCCGTCGACATCTCCGACCGCTGCTCCGTCGGCATCTCCCGTACCATTGACGATAGCTCCGGTAGAACAACAACCGACGCTTGCACCATCGACAACACCTACTGATATGGAGATTTTGCTCGATCTGCACAACGAAGCCAGGTGAGCAAGCAACCCTGCTGTACACTAGCCAATATGCAGAGGCGGGGTGTGTCGTTGTGATTGTCAAACGAGGCGGCATCGTACTGCATGCATGCCGAGGTTAATCAACGGCGACTCGGGGTATTATAGTGCCATAAGTCGGCAAAAATATATTGAAAACGGAATCAACTACTGGGAGCGCTTAGTAGCGTGGATAGGCACAATTCGATGCAAGTCGACGACGGAAAAAATGGCTGAAGTCTTCTCGCGATAAAAATGCAAGGTACGAATCGTAGTGGGGGAGGAGGGAGAGGAGCCTACTTTGTGACCCCAGATCTGAGTTACGACTATTAATAGGGAGGGGAGAGAAAAGAAGGGCGAAGATAATAAGAAGGATGGAGAAAACAAAATGGCTTGCAAACAAAATGTATCTAGGCCGTTCACTGCTAAGGGTGTAGACTTCAGCCAGCCGACAATAGCTAGAGTCACGTACGAATCCCGCCCCACCTCTCGCCCGTTCGATTCCACTTAAAGGTGTCTACACAACGCAGACCCCCTGACGTACAGCGACGCCGTGGCCATCTCTGCTATGGTGAGACCGCGGACAAGGTTCTGTGTCGTGTCATATAGAGACCTGCGTGATACGTCATCGCGTGGTCGTTTGTACTTCATACTTTATAGTTGAAGGCCACAGCCAGTATCCCCGTTGTTGTCACATTCGACATCCCAGCAGACCAGTGCTACGATGGAGGTATACGGTATACCTTTTTTTGGCAAAAACGTTTTCGGAATGATGGGACTTCTTAACCCAAAACCGTCAGAATCTCATTCTGCCCGGTGGCAGCATTCTTCATGTCATATCTATTCAATGGGCTTGTTAACCGGGTAGCAATTTTGTTTTCCTCCAAAATCAGTTTTCGGGTGTAGTATAGAGCTTCTCAAGTGACCAACCACCCTCATATACATGATGGTATACCTGCATGCAGGCTACCGTAGCATGCGTCGGTACTTTAGTAGTACACTTTGCAGTCGCACTTGCACGCGTCCCGGAAGCTCGTTCTCAGTAGCGGTCGTCGCTTTCGTACGCCTGAGGGTTAATGTAGTGATGCTCGAGATATGATGGAATGGATGAAGGATTTTATCGTTGCTGGTTTTGATCACAGCTTCTGTTGAGTTTAGGATACCTCTTGTTTTATTCTAACCCTCTGACGGTAGGATACTAAAAGGGCTAAAGCTGAGAAAATAACCTGGAGGAGCATGTCGGGAGAGTGAGAAGATAGGGGGCTCTACTTAAAGGAAGCAGAGCCCTGATTTCTCCGGCTAATGGTCCGCTAGTCGTGTAGTTATGATAGTTCCCTCACCAACAGTCCACTAGTCGGTTAGTTATATAAAATATGCCTTTGGAACTTTCCCATGGTGCTTAGCTATTTATCAGTGATTGCCTATCCCGTCCAAGGGGCGATACCAGTCCTGTGATGTTCTAAAAGCTAATTCCATGGGTCGTCTTTCAATGAATATTTCGATGCCCAGAACATCCCTATGGGCTTACGAAGCCTCGATGCTACTGCCTATCTGATGTACCAAGGAAGCTTCAGTACACGATAATAATCTCAGGATGGCACAAGGCTTTGGACCTCTACGATTATCTCTCAACCATTGTATAGCCCTAGAGTACCTCATAACATTAACTCACCTGAATAATCGTATGTGCTGACCACACGATGGTCGATGGATGATAACGATGCTCATCCCAAAATATCGAAAAGGGGGGTCAAAGATGTGGCTATTTGAATCAACAAAATAACGCTATAGATCTCCTCACATCTCGCAGTGAGGCCTATGCATCACGGATAGGGCCATCGACAGCTTTGGACCTGTATGATTATCTCTTAACCATTGTGTAGCCCTAGAGCACCTCATCACCGTAACACCTCGTCGATTTACTAATGCAACTAACGGTCAACAAATATTCGACCCATCTACCCCGGGTGTGCCGTTTGCTATCATTTTTACCGTGACTTGTCGGTACACAGGCTCACGCTGAAGTCCTGTCGGACTCCTGCGGGCAGCTTTTCCACAGCGAGAGCGAAGATCGCAACGGCTATGGCGAAAACCTGTACCTGTGCGGGACGTCGGGCACGATACCATGTTACACGCCAGAGGCGGCTATGATCGCCCTATGTAAGTTCTGCTTGCTTTTCACTACAGGACACTCCATGACAGATGCTGCGTCTTTATCGTTTGAGGGTAGACGCTACAATGGTCCTATCCTTTCATGTGACGCGTACTTGCCCTCGAGCAACGCAACGTTGTTGCACTGTCGCTCGCCGCGAGCAAGCGAGAATCGTCTACAAATGGCGTAGCTCTCATTTCAAGTCTTACCCGAACATGTGGCTCCTGTCCCCGATCCCCGGAAACGTGTACGCACCTGAATGCTCACTATGCACCCAACCTCGCAGATGAGGACGAAGTCCAGGTGGACTTTGTGGCCGAGTACGGGGGGCATGCGACCCAGATCCTATGGAAGGCGACCACGGAGCTGGGCTGTGCGGTGGTGCCTTGCACTCAGGAACCGTGGAACTACGTCTACCTTGTGTGCCAGTACAGCCCTCCGTGAGTGAACGTAAATGGTATCTGCCATAGAGCACCAGGACATACGCCCTTGGCGTTGAGTGATACCAGGTGGGGCTGGGATCAGGGTGGAGCAAAGCATTTCACGCACCAAGTTTCCGGTCCAGATACATGCTACGGTAGAGGTGCACCGTGATTTTTCTGAGATTTTTCCCTTCCGGAGCCTTCTACCCAACTCATGAACTGATTTTGGAGGAAATCAAAAGTGCTAACCGATGAGCAAGCCCATGGCAACAAGTACAAAACAAGGAATATTGCATGACAATAATGAAATTCCGATGAGTTTGGGTTAAGGAGCCTTTACCAGGTCATTCCGTTCGTTTTTCAGCTAAAAAGGGCCAACTCTATCGTAGCACGCGTCTCCAAACACGCCAAGCAGGGCGTCTTGGAATTGCAGCAGCGTTCGTTTCTCTCTATCCACATATATTAGATTGTGCCCACGTATGTAGATAGCTGTGGAGCTGACCCACAGAGAGCGGAACTTACATCAAGTATCAGCAAATAAATATACATTCACTGAAACGAGAATGGTTCCGCGCTCGTGTTGTACCACGCATCGCGACCTTCCTCCCCTCGCGTATGACTTTTTCGTTCAGCGGCAACTTCTTGGGGCGTCTTGAAGATGAAGTGGAATTGCCGTCGGACAACCTCTGCTAGAACAAAGCAAGCTCGAGACGTCCATCGCGTGGCACTTCCAGTGGAATGGCTAGATACGACGAAGCTCAGCACAATGGTGCGCAGGCGTTCGTGATGTAAAATAACTTATGCAATTCCTTTTTGAACGAGACCATGGGGCCCCTGAACGTCGAGCGTAGGTCGTAGACGCTTCCGATAGCTGGATTTCATGTTATATATGTTTGTCATATTACTTTGTTTCTCGGTCCGTGGGCTCGGTACTGTCTACCCGGTAGTGTCTGAGGGAAGGTCGGGGTTTCAAACCCTATTGATAGTGAAAGCACCTGTTTCGGTCGCTGAAAGCAGGAGGGCGAGAGTTTGCAAACTCCAGCGAGCTCTATGAGCAGTGGGATGTCGAGCCCTTTGGTGCGATAGAAACCAAGGCATGTAGCAGGGGGCGGGGGGGGGGGGGGGGGGGGGGGTACCTGGAATCGAGGCTTGTGCAGAAGGTCACCGAGGGTTACATTTCATACGAAATGAGCTGTTACGTCGTCGTGATGCAAACGCAAAACGTTTGTTTTATACAGCCGACTACGTAGAGTATGGTTGTGTTCCGATTCGCTCTTGTGTGCGCCTGGACGCTATCCACTGGCTGTGTTCTCTTTTCTCTATATATACATGATTGTATTATCTTTATAAGAACGGCGCATGCATGGATTTTTCCACCCGGCCCTAGTCTTACAGTAGCGCTATGATGGCACGGTTTTCCGTCACCCGCGGTATACTTCTCACCGTGCGTTTAGATAGGCTGACAGTCATTACCACCTGATAGGAGAAGTCAGACCGTAGTGGAGAAATCCGTTGGGTTGTTTCAACATTGACCTTTGTATTGTACGAGTAACGATATGCGATAGGTGGCGCCTTACGCCGGGCTTTGGCTTTATCCCACGAGCGCCGCGTGGGCCTGCACTTCCGTCATTGGTTTTCATATCATCTGATTGCGTACTCTTTATATGAATGGCGTATGTGTGCATTTAGCAATCCGGTCCTGGTCGTACAGTAGCGCTGTGGTGGCACGGTTTTCCGTCACCCGAGGTAAACCCGAGGTAAACTGGTCTTCTTGTGTTTGGATTGGTTGACAGGCATACCGTCTCATACGACAAGCCAGCTTGTAGTGGAGGACACCGTCGGGTTCTTTCAATATTGGCATAGATGTTGTTCGAGTGACGGTATGCGATAGGCAGTGGAGGCAGTGACTTACGCCGGGCTTTAGTCGACGAGGGCCGTATGGGCCTGCACGTTCGTCATTGATTTTTCGTAGCATCTGATTGTGTACTCGGTACATGAACGACGTATGTGTGCATTATGCAATCCGGTCCTACTCGTACTGTAGCGCTGTCTTGGCACGGTCTTTCGTCATTCGCGTCATACTTACGTAAAGTGTTTGGATATCCTGGCGGGCAAATCTAAGAATTTCCATGTAACAAGAGAAGCCAGGTCGTAGCCGAGGGAAGGATTGCGTTTTTTCAACGTCCTTGTCGTAGACATCTCATAACACGATGCAGAGAAACATAATCTGACACTTTTCTGTCAACCACTACGGCCAGACCGCCAGCTACACGCTCATGCGTGTTGTCGGTGTCCGGCACAGAGAGCGCACCCGGCGACGCAGCGTGGGGGTGCAGGGCGGTTCAGTTACGTTGTCAGCGGCTGTTAAAGCAACGGGGCTTCATAACGCCGGTATGATAGAATATGTTTAGAAAAACAATCGGGAAATTGCCGCACGAATCAAGTAATGTTGCTTGTATTCAACTACGAAATCACCAAGGTTGTGTTAGGTAAAGTGTGCCTATACCCGATTACGTTTTCTAGGTCGAACTGAAGTAGCCGTACCTATAATCAAGATACGTGTCGGAAGTCGTACCTAACGTTGGGTACAGCTTTTGGTATCTATCAAAGGTCGCACTTATAGAACTCCCCTTCATTGTCAAACCTTACAATCTCGTCGGCTCGCACATCAGTTGATAACTTCCTAAACCTGTCTGCTGCTAATTTGTGCTTAAGAAATTACACTCACGCGTGAAGGGAGAACTAGTATGTCACTACCGCAGTATCATGACATATACCACGTACCCAATAGAGAAGGGGTTCTCATAATGCCACTAAGGTCAACAAAGACTCGTTCCGACTTCAATGACGCGCGCGACTTAGCGCTACTGGCGATAGGCTTGCGGCGACCTTTCACCATAGAACAGCCAGAGTGCAGGGCCTTAGCGTTCCTAACGGTTCACCACCAGTGACTGTACAGTCTTTCTCGGTAATATTCGTTGCAGTTGATATGCACTCAGTGGAAAACATCGGTGTCTACATAAGTCTCAGCAGAAGTAGTGCTACATGTGGCGAGTACGGGAAATGCCACGGGAAAATCGCAACCAGTCCCACACGGTTATTAGTGGAGTCGTGCTTCAATACGGGGAACGGCACATACCCGTTGTTTGGCTCTTATCCTGTAAGCGAAGATATATGCACTATTGCAGATACATCACCCTCGAAGTTCAGCCCTCCCATTCAAAATAGAAACGCACAAACCCCCTTTTTAGGCCATTCATCCCACTCTCTGCTTATGCGCGGCCAACAATGAAAATAAACGAACTCCAAGTCCAGCGCGTGAGCCACGTCTAACAGGGTGCCAGTCATGTCTCCGGGGGATAATACAGTCGGTATACCATATCCGACAACGTCGATCAGGTGGTTGCCGCTGATTCTAACATTTCCGTCGCACATTCGTACGTCACTCAACATATTAGCTGAACGATCCATGTGAAATAAAGCACAACTGTATCTCATAATCTCACCGGCATAAGCTAAGCTCTCACTACGCTCCTCAGCACACGAGTCAACACTACGACTAAACATAGCATTCACAAGACTCCACACAGTATCACCGCTGTTATTCTGTGCCAGTGTCCTTCTACCAGAAATTCTCTCTAAAGCCGGGGCCACACAAGACGTGCACTGGTACGACATGTGCGCGGGCTCCAAGCACCGGATATTCTTGCACCTCACCTTCGCATACTCCAATTGCGATATGGTTTGCCTGGGAGCGGGGGGGGGGTTACTCCTACCTTCGCTATCCTGGCTACAGTAGTACCCCCATTCGCCGATCCCGCGTTTCGCGACCTCCCATGGTTACGGATAGATCCGTGACCACATCCACGGCTACCTCCACGACCACCTCTGCGATCCTCTCTCGCGTCTACACTCTAAAACAGCCCCTGCCGCATATTTTTGCAACGCAGGGAGTCCCCGGTGCCTCTGTCCGACAATGCTATCTGCCTCTGCCCGGCTGATTTTTCATCGCGGTATAAAAGCGTGCGTTGTTGCCTCTCGTTGTCAGACATCAGCGCCCTGGCCACAAAAATGGTTCACATCACCCACCGATTCCGACACACCGAGCGAAGCTAGAGTATACCAACAGTTTGTCTACACGGATAAATCATTTCATGGGCTCTTCCAGGAGAATACATACAAACAAGAAAATGAACTACCCTCCTTCCGAAGGTCACAATGATAAGCATACCAGAATTGTGAGATGTCTGGGCTAAACAAGAAGTTCTTTTTTTGTTTTTGCTTTTTAAAATATGTTTACAAGTACTAGGTTCGACAAGTAGTATGCCCCCCCCCATGCCTGGGACTCAAAAACAAAAGTGAGGTGTCAATTTCGTGTAAATGAACCCCTCTGGCTCTTCGTCCTTTCCTATCTGAACCCCATCTGACCACTTGACCTGCGTAGCAATTGATCGCGGTAAACACTAATAACGATGCATTTTCCTAGCGACGCTTGCCGATTAATTGGCCAACATAGTCATACTATCCGTGAAACATATCCGATTGATTCATACTTGCCTGGTGTGTAAACGGCTCAAGTATTGGGATAGGCAATGCTGCGTGTTCTTGGTCGCGTCACCTATAGTGACCTCGCCGTCTGCAAGAAGAGAACCCAAGCACCCACTCATGGATACATACGACTCGAATCGCTTGATCCACACAGGAAAAATATCTGGTTTACCGATGCATTTCGGAATTGCTTGTCTACTGTCACTGAACTCGCGAGGTTCTGCGTTCACAACTGACTGAGCTCTCTACGAACTCCTCTCTAGCCTCATCTACGCGTACTTCACCAGGGGCTGGCAAAGTCCCACCCGTTTCGGTTTCATCATAATCGTCACTGCCAGACTTGGACTGGGCCTCTAGTCGGGTGCCACTGCTCGCCAAACGCTCTTTTAGCCCCTGAAATCGTTGGTCATGCCTGGAAATCGGTGATTTCAGCGCCTCCATGATATTTCCATGTGGCGCGACCTCCTTCCAGCCGTTTTCACTTTCAGGCATTGAGCTGATTCAAATGTGTAGGCCTAAACTCGTTGGAATAAACAGCCCCTGCGAAGAATAATGTGCTTCAACCAGCCCAGTCTCAGGGCGCGAGCTTCACTGCCACACACAGTGTGAAGGGTATTGCTTGTGGATCTATTCAATACTTCGTTTCGGTAAATTAATATGACAAAAATGAGATGTATTGAGCGAGTATTAATGAGTACGGCTCAGTCAATTCGTTATATTGTTCTTTACGACGAAGCGGTGGGCCACGTGATCATAGGAAGCGCCACGATAGCCGTGCACGAGTACTACGAGTGCCATTTCCTGCCTCAGCTCGTATTATTTTGTTCGAGGCGCAGCAGTAGCTTTCAGGACTAAACGTTTTTTCCAACCTTCGCAGGTGTATTCCCTGGTAGAGTGCCTGACATAGACATTCGAAGGGGTGGTTTATCACGTGTACCATGCCGCTTGCTGGCCCGGCTACAGAAAACCAGAGAACCATCTGTCCGTCATATATTGTGGAATGTTTTACAGGTTCTTCAATTTTCAGCTCGGCCGTGATAATCATGCATTGCATCCCAATATTGTCCGTTGTCGACCGTAGCTAACATGATGACACGTGGACGCCAAGGGTGTGGAATCCGAGCGCAACTGTTCGACGGAGATCGTGGTGCTCGGGACCGTCGCAGACAGTTGTGAAAAAGTTGCATTGCGTGGATTTGTGGTGAGTTGGGCTCGAAGTGAGTACCACGATAAGGACAATGTTGAGAGAGAGGGAAGTGCGTTCGATGCAGGAGGGAAGCAGGGGGATCCAAGAGTTCTGGATCTCTATCAGCGGGGCGACGGTTCGCATGACAGTATCCGCCGAAGGGTTTGACTGCGTGAAAGGTCACTTCATACTCACGACTGTAGCGTATTACAACTGAAGGACGCGTCTAAACAAACATAGATAGCACCGTTCAACAAACAAGGATTACGAGCTTGTATTGCTCATAGTACGGTATACGACATATAAAATCCGTAAGTACGCGCGATCGAACTCAGCTACGTAGCAAATATGAGTTTCGACGAAATCTTCGAGCTCACACTTGGCTCACAGCTGTTTTTTTAAAAAAACATTTTAATATAGCAAGTAATCACCAATGAATCACCGTCACTGACAATGCTGAGGCCGATGCTAGAACGTCACTAGCACGTTGTAGAGAAAACTGCAGGGAACAATACGGGCTGCGGTAGAGTACACCTGCCCGTGGAATGGGTATTGTCCCGTGATTATCACGTGGAGGCATCCCCCACCTCGATCACTCTACTCCTCATCACTCCACTCCTCCTTCACACTTCTCCTCGCTCTTTCTTTTCCTCATTCGGCCACATAAAAAAGCTTTTCAAAGTATGCATTCTCTTCTTCATCACGAGTGGCCTTTACAGACACTTCGTGCCACCCCTGCCATCTCTACTTCAGACGCATGCTTCTATCATACGGTAGCCTGCATGCAGGTGCACCATGATTTTTCTGGGGGTGGTTGGTCACTTGAGAAGCTCTACACTAATAGCAAGTCAAAAACTGATTTGGGAAGAAAATGAAGCTCTACCCGATGGTCAATCTTATGGTCTCGAGTATAAAGTTAAACATATTGCATCACAATATTGAAGTTCTGACGATTTTGGGTTAAGGAGCAAACACCGTCTTTCAGAAAAAAATCTCTAAAAGTGCCACCTCTGCCATCTCTAAGGGGCCGTTATAACGAAGAAAACAAAATCAATTTGGAAAAAAAAAAAAATCCGCTTCTCATTGGTCAGAACCCGAACCACCACCCAATATTATACCCCAAGATCCTAATCTTTGGCGCTGGTGCGTGTGTTGACCAATGACAAGCGAAATAGATTTTTTATTTTTCCAAATTGAATTTATTTTATACTCGTTAATATGGGCCCTAATCACAGAGACAGAGCCTCGACACGCATCATTCTTTCACACATCCAATGCCTTATTGGGGACGCGTGTAACGATAGAGGTGGCACTTTTTGACTGATTCGTTTTCGGAAGGGCAGACAAGGGGCTCCTACCTCCACCCCAAACTGTCGGAGTTTCAATCTTGTGTTCCGCCAAAGTATTTTTCTTATAGTTATTTTTGGGTCGTTTTATACTTGAGTCCATCAGGTAGTCACTTCAAGTTTCTCCAGAATCATTTTTGACTTACTATTAGTATGGATTTCCTGAAGAGGCCACCCCTGAAAAAACAAACTTGTCGAACTTCTTCTGTTGCATGCGTCATCGTGCTCCGTCGGCGGAGAGGTACCCAAGACCACTCGGGCAACACACTCGGCTGCCCAGCCAGCAACAATAGGTTGTGTGTTATATTTTGCCCGTGCCGGTTTCGCGCTCCTTGTGAAGCGGCAGAACCATTGCCCAAGTCAGAACCTGCATGACCGTCCGTTCTTACTACTATTAATAGGAGTCTGTTTCAAGCATAGCCCCTTTGACGTGCCTCAAGCTGTTGCCATGGTGTCTAACACGGTGCTGTTCCCAAGATTGCCATTCACAACAAAAACACGCTACGCGTGCTAAGATAGAGGGTTAGAACTGTTTGGCTACTTTTTTTTCTGAAGGACGGGGTTCCTTAACCCAAATTCGTCGGATTTGTTTTATTTTTGTGATGCAATATATACGTTTCAGTTTATGCTTAAGGCCATGGGATTGGTCATCTGGTAGAACCTTTTATTTTCTCACTAAAACCCGTTTTAGGGTTAGTATAAAGAGATTTTCAAGTGACCACCCTCAGAAGGCAGAAACATGGCCTGTATGCAGGTGCACCTCTACCCTAGCAGTCTTCACTGTTGGGAGTAAAACGAGCCGAACGTGGTTTGGTTCACGTAGTAAAACTGAAACCTTACTACGGTTTTTGCTGCCACGTGGTCGAAGAAATGTATCGTAATCTACGGCGGCAACGTTTCGGCGCACCTCCGCGAAAAGGTTCGGGACCCATCTACATGTGCAAGTGGGAAAACGAAATAAGCCATTATTAAGAGTAAAACCCCTCGCAAGCCACCATCTAAAGCATACCGTTGCTCGCACGAAATAAATATGATGCTGATGATGCAGCCACCCAAAGCTTTCCTCGGTCATTGTCTGAATTCCCTTGTTCTACGATTATCATTACAATTCAGTAGACCGGCAATGTATCAAGGCTCTAGCAGGAACGCATGGTGCGGGTGACCGTACAGCCTGTAACAACAGTGCTACTGTACGATCAGAGACGACGGGCCGAGAACATTCCATAGTGCACCTGATAATATCTCGTCTTTGACGAAACGTCCCGGCTCAAGCGGCCTTCGTCCAGATAATAGTTCACGTATAAGCCACCGTCTATCCCATACCATCGCTCATACAATACATTCAGATTCCCACGTTTAAACCACCCGACCGTTCTCAACCGTATGGCTTGCTTTCCCTTGTTTGGATACTTAGATGACACTGGCAGCCTACCCGAAAACATGTCGGCGAGTATGTCCCGAGTGACGGAATACCGCGCAACAACACTGTTACTGCATGACCAGGGCCGGGTTTCCAATTCATGGCATGCCTACAGTACCCACGCCGTTATTATAAACAAACTACAAAGCATGTACACGAGATAACCACCTGTGGCTAGCGTCTAGGCACACATAACAGTGGCGAAGATGAGGAAAACCTCTACGTAACCTGACGTAGAACCAAGACGTAGGTAGGTGGTTTGACCCAGATTTACCTTCGAGGTGTTTTAGCTCGTCTTGCATGAGAGTTTACGACAAGTGATCGCCTGGACAAACCATGGTTGCAACTACCCCCCCCCCCCCTGGTCAATGGTCAAATGACTAAGGAAAGCAACAAATGAGTCCCCCCCCCCCCCCCCTGTAGCACGAAAAGGACCACTCACCCACTGCTAGTCGACATTAATGCATGGGTGCTCACTCGCACCCTCGCGCTTACAGCGATCGAACAGTCTGATTTCCCAGAGGGTTTCGAAACCCCGAACTTAAGCCGGCCTATCCAGCCCAAGGAACGAAGAACGGCTGCCACAGCAAACACATCTAAATCACGAGAAACCCGACTATGGTGAACATTTACTGTCCACGCCCATCAGTCAGGTGCCCAAGCCCCTGTCACTCAAACGTCGATCGCACAGACTTAGCTGCCACAAAACCTGCCTGTGTCACATTAAACTGAGCTTCGTCGAAGTGCTCTCTCATCTTTATCTACCCGCTACATGTAGATCATGTCTTCAACGCCAACGGCATCGCTGCCGTGGACGCCCCCAGTGAACGGCCGGTCCGGTCTTGTTTCGTCCTAGCAGTCGATTCCGGTCGGCAGATCCACTTCAACTTCAAGGGTGGTGGCCAAGTTAAAGTTTCCTCTGTATGCAGCCAAACGTCGTGAGCGATGTGACAGGGGGGAGCGAGCGACGCGTGGTACAACGTCGCACAATTTAGGGATCGTATTCGAATTACATAGCTTGTTTACGCTCACTACTGATATTCTGTGTATTCAGTTCAGCTTTCAGCGAATCAGCTCCCGAACACCACATGCAACATTGGTGTTCGTGAACATACCGCAATTGGCGCTGGGGCAGCCCTAAGACGCGCCTTGCCTGGACACACGTGCCAACACGATCTTGACGCGTGAACGTTTTGACTTCAAAGTGATGCCACCCCCACCCGATATCATTCATCATGAAGTGTTCATGCTGTGATGTTGCATGATACCTTCTCGTATGGATTGCTCACGTGGGATTGTACTGGCACACCAGGTAAACGTAGAGGAACGAATTCAGATCGCAACTCGTCACCGCACAGCCCATCTCCGTCGTTGACTTCCATAAGATCTGCGTCGCATGCCCTCCATACTCAGCCACGGTGTCGACCTGTACCTCGCTCTCATCTGCGAGTTTGGAAAATATCATGATTGTACATATCATACGTACATGGTTCCGGGGGAGCGAGAGGGGGGCGACACGATCGGGTCAGGGTTGGAAAGAGGGCTGCCTCATCGTGCATATTGCAGTCCCTCCTCGGTTACTCACCGGGGTCCACAACGCAATACATTTCGCAGCTCAAGGTTAAGTACGTGTGGTGTGACATACGCTAAATTGTCACCAACGTAACAGGGATCTTTGTGGCGGCTACCCTGCATGGATTCAGTCGCAACATTTGTCGCGCAGTAGGAAAGCAGATACGATCTCACATAGGGAGGCCATAGCCGCCTGGGGCGTGTAACAAGGTGTCGGGCCCGAACCCAAGCACAGGTACAGGTTCTCGCCATAGTTGTTGCGGTCTTCCCTCTCGCTGTGGTAAAAAGCTCCGCAAGAACCTGCCAGGACTTCTGCGTGAGCCTGTGCACCAACGACACATCCATCGTACGATTAGCAGGAGGCACGTTCAGGAGCGATGAGTCGACGGTACATTGACAGCAAGATAGGCGATCAAATGATATACCTGGTACCTACGATGCGTCAACGCTACTTCAGTAGTAAGGCGCATGCTACGGTATTATAGCGGTGCACCTACATGTTCCTGAGGCATTTCGCTCCTGTAGTAGTACTATGGACCTTGCAACATAATTCATACTTCGAACTCGAAAGCGCGTAAGAAAAAAAGAAATTCGGAGTTAAGAATGGACAGCTCCACTGTATTCGCGCGAAACGTAAGAAACCCGTATGATGCACTGAGATTCGCGTGAAGGAAATTTTCCTGCTACGATAAGAGTGAACCTGGTTGTTCCGAGGCTGCTCACTCGAGGAACTCTGTACTACTCGTAAGTCATTACAGTAGTAAGTCGCCCAAAAACAGACGAGCAGTGGGCACACACTATAACGGCCACAGTTTTTAACACGAACGATACTCCAACGGCACTCCAACGGCACTCCAGCGATATTGGGTAGTCCTTCAGCTGAGGAGTAGACTGACATTCGTAGTCAGAAACGTTCCAGGCAAAGTGTCAGCCCTGTCGTCGCATGCGTCGTGAAAGCGCGAGAGAACAACTACCGCTATTAATAGTAGGAAAGGGGAGTCCGGGGCGCGTGTAGGTATGGCTAGCGAGTTAAGCCACCAAAGTAAAAAGGGTGTCAGACCACAGTAGAACAGAACGGCATCCGAACGTAGATGTTGTGGCCTCCACTGGTTGCCATTTACGACCATGCAACACGGTATCACGCGGAGAGGTCTACAGACCATCATTACCCAGAACCACGGCGGCAGTGGTCTTACCATGGCAGAGATGGCGACCTCGTCGTTGTATGTGAGGGGGTCTGCGTTGTGCAGGCACCTAGAGGCGAAACCGGAGACGAGGGGGATGGGATTTGTCTTCGTATGAGTGCTGTAATGCTTAACCTGGTAGGGAAAGGCCTATTTATAGATATATGAGGCGTCCGCATGCTCCAAAAAAGAAGAACAGTGTACCTCGTGGTTGAGCAACACCTTGCTGCACATACAGGTGGGGTGGGGCATGAGCCAATGCTACCTCACACTCACAGCAGGTCTTGCGAGTTCGAAGAAAAAGACAAACCCATAGAAACGAAATCCAGCTGCATTAAAAAACACAGCAGCAGCAAGGTGCTCCAAGACAAAGCTGTTCGGCCACCACAGCGAACCCGCAATGGATTGCAACGAAATAACGCTAACAAACTAGCACCAGCCGGTGTTTGTTTCTGTAGACGCTGGGTTGGTCGAAGGCATACATCTACACGTCTAGAAATGCGTGGTGCAATTCGCTGGCACAGACAAACGAACCGAAAACACACGGACCAACCGATAGACACAGAGAGGGACAGAGCAGTAACCTGAAAAACGAATTTCTGCAAGCACGCCGGCATATAGAGGCGTTTTTTCGAACATGACAAAACAAAGGCCTTGTTAGGAGGACTCCTTGTTCAACAATAAAAAAAAACACACGGCCGCCTCTGCTCCGTTCGGCTTGTGTATAACAGGGCTGCGCGCTCACCTGGCTTCGTTGTGCAGATCGAGCAAGATCTGCATGTCGGCGTCCACGGGTGTCGACGTGGGTTCAGGGGTCGGCGCTGGTTCCACGGGAGGCGACGTTGGTTCAGGGGTCGGTGATGGTTCCACAGGAGGCGATGTTGGTTCAGGGGTCGGTGACGGTTCCACAGGAGGAGATGTTGGTTCAGGGGTCGGTGACGGTTCCACAGGAGGCGATGTTGGTTCGGGGGTCGGCGACGGTTCCACAGGAGGCGATGTTGGTTCGGGGGTCGGTGATGGTTCCACAGGAGGCGATGTTGGTTCAGGGGTTGGTGACGGTTCCACAGGAGGCGATGTTGGCTCAGGGGTCGGCGATGGTACATCGTCAGAGTCATCGTCAGAGTCATCGTCAGAGTCATCGTCAGAGTCATCGTCGTGGTTATTGTGACGCCTCCGCCACCTGCGCCAGCGACCTCGCCGCAGACGTCGCTGGAAATTGGCAGGCGATGTAGACGCGGAGGTACATGGGCGACGGTGACATTCGGGGGGGGGAGAGGCAAACACGTTGATAAAAGGTAAAACACTGGTAAGTGATCTCGCCGTCAAGGTTAAGGGTTTACGCACGGCACGATAAGGGCGCGCCTAATGTTTCCGAGACTGCTGGCATGAGAGGCTCTCTATACCCCACTCCCATATATATATATATATATAAAGCAAGCCTGTGAACAACGCCATTAACTCCCTAGGATAGAACAAAAACTAATGATGTAAAGCGCGCAAAAGGGTATATCCCATGGATCGTGGGAGGTCACCTCGGGATTAAAATATCTCTACGATGAAGAATCGAGACGAACACTCGGTGTACATACTATATCACGCTGGGTAGAAATATCGGTTGAGTGCGAAGGCAGCAGCACACATTTCGGGAAATACTGCTCTCATTTGAGGGGCCTCGCGGGTCAGTAATATTCTCGCCAAAAAGGGCTACGCTACGTACCCCTACGATCGTAACGAGTGTTGGGTCATAAGCCACTCAGAAAGTACACTTGCTCTCCAACGCGTATCCTTTAAAAAAACATCTCCGGAGATATGTCATGTACGGCCTGCGCAAGGTGATGATGTGGTTTGTCTTTTGCCCAGGGGGGCGGCGAGTGACGTGTGGTATTATGTGGTGTACGTTAGCAAGTACGTAGAAGAACCAACCGGTCAGGCCAAACATGTATACACTATTTTTCGTCGACTTGCGCTGCGTACGGGGGGCGTGCTATAACTATGCTGCAGTGGTGGCCCACGTTCGACTGGAGAAGTGCCGTCTGTGTTGGCGAGGGGGAAAGGGGCTGTCTCTTTTGAAGGGGCTGTGGTGACGCTGGGCTGGCGCTAAGCACCCTAAAAATTAATGTGCATGCTCTTCCGGGGTAATGCGAACTCAGAACTGAAAAACTTACCCCACACTAATCCCAAGTGGGTTGTCCCCAAAAGCGGGGGACCAGTTCTTGCTCGGGATTTCGTTATGAGTAGACTTCGAGTATACCTATACTTATTTACTTGAGCGTTTTGAAAGCATCAGGACAGGTTTGCTTGTTATATTAGCGCACCACAAAGTGAGACCCCTAGTGCTTCTGAAAAAGGCCTCCTTGGGCACTTGCGTGAAGGTTCGCTGTGTCACACCCACGGTGACGATGGATAGCCCGGCCAGACTCGCCGGGGAATTGAGGCAGCGGGTGTCTCTTAGTCTACCGTGCTTCGACTTCTTGTACGGCACAATGCATTTTTCCCACACACTGTCTGCAGTAGTTCTGCGTGGGTATACCCTGTCTTGCCAGCTCTTTGAAGAATAAAGTGCCCAGAGCGGAGGAGTACCTTTGTACTATAGTTCGCGAAGCATTCTGTACCAAACGTAGAGGAATATACAGGAACAGGAAAATAGATGTATGCACGAGTACGAAATACGAGGTATACAAAGAGAGAGACTACGAGTACAAAAATTGTTTCGAAGATATTTTTTTTTATAATGTGAATCGGACATCCATCCCGTTGTCACGTTATCACACATGCATATAACAAATGCAACCAAATGCATGCTCACATGCTGGTCTTCCCCTTCAACAGCACCAGCCGCGTTGGACGCCCGGTGGTCAGATGCTTTAACTTCTGCTGCCATCAATCCGAGCGGAACTATCGCCAGGAAGAACACGACACTCACCTTCGTACGCATCTACAGTAAAGTGAAAGCAGAGGCAAACAACAAACAAGAGACAGGGGCGCGTCAGCGAAACACTCAAACACGTGAGCTTGGAGTGGGCCGGCCTGTTACAATCTTATAAACCTGGAATGCAACGGCAAACCTACACTATGATGTGTAGATACGAGACGGCGGGACGTAAACACAAGTGTGGCATACAAGAGGCTTTGGCCTATCGAGTATATTGTATCTTATACGCACTGCTGCTGTAGTGGGCCGACTTAAATCACGGCAGAAGGAGTAAAAATATGCCGATACGTTAAATTGAACATGTCGTCGCAACCCGCACTTTTCTGTGCAGGGCTATAAGCGCCGAGCACTAGAATAAGCTCTGTAGTACAGAGTGTAGGTTTCGACGAGTCCTCTTTTCTCGGGCCGATTGCAGAGCAATTCCAGACACACGCACGCGTAGACATATAGATACACAAAAAAAAACCGCTGCCGAAAGAGCGGCATAAAGCCAGAAGAGGAGGCAGTCGCACACTATTAATACTATACGTAGAGGGGCGATGGGTGTGTACCATACTACGTAGCAGGGCTGCGCGGGACCAATCGACTCACAAGACTATTATTACACTTTTGCTTATTTTCCCTACACTACTACTACTGTACACAGAGGGCTCGCTGTCGGGTACGAAATTGAAAAGGCAGTTACAACTGTGCAGTACAGTATTATTATAGTATAGCATCACTACTACTGTACAGAGTAGTAACAATAGTACCACTACCACTGCTCCGCAAGCAGCAACAACAAAGCAAAACTCACCGTATACGATGACAGTGGGTGACAACGCGAGGAGGGTGTAGCAGTGCTGGGTGGTTGGTTGGGCTTTTGCTGTTGTGCGGGGTGTGGAGAGTGTCAGGTGTGAGGTGGGGGGTGTGAGGTGGGGGGGTGGGAAAGAAGATCGACGCCAGACAGCGAACACACACCAGCCTATGATACAAGGACACCTGCTCTGTTTACGAACGCCTTTGATACAGGATAAGGAAGTACGACGTCCCAACGACCACTATTTAATACTACAGTACTACAACAGTAGTATATGTACTGAATCTACAACCGGGAATGAATGTACGAAACGTATGACTCGTGAAAATGCGTACTTCAAAATGCTGGTGCTATACTACTGCTTACAATAGACTCGCGCGGCAGTGCTTCGAACAGGTATTGCTTGAAAAAAGCTTCGGCTAGATGTGCGAAAACGACATTGTTGCCAGACACAGGGTAAACTAAGCGCACAGATCATATTTGGTGCCGTACACCCTAAAACCCTTTTTATTTTCTGTTCTTTTTCTCTCGTTTTTTCTCTCTTTCAACCCATCTATCTGCTGGATCGCTACGAAGCTACGAGTATTATAGCATGTTATCATCGGGCCTGTCATACCTGGCATTGCATTAGGTATTACTGTAGGTACTCTGCTTACGGCATTACAATATTGTCGTTTTTGGTGGATGAGATAGAAAGATGTTGGATGTGGTAGCCTTCCATTTGTGTCACATCGGTTTTGATTTGTCGCATGATACTGCTACGCTTTTGATCTAGAGAGTTCTTCACTTTTGTTCCCTGAGTCGTTTTTGGAACAACACTACTGTACACATTGTCGGATGGCAAGCATAATAATAAAAAAATATGGTATACATACATACGTAGTATATCCTTGTGTCCTGGTTCTTTTGTAACCACAAAGCTTGTTTGTACATATTAGTACGAGCTGGTTCCAGCAAGAGCAGGAGCATATATTTCGTCTTCAGACTTTTGCACCATAAATGAAAACGAGCTGGAAAACGAACTTTGGCAGGGTTGTTCTTCGTTACCATACTTAAAAGCGACATGATGGCCTTTTTTGAAAAAAATATTTTTTTGGTGAATGAGGTATATTTTAACGTTTTTTTTCCGGCCACTTTTACCCAACATTACAGACGAACAAAAACGAAAAAAAGGCCATCAGGCTGTTTCTTAAGGAAGTTCGATTTGTTTCAGTTCGATTTGTTTTTTTGAGCCCATTATTGATGTTTTTTACCTGGAACGTGGGCTAATCGGCCGTGCGCTTCTCGGCATGAGTGCGCCCAACATCTCAGAGGTATCCAACGCAAAAATCCGCTTCTCCATCGAAGCATTTTCAAGTTCTTGAGGTATGTGGCATTTCGAATAATATCCAACAAATAACATTCCAGAGGCACAAACTATTAATAATTTCCGTAATTTCTGACTGGAAAGTACCTTCAAATTGTATTTGATGTCTATTGTTTGATTTGTGAAAATGCTGGATATTTCAAACTGCTTCGATGGAGAAGCGGATTTTTTCGTGGGGTACCTGTGGGATGGTAAAATAATGCATTCCGAGAAGCGCACGACCCTTTCGACGGCGTTCCGGGTCAAAAACACCAAGAAAAATGGCCGAAAAAAACAAGTCGAACTGGAACAAATCGAACTTCCTTACGAAGCAGCCTCATGTCGTTTTTTCGTATGGTCATGAAGAACACCCCTGCCAAATTTCGTTTTCCAACTCGTGTTCATTTATGGTGCAAAAGTGATTTCCGTGAAAGTAAATAGTCCCCCTACTAGGGTTTCCAAAGAGCTCGGTACATTGTTCTAGTATTTTAGCAGGCGTTTATTATAACACACTTGTACACACTACTTGTGCGGATCGCATAACAAAACAAGTGTCATCGACGTCTTCCCTTTGTTGATGCGATCATATGAACACGTCTAGCGTCTAATTATTCCACGTATTGGCCGAATTATGGCCGAGAGAAGAATCATATGGATTTTAGTATTGACAGCTTAAATCCCTATACAGCAACGCCTTCCCAAGTAATACGAACACTTCCCATATCTCACGAACTACAACTCGGACGCCAAAACCAGCTTCACCGATGTGTTCGCCTTGTTGATGCGGTCTCGTGGATATGCTTTGTGTTGCGAGTTTCAGTGTATTCATTGTTTTATTCACCGAAGGTGGAATGTTACGCTTTTGCCTGGAACCAGCTCGTATATCTCTCTAAGAATCTGTGCTGGAGGTCGACGAGTAGAAAAACAACCAATAACGGGCCGTTGTTACGGAGGGCTTCCCCCCCATTTTTTTTTTGTGACATACTTTCCGAATTTGTGAAATTTCGATATCCTGATGTTTTGCCCTCCGTCAGATTCCACTTTGTTTTGTTCAAACATCTTGAATCATTGGTATCAAGTATTGCTGAGTCATATCCACACCTAATCTATACTCGTAGCACAACCAATAACGGGCCGTTGTTACGGAGGGCTTCCCCCCCAATTTTGTTTTGTGACATACTTTCCGAATTTGTGAAATTTCGCTATCCTGATGTTTTGCCCTCCGTCAGATTCCACTTTGTTTTGTTCAAAAATCTTGAATCATTGGTATCAAGTATTGCTGAGTCATATCCACACCTAATCTATGCTCGTAGCATATATAAAACATACAGCTGATATAAACTGCTACTTTCTTTTTCCTGTAAAGCCTATACCGTATACTTTAACCCCCAGCGCTTAACCCCCCAGGGCGGGCGGGCGGGCGGGCGGGCGGGCGGGTTCTTCTTTCAACTCGCCGAACTCTCACCCAGTACCAAACCCCCCCTGCTCGCCCACACCCATGGATAGGGCCCCGTACTATTGTTGGTGCTGTTCCTTTCTATGTCAAACTTCCAGCCCCCTCTGCACTTCCAGTTCAACAAATTCACGGCAACCTCCCAACGTAATGACCCTCTGCAAAGCTTCACATATTTGGAAATGATTAAAAAATATATATGGAAAATATATTTCGATATGCGTTTATTATTAGTATTAATAGTTGTTACCGGGGACTTTTTTTTCACATTTGGGAAATAATAATAGTTAATTGTTATCGGAGCATTTTCCCTCAAAATTTTCGAGGGCCTTCCTCGGGTACGACTTTTGATCTTGGGAACTTTTCCTGCGGGATTTAGACAACAAGGGAATTCACTGGGGGTTTTGAACGGGAACTGACCTCCGCGGGGACCCTTCCCGCGGGAACTAGCCACCACGGGAATGCAAGGGAGTCTTTGTAGGGGAACCGGCCACCACGGGAAAGAATCCCGCGGGAACCGGCCACCGCGGGAAATCTCCCGGCGGGAAGTAGCCACCACGGGAATTCACGGGATGTTTCTAAGCGCCTACGGGTCCCCAGCACCCAATGATCCCTCAACCACGCCCGGAGCGGTGGCCTCGGCAGTCTTATACTGCTGGCCCGCTCTCCGTCTTCAGGGTTGTGTCGTTGGGACGTTGAAGCCACACTGCACACAACCAAAACCACCACTCTATAGCCCAAACCCCCCGTAAATATCTACTATCAAGGTGTGTCTATCCCTCAATAAAGCATACCATATATTATATCATACCAGTATACCAGGTATATGATGCGTACCTGGTAGGTACGAGCACAGGGTTGTGAACCGAAATTGAAAAGTGACTCGGTCGGTTTTTCGTTTTTCCCCCAAAACGTCGGTCAGTTTTGTTCGGTTAAAAAAAAAAACCGAAAAAAAAACGAAACCGAAACCGAGCACTTCTCGGTCGGTTTCTCCGTCCGTTTCTCGATGAAACCAGCTAAAACGTCAACATTCCAAAGGATTCCGTGTGCAGGTGTTGGTATCACATGTAACGACAGGATTGTATGGCGTCAAGCGCCGTCCAAACCCTATATATATATATTATATAAGTATATACGTATATGTAACCCACGTACGTACGGGGTACGAGGTCATACTATTAATACCTGTGAATTCCGATATAAAAAACGATTTACACTACACAGTAAATCCTACATGAACCAGGTATGTATGGGGTACTACGTCGTATTAATAGGGCATACGTAGCGGTACGAATTATTGTATATACGTGTTACGTACTAAATCCTATATAGAAACGTGAATTACTATACATCCAAAATAAACAAGGTAGGGGGTACGAGGTCATACCATTTTCCCTATAAAAGCACGAAATATACTGGTGCCGTGCTCTGTGCCAGATAGGCGTACAAGGCCATGCTCAGTGCTATAAAAAAACACGTAATCTAGGCCATACTAATTCCTATATAAACAACGGTCTCCACTAAATCCTATATAAAGCAGGTACGGAGTACGAGGCCATACCATTTCTTGTGAAATAATGATATTATACTGGGGTCGTGCTGCTCTGCTGCGGCTGTCTGCGTGGCCGAGAGGGCTGTCCATTGTCCATACATACACATCGGGGTTTCCATACAAATATGTAGGCATTATTGACGCAGGGGACAGTGAACAAAAACGACCGAAAAAAACCGAGTCTGTTTTTCGGTTTCCATTTTTTGGCAACCGAAAACCCGACTAAAAACGTCGGTTTTAGGTTCCGAAAGACCGAGAATAACCGACCGAACTAACCGCTTTGCGGTTTTCGGTTCCCAACCACCCTAGATTCGAGCACCTCTTAGCGTCATTCTAAGGGGTCAATTCGTGCACCGGGTGCGTTTGGGTGATGAGAGGGTAGAGCTTGCCGTGAAACGTTGGAGAAGAAGAAGAAACCAGGTATCAATTATCGTTGTCCATAATTTACTTAGATTAACTGGGAGCAAGGGGGCCTCTTATCCCCAAGCTCTGTGAACCTTGAAAGCAGGCCGAACACCATTTTATGCAACCCCTCCGGGAAACATAAATCTCGCCGCAATCTCTGTAGATGGATTGCAGTCACACAATTAAGATACTTGGACTAATGCGACAATGACACGTATCAGGCATTTGTACGGCTACACCAAACGACTATGTCCGACAGCCTTCCTAGCAGCAGCACACTGTCATGATAATTGTGCCTATTCCGTAACAGGTCCACACTCATCCAAGACACAAATCCTCTTGTCCCGACACTACAGGTAGTAGTGTAATCACTCCAAACACATAACTTCCAAACCCCACTATTGAACCAAACAGCTGCCTCCCTGCTGTCAAAACACCAAACTCATCCAAAATACACACTCAAACCAAGTCAACAACATGAAACTATATATTGGCCTTACTCAAACCTTTTTCCGGTAACCAATATGCAGCCTTCCCTATGGTAGGTCTTCAACTGCATGAGGATTTCCCCTGAGTTTCCTGTCAAATAATACTTGAAAATGCGTACCTCATGCGCAGACGGAAAGTGCCAAAAACAGCAACCTATTCACCGGGCAAGTAATTTATGTACGCTACTACAGGAATATCTGAGATGGTCGGCAATTTGTACCGCAACAGCACAGCAATAAACGCATACTCGTATGATCTTCCGCCTGAGCTACCGTCGCAGAAGTTGATTGAGTACTGCTGCTTGCTGTGCTGCAGTGCAGCAGCGGCAGCAGCAGCAGTAGTACGCCATGAGCTCTGCCTGATAGTCCGCATGATGGTGTCTCTCTACGCCCACAAAATGCCGGTTGTGCAGCTATACATCATGAGCTCTTCTATCTGATAGTCTGTATGCTGGTGTCATTCCCTGGTGGTGCTGTACGAATGCCGGCCATCGGGCGACTACAGCAGTACGCCATGGTGATTACGCACCGAAGCGCCCACTGCTTCCGCCCGTTGCTGCTGCTGCTACTGCTGCTGTACACAGCCCCCGCGCCCTGCTGCACTTAGCTTCCGCGCCCACAGCCACATTACTTAGGCATGCGCTATCCCAGCAGCAGTTGACCTTGTGCTGCTGATGCACATCATCAACTCTGTATGATGACCTGTTTTACGATATCTCCGACGAAGCAGTTGGTGGCGAAGCGCTGCTGCTGCTGTTTAAATGCCGGCCATGCTCTGCCGTGCGTTGTCGTCGTTGCCGACAAACTAAAGTACGGACTATAGACTACTGCCAGCAACAAGTGAAAAGCTGAAAGCTATTTTAAAGCTGTCGATCGAAAGTTGGGCCGTTCGTCACGAAGAAATTAGGTGTATTACGGTCCACTCGTAACTAACGACCGACCCCAGCCGACGTAATTGTCATGTTATCTATATACGGGTCGACGCGTGCCACCAACATGCGGTTACAATTTCTGGGGATCCAGAAGTGTTTTTAGGATTATTGACAAGATGAAATTCGTGTTTCTGTAGTAAAAATACAAGGGCTCCGCTCCGCGGGCGGCGGACGCCGCCCGCTACGCTCGCGCAAGGAAATTAAGGGGCAGAAGAGGCCCATGATGTATCGTAGTGCAAGCGAAAGCACCGACTTGAAAATGCCAAGAGGTTCATGGTAAGAGGTTCATGGTGCACAGGGAAGAAACGGCGGACTTGACATGCATGCAAAACATGCTCGGGATGCACACTAGCTCCATGCTCCAGGACAACAAAGAAGCTGTATGATCGAAAGAGAAAGCACAGCAACACGGCTCACAGCACGGCGCTGCGCTGCCTGCTGTGGTGTGTGTGATTTGTGCCTTCGTGAGTATGTGTGGTAGTACAACAACAACGAACGGTGGTATATATTACTTCGTACTTTGTATGTATGAAAGAGAAAGCACAGCACAGCTCGGTCGTCAAGTTGTGAAGTACGAAAAACAGGAAATCAACAAAACTGAGAAAGAAGAAAGACGTACACATTTGTACGTACGTACATACGAGTATACTCGTACGTACTCGTACTCGAAAAAAAGAAAAAAAAATCCATCGGACCCATTGCGCCGCAAAAAACAAAAAAAAAGTTTTGACGTCTTTCGCGTTCTGTCAGCCTTGATGCTCCCCGTCCCTCCGCGATCACGTCGCCATCGATTCGGTCCGGGTCAAGCTCTACTGCCTCTCTGCCCCAGTGAGCCCCGTGGCCCGCCTCGCATGGAGCCCGGTGCTCACCGTGGCCCTCGTTCGCCCGCTCCATCATGATGGTGTTCAAACTGCCGGGGTTTCTCTTTAAATCCTATTTGTTCCGATAAATAAGCAACGCTTGAATTTTATTTTACACGACCAAACGACCCTTATATTTTCGGACATTCTGCAGCAGCAACGCAGACAAAGCGCCTTCATGCTTCCCTCGTGTCTCGGTGGACACGCCACGCCTAGCCACGAAAAAGGCGACCGCGCTCCTTCTGACCCCCCCTCTACTGGCCAGCGCCCTCCCATACCCGCGATGGCGCCGGGCTCGCCCGCGCTGCCGTGCTGTCTGGGCACACACACGAACCCAAAACTGAAAGAGGAAGAAGCCTCTCGCCAACTAAAGTATATAGGGAACAAAGAGAGAGAATGAGCAAGTAATGAACGGAGGCGGTGTTCGAAGTGGGAGCTCTGAGAGTGCAGGGATGAGGGATCCCTGAGCGAGATATCTGTAAGTGTATCTATGACACGCTATCCCTCAGCCTATACATTCTGCCCGTCTGTGTAACATCGTCGGCTATTAATAATTACTTTGTGCTACAGCAGCACTAGACCAAGGCACTTCACCAACGCCGCGTCGTCTCCGAATCCGTCATAAGCTGCAGACGCGGGTGACCGTTCTCCTCGACGACCGAGTGTTTTGAGGATCGTCGGCGTCCCCTTCCATTATGCTCAGATTTGTTTTATCAAAAGCCTCGATGGTTTGGCTTTTGGGCGCCTTGGAAGATAGTTATTTCGTGTGCTACATTCTGATCCAGTAGTTTCGGTTTCTACCGGTGGAACCACATCTCTACGATCACGTCGTTCCAATTGGTTGACTCCCAATTTTACCGGTAGAAATTTGCACTCCGAAAAACATCCATATATTAGAGTCACGGGAAACCTGGGGATGGGGGTTGGATAAGATCATCCGTGGCCTTGACCGTTGATGTTTTCGCCCAATGACATCCACCTTTTTTCATTTGATATTCATATTGTGTTTGCCATCTAATAGGAGCACGGACGAAAGGCACCCAATCAACCATGGTGTGAAGGTGGAATATGGACGCGGCTTAGGATTTAGGACTATGTATCGAAGATGGGAGCGTAGTGATAGAAGAGTGGAGCGACGGTAGCAGCAGGTGGAGAGTAGAGGTATGGTAAGCGGGACACAGAGTTATACATAATGTGGAGTTTGACTCACGCATATGCATACGTTTCCGTTTTTGGGGCCCTTCGGTTTTCTTTTTTCGTTCAGCGGAAACTTGTCAGTGATCGATGTTGAAGGTTGGTATGTTGCACATTGATGTCAGATGACAAAGGTTACACGTGGCTACTGGGGACAGAGTGGTAACCCGCGAAAATAAACCACAGAAAACCCATTAAAATGTTTTAGTATTTTTTTTGCCAATTGACAGCAATGCGCAGTGCTTGTTTCAACCTGACGATCAACACATACCAGGTATGTATATATGAAAGGGAAACGAGCGTATAGTCCCATGACTTTCAACATCGAAGGTTAGATCAATCAGACTTCCATACTTGACACACATATACCAATAATAATGCAGTGCCCCTTATGGCTTTATGAACTAGCTGCCGGTTCCTAGCCGAGGTTTCTATGTTTTTCCCTTTACCATCTGACCATGTGTAACGCTTGTTCCAACTATGTACCGTCCCGTCCACGTATGTATTACCATACTGTCCACATAAGTATGTATAACCGTACGTCCACGTATGTATATATAAAAGGAATCCGACGCAAGTCGACGAGGGAAGGAAGTGCTGAAATCTTCTCGCGATAAAAATGCAAGGCACGTACCGCTGTGGGGAGGGGGGAGAAGAGCCTAATCAGTGACCCCAGATCTGAGTTACGACTAAAGAGGAAGAGAGGAAAGAAGGGCGAAGATAATAAATGGGATGGACAAAAAAAACAAAAAAACAAAAATCCAGAATACAATAACTTCAAAGAGTAAAAAAAATAGATACCGTAGAAAACACAGGTAGTAGGTCAAACTGGGGGCAGTACGACAAGAAACAGCCATAACGGTCATCATAATAACAGAAACCACAGCAATCGACGCCCAGACTCGAGATGGTAAGCGGAGTCGTTTCGGAGTGTGGTACATACAGACATTAAAGCGCCACCAGTCACAGTCTTCTGGTAGTGTTACCGTTCACAAAACTGTGTGTTAAGGATATACTTGTTACTAATAGTGTTTTAATTCATTGGATTCTACTTTGAAGTTACTCTTACTATTTTATAGTAGTCCGTGTGTGAATGGCAAGATTGGAATAAGCGCCGCATATTGTCAGATGTCAAAAAGGGCACAACAAACTGCAGTAAAACTTGATAAAATATTCAGCCCCAGTTCGCGTGTGTTGACAGTTACAGCACCAACAACGTGCTCATTCATTTTCCTTTGACACGACCTCCAGTTCAAGTCTCGATCCGTCATGAAAAAAACCTGGCAACTGGCAGGAAAAACATTTCCGAAAGCGAAATCAAACAAGGAATCCAAGCTGTACGCATACATATTATATGTTGGGGTTCCCTATTCAAGAGCCTCTCGGAACAGATCATCAGTGTTGTTACCGAGCTCATACAGCATACCTGAACCGCTCCTATCACCGTTCAAGCCCAACTTGATAATATGTCGAGATTAGAGCGAAATGATCTATTAATAGATGTATTTCTGCCTCAACAGCGCGAAAGCTCGCACAGCAGGAAAAATCGGGCGAAGCCTGGTATTCTTGCGAGTTTCCCAGGCAGGCCGAATTAACCGCCCTATACGTACCAGGTACGAGCTGGTTCAGGCATATCACCCAAACTTTCGTCAGTCACGAATGCCGCATGCAATAGCAACTCCAATGTCACATATTTGGTATCATACTGACCGCCATGAACAGTGGAAGAGGGTGACGTCGCCAGTTTTTTGTTCAAGGACCTAGAACTGGCGCTACCGCCGAAAATGTGGCCCGGCCAATCACATGCCTTCAAAGTGGTCAACAGTTGTCAGGCGTTTCCTTAGGAAAACATTTTCCCCCCCCAATTTGTTTTCGGAACGGGCCGCTTCCAGGTGGTCCAAGGCATGTTTGTACAAAGTTTCACGCAAATATTCGAAGATCTGACTGCGTATGATCATATTAAGTCATATTTAACGCCCAAAATCGATTCTATACTAAAACTAAGTAACTACGATGCGACGCCTATTTTTGCACTTTTACCGCATAAAAGTCCAAGTGTCCACGCCGTTTTTTGGAGATAGACCCTGAAATTTGGTACACGTGTTTTATGCGCCCTACCCGAGCCTTTTACGAATGGGTTTTGTTTTTTTTTGTTTTGTTTTCGCCGGAAATTTTGGATCTCTTAAGACCCAAATTTCCCAAAAAAATACAAAACAAGCAATATCTGACGAAAAAAAAAAAAAAAAACCCAACCGTTAAAGTCTCGGGTAGGGCGCATAAAACACGTGTGCCAAATTTCAGGGTCTAACCTCAAAAAACGGCGTGGACATTCGCCACTGAATGAATTTTGGGTGATATGCCTGAACCAGCCTGTATACGTTTTGTCATCCTATGAGCGCTCTTGAATCGGGCACCCCAACACATGTATGTCAGGTAGGTATGCACTTACCCTATTCAGAACTGAAAACAATCCTACACTAATTCCAAGTAGTTCGTCCCCAAATTCGTGGGACCCTTATAGGACTGGAGTCCCGTTTTGGGGACAAATTACTTAGAATTAGAGTGGTTTGTCCCCAAAACGGGACTCCAGTCCTAAAAGGGTTACGGGGTTACGCATGTTACAAGTTGTGATGTGGAAGATTGAACGAAGGAAATCTGGGGTTTGTGGAGAGGTATTGAATCGTTGGCATGATTGAAAGAGGGGATCGGGAAAGGTTTATCAAGTACGTATCATGGCGGTGCAGTTGGTTGAGCTGGAGAGACAGAGGTTGGAAGGTTTGAGGCAGGAAGGGAGAAGACCATCTAGTACGGGGCGTAATCAGGCCACAGTGTCCTTAAGGGATTTAGTGGGAAGACAAGGGTTAGTACCGGGAGAGTATGCGTTGCATTCGGGCAGGATTGGGGGAGCAACGAGACTTGCAGCAGGTGGGGTTTCGGTAATGGAAATCCAACGTCAGGGGAGGTGGAAGAGTGACGCTTTTATGATGTACGTAAGAGCGACAAGAAGAGATGAGGAAGTTAAGGTTTCAAGAGTTTTAGCTTCTAACGCAGTGGCGGGAGGTATTCAACCAGGTCAAGGGACTAAGTGGGGAGGGGGTAGATAAGAAGAAATTATTAATGTGGGGGTAAATGGGGGTTTAGGAGTGTGGGAGGGCACGTATAACGGGGTTGGTAGTTCACACAGATAATGTTGAGACTGTTATTAAGGTGGGGTTAAAGTATGGTAGGGTTTTGCAGTAGAAAGTAGTAGTCTATATCGGGTGTGTTTTTATATGCGCTAGTTTAAGTGTGGATCATATCCAGCACTTATACTAATAATAATTCCAGATTCATAAGCAAAACAAAGTATCCATAGAGTTTTGTTCTTCGAGTGGTATCCATAAAGCCTAATTTTTCAAAATATATCCACAGGGAAAAAACCTTTAAGTCGAGTATGACGTATAGGGTATATATATGCTGCTGGTGTACCTGGTGTGTATTGCAAATCAAACGAACAAGATGTTTTGGAACTGTTTTCTGAACTATGTAAAAACATGCACAGCAGTATATTAAATAAAATTATTATAAATACGTCAGCTGTGAGTTCAACCGATTGAATAGTAGGAATAGTAGATACCTGGTACTCAACTTTGCGAGCTGTGTAGAATGTTTGTTCTTCGTCGTATGTGTTATTTGTAGCGTTCGTTTGGGATTCGTATTGAAAAAAAAAAAAAAAAACTCTATCTGGCCCTTTCATTATTCACGCAACTAACCGAAACCGATCTACCAAACCATGAACATACACCACAGACAGGTAATGGCCAATACGACTAGGACATGTATTGACACATTCCTGCTGGCGCAGACTAATATAGCAGTCTACAATAATAGCTGGTGGTGTCGTTTTACAGATTTATTTATGTAGGCGCAGATACAGCAGTTGGGCTGTACCTGCTCGCTTTTTCGGATTGGTCTTATCCCTCACATTCCAATTAACCCCCCTCTCCGCACTCCGCCAAGCATTCTGAGTCTAGCAACATCCCAGCGCTCCTACGACTCTCAGCGCGTTGCGATCATACCTACGGTAAGCTCTATGGCTCATTGCTGCGCACAGCCTGGCGTAGTTGTACGCGTTATTCCAGTTTCAGACCACAGCAGCAGCATAGTTATCGATTTCAATGGGTAGCCTTGTGAATTGTGAGTTGGTTGATCCCGCGAAGCACCCAGCAGTGCATGCATCCGATATAACATGCGACGGTGTCAACTTGTGGTAGCTTAGGTTGATGCGAGTCTTTCGGAAACTCCGCACCGTCTAGGTCTCTATTCGCACACGTACCTGGAATTGCCCCCACTGTCCCCGCCTGTTGACGGACGGGGCACCATTCGAACCTCTCGTACTGCAACAGCAGCGGTTAACAGAGAGTTCCGTCGCCACTCGACCCTTAGGCCTTCACACGAAAGGAGTGCTATACAAAATAATAGTAGTTGCGACATACCAGGTACCAGGTACCGGTATCTATTGTAGAATAAATTTGCTGCCGAGCTGTGATATAGTTTGGCGCACTCTTACCGCATAGCGATTATGTAGCCGAAGTCTACATGATCAAGTAACATGCTTAAGTTACAGGTAACAGGGACGTACCGGGAGTATACTATTGATAGGTGTTGAAGCCGTCGCCTCCATTTCAATAGCGGAGGGGGTATATGTTGGAAGTTGGACCGGTACTGCGCGGGAGCGGTTACTATGCGTAGCAGTGTACAGTTCCCGAAGTACTACGATACGAATACCCGCACCAGGTTCCAGGTATGTCTATCCCATCGTATACAGAAGGATATATACAGAGGGAGATGTACTCACTATATAGGGGGGGCATAATTAATTAATTTAACGAAAGAGGGAAAATAATATCGGATTTATATGTTACATTACAGGCACTGGAGAAACTACAACTGCAGTAAACCAATCATAAGATAGGTTACCCTATTTCCTGTCGCGAACCTTCAACTCGAACCCACCTATTATAGGACATGTCGACGACGACGATATACATGCATCTTTTCGTCTGTACTGCAGATGTGGAGTGCCATGCGTACCGTGTTCTTCCTGGCGATGTCTCCGCTCGGATTGATGGCAACCGAGCTTTACCCCGCTGGTCATCAGACGCCCAACGTGCAGCACACGGCCACCGTAGGGGAAGCCCAGCATGTGAGCTCGACTTCGATTGTACGTACGATCAACCGACTGGCTGGATGTTGGGTTAGTATATCATAATCCTTCCTTCGCTTCGCTTGCCTATTTATAAGCGACGTATTTACAAGCTACACATTGCTCTTGTTTTCCACAATTTACTGTTGTTGCCCTGTCGAGTTCGTGTTTCAACCAGCTAGTAAGACAGGGTTCACACGCAAAATAAATTACAGAGTGATACTGTGCGACTAAAACTGTGAATCTTGCCGTTCACACACTTCACATCGCAAAACAAAACTAAGAGCTACACGCCGCCTCAATCCCGTGAGAGCCTACTACGTAGTTGGACCCGTGATCATTACCGTTGGGTGTGACACATCGATTCCACATGTGAGGGCCCGAGGACACCTTCGGAGGCCCTCTAACTCTTACCAGGTACAAATCTGTGGTGCGAAAGTTCATTAATGCAAACTGGTGAAGATCGATTCCAAATATCAAATATGCCCGAAGCCTCCTCAAAACGAAATATCGAGTCTTTGCCCTTGGCGTGAGCGATGTCTCTGAACCTGCACACCAGCGCCGTTGATCAAACAAACGGAAACCATGTAACAGAGTACTTCTCGTGCAAGCCGTCTGTAAGACTCAATCGGAAATGAAATTCCTCTGAAACTTTAACTCTTGAAAAGACGCATGCTACGGTACAGGTGCAAACCCCATGTTTCTTTTTTGAAGGCGGTCACTCGAGGAGCTCCATGCCCCTCACCCTAAACCAGTTTTAGGAGGTAAACACAACTGCCACCCCATTATTAGCGATCCCATGGCTTAAGCCTAAAGCGAATCACATTGCAACACGATAAGGAGATTCCGCCGATTTTGGCCTAAGGAGCCGCGTCATTCAGAAACCGTTTCAGCCAAAAAAAGGTATACCATGTACCTCTATCGTAGCACGCGTCAACGCTTCTGGATCTAAACATGCTCCTCAGGATCAGCTTCCAGTATGCCGGTTCTAGCTTTCTTTCGTGAACCTTAACCTTTCGTCGAAACGAACGACTCTCGGCTAATAACTGTAATGGCTACCCCTGCACCTCCGCGTCCACGTCGCATATCAATGGACAGCGCCGTCTGCGGCGAGGGGGCTGCAAGGACGGTCAGGGGCGGGGGCGGGGGCAGGGAAAGGGGCGGGGGCAGGGACAGGGTCGGGGGCAGGGTCAGGGACGTGGCAACCGTGACTCGCCGACATCCCCCGGTATCAAGAGCTTGTTCGAGCTTCACAACAAAGCCAGGTGAATGGCCTGCCGTCCTGCGCACTCTACGCCATCCGTACGAGAGGCAGCAGTGTGTCGGTTTTGGTTGCCAAAACAAGAGGGTATCATAGGGTGTGCGTGCTATGTGAACCTTCATCGTCAACGGGTCAGGATAGTATGGTCCTAAGGGTTTTGCACACTTGCAACATGTCTATACATTTCACTGCTGTCGGAGTAGACTTTTCCCTGATAGCAGACATTTCACACTGACAGGGCCGTAGACCTTTAACTCCTAGGGGTGTAGAGCCTAGATACCCGGCGCCAGCAACCGCCCGACGAATCCCGCTCCATCCCTCACGCGTTCGGTTCCGCCTATAGGTGCCTACACAACGCGGAGCCCCTGATGTACAACGACCAGATGGCCGCCTTGGCCAAGGTAAGACCGCCTACTACGTGGTTATTTGTAATGTCCAGTGGCTGTACAATCCCGCGTGCGATGCCTTATTCCGTAGTCGGTTTGTAGGTGAAGGCTACAATATATAAATGTTCTCCACCCCTGCACAATTCAAGACGTGAAGTAATTCCCACCCTTTGAGGCACGCGACACTACGCATTGACACCGTTTTCTATCTGGCTTTACACCCCCTTCAGTTTGCCAGTACTATTCGCAGGCGTACATACACACGTCCAGCAATATGTATTCTCCAGTACCAGCCGCTAGTTGTTCCAGCATTCCTTATGATTAAGGTCTTGCCGATGTTACAAGATCGCCTAAGTACGTGTCTACGTGTTGTCGATCGATCGCCCCTGGATGCGCCTCCTGCTATGTACCCCCTGTGTGTTTATTGATGCGCAGGCTCAAGCCAAACTATTAGCAAGTTCTTGCGGGGAGACGGACCACAGCGAGAGCGAACAGAGCAAGGGCTATGGCGAGAACCTGTTCGTGTGCGCGAGCACGGGGACGGAGACGTGCTACACCCCGGAGGAAGCCATGGCCTCCCTATGTGAGATGATGGCGACGCGTACCACGATAGAGGTAGCACGTTTCAGACTGACGGGATTCCTCTCCATCAACAGGGGGAACTACCTGGTAGTTCATTTTGTGTCACTGGGAATAGTCTTTCGTTACCACCTAGGCCATGGGACTGTTCCTTAGTACGGCAGTTTAAGCCTGCAACTTTTCTCAAAAGTCAGTTTTGAGGTGAGGTAGGGAGATCCTCAAGCCAAGAGCCTCGCAGAAGATTGCAGGCGCAGCCCTTACCGACGTGTTTCGGTCAACGCATGCGACGACCGAGGTACGCAGCACTTTCTGGTCGGAAACATTTGCTGAGGGACGGAGTTCCTCAACTGAAGAAACTAACCGCCCGATAAGGCGTGTGCCTCGGAAGGCATATCTTCTCGTTGGAATGCCATTCCTGTTCTCGCACAGTGTTATACAATGGTGTTCGTTGTATGCTACTGCAGCCCATGGGGTTGATGCTCTCGCTCTCTTGTCTGTCCGTGGTTGGGTACAGCAGTAGATATCTCCTCGAGCGAGCAGCATCCCAACGATTTCGAGTTGCCCATGGCCGTGTCGATCGGCCCCTACCATCGCTCGCGTCGGTGCATACCACCTGATATGCTGCGTTTAGTGTACATGTTTTGAGGATAGACACGCCACACTGATCGACGATACTCACGGCCCGACGGGATGCAATGGTGCCTAGCGGGTGTGGCGTATATAGCCACTGCTCTATGTGACGCGCCGGTAACTCTCAGCTACGAAAACGATTGCGGTGTCGCCCTCGTCTCCAATAGAAAACAAGAAGGAACTTACGAGGACACATTCAGTAATATATTCGCAATCGACTTGACCACATCACCCCTGTCGTCTCTGTTCGGAACCGTGTACGTAACCCTGGTGCCCACGATGCAAAACCAAAACAGATGGAAACGAAACCCAGGCGGACAGCGTGGCCGAGTACGGAGAGCAGGCGACGCAGATCCTGTGGAAGTCCACCACGGAGATGGGCTGTGCGGTGGCGAAGTGCGACAGCGATGAGTGGGCCTACGTGTACCTCGTGTGTCTGTACAACCCAGTGTGAGTATAACAACGTGTGTGCCCTGTAGCATTGTAGTGACGGGTGTTTCTGACGCATGCTACGGTAGCCTGTATGCAGGTGCACGGTGTTTTGTCTGAGGGTGATGGTCACTTGAGGAGCTCCACACCCCACCCGAGATTTGCCTCCGGAGGGAAACTAAAGTGCCACTCAATGGACAATCCCGTGGCCTTAATAAAACGAAAAATAAAGGGTGCAACAACATGAGAGTGAAATTCCGACAATTTTGGGTTAAGGAGCCTTTAATAGCTCATTCTGAAAAACAAAAACAGCCAAAAAAAGGTATACCTCTATCGTAACACGCGTCTTCTTGAGAGTGCGTGATTCGGGTCGGGCTAGGATCACCGTGACAGTGAAAAATGGAACGCGTCAAGCTCGCAGTCCAACGACGTCCAGTACGGCATCTTAGCGCTGCGTCAACGTCCGGTGGGCTCTTTCATACGGCATAGTGGTTATGCAGCAAATGTAACGCCCAAGGACAGCAAGTTGAACGTAGACATGGGGTTAACAGCGGTGAGCAAAAACGATAAGAACACAACCGATGTCTAGATTGTGAATCAATTGCGCCGTGCATCGCTCCGTTCCTCCTCTCGCGTCCGACACTTATACCTGTAGCGCTGACAACATGGAGCTTCTTGAAGAAGAAGTGGATTTGCCGACCGGAGACTCCTGCTAAGACGAATCAAGATCGAGGCGCCTTATCGCTTGGCCCCGCGCGCGGGGGCCTTACGGACCTCGAGTTGACAACGTGGGCTTAGCGACTGGCTCAACGCGATGGTCGTAAAGAACGCAACTGCAATGCCCGCCCTGCAGGCCTTTGCGACAGCTAACACTCTGCGTACACTTGTTCATGTCCGTAGCTCGTACCTAGCTGGATATTTCGGATAGCTGAGGTCCATGATTTACATGTTTTATTTTGTATGAGCGGTCGTTTTCGGCTCGTGGATGAAGATTCATCGAACGGGCAGGTCGGCTGAATTTAGGGGGCTCGGACCCTGTTAGTATCCAGCGCAACACTAGTGCTAGACCGCGAGGCACGCCAAATGGGTGCTAACAAGATAATCCATTTTTCTACATTGGAGTACGTAGAGTTTGTTCTGCTCCTGTCTGCTGCTGTGGGCGCCTGAGCACTAGCCACTGGCTGGTTCCTTATCTACATGGAGATGGCTGCCTATCGGCGCGTGCTACGATAGAGGTGCCACTTTTGGGGTATTTTTGTTTCGGAGCGACAGCGCTCCTTAACCCCTTAAGAACTGGTCCCACCTATTTGGGGACAAAATACTTGGAATTAGTGTGGGGTTGTTTTTGTTTCAGTTCTGGATGGGTTACCCCATTCTCGTCGGAATGTCGTTCTTGCTTTGCGATCCGATTGTTTCTATAACAAGGCCCTGGTATTCGTTTATTGGGGCTGACGCGTGCTACGATAGATGTAGCACTTTTTAACTGCTTTTTTTTTCTGAATTACGGGGCTCCTTACCCCAAAATCGCCGGAATTTCTTTCTTGCGTTGCCCCATTTTTATTTGCACTGAGGTCATGGGGGCATTTTCGTCGGGTGCGGGCACTTTTATTTACCCCCAAAAACTGTTTTTTGGGTGAGATATGGAGCTCCTCAAGTAACCATCCTCAGAAGGCAGAAACATGGCCTGTATGCAGGTGCATCTCTAGTCTACCATAGCACGAGTCCTACATTTACAAGAACGACGCATGCAAGCAGCCACCAAACCCTGGCCGTACAGTAGCACTGCCAGGCACAACAATTTCCGGCACCGGCGTCAAGGGTCCCTAGGATTTCCGCCGCTGGCGGTTTTCTCATCATGTTTGTCATGCTACTGCTGTAGGTATATTAATAAGAAGGCCAGAAAACCCCGGACACCCGGCCAGCGCTGTCGTCGCGATGTTGCAGTACTTAAAACCTCGGGAAGTCTGCCTGGCTAGATAAGTCAGTTCATAGTCGAGACAACGTTAGGGTGGTTACAACGTGAACATGTGGACTGTATGAGCTACGGTAGGTGATATGCGGTGGTTGTACATGGGAACCTCTTCATGCAGGTGAAATACTTGTGGCTGCCGTCGTGTAGTAGATTGTGTTGCAACACGCCTGTGGCAGCTGAAAACGTGTACTCGTAGTAAGGCTTGTTTTATCATAGATTCCAACAAAAAACTGTAAGGCGTGTTTAGTTTTCATTCGGTATTTGAAGTTGAATGGCAAGCATACAAGCATGCCAGCTGCAACGTGTCAATGGGTTGAGACATCATGGCCACAAGTTGACACAGACAAAAGAGAATAGGCTTCAAACATACACGTAAGAGAGCACAAAGAAAGGCGAAATAACTTTCGATCCTGCCTTTGGCCCGGGTTCTGACACTTCACGAAAACTACGGAACCCGCACGGTCAAACCTTAGCACCCAAGCTGTTTTAATTACAGGGCAGCATATGATGTTGATGGAATGGACTGGGATGCGCTCCGACATATTGCGATGAAAAACATGCTCGAGCCAGCAACAACGTTGGTACCAATGTCGGACCTAGCGACGGCAGTACATCGCCAACGGGCGATACCATTTTCGAAAAATGAGCACAACGTTACATGCATTCGGCTTTAATGTCCCCAGCAGGCTTAGACTCGGTAGCCAGTGAACGGGCAGCGTCGTGCATTACCCGTTACATTGTATCTCGCCATGTGTTTATATTGCCTGCGTCATAATTAAGTGTACTACGCGTACATTGCATCAGTATGCTAACGTAGGTCTGTCAATCGGCCACTCCATGTGAAAAGAGAGATGGAAGGGACAAAAAGGGGCTCGGGGGTGTGTGTTAAGGTATTACTCTGTTGGGCTACTGGTAAAACTGTGAATCAAACGCCTACCCAAGCCTTATAGCACCCGTTCTCCCTGAAGCAGCGGGCAATTCAGGTCCTGACAGGAAGTTGAGGTCTACCTGTCAAAGTCAAGCGGTTCCATTTGGGAACCCAGAGATTACGTTCGACATGGGGAGTTCCACTTTAATTGAAAATGCGTATTATGGAGGGTGGAGAGAATCGCACCCGTGACCTAAGCACCACACACATAGCAAACAAACTTCCCAGGCTACTTCCAAGTAGTCTGCCCCCTCCCCCACCAAACGAAGTCACCGTTCTAAAACCGGTTATAACTAAAACTAACTCCGATCAGACCTGGTTCAGTCGTCGAGGTTTATCGTTTTCAAGGTATTATTGGTCTGTTGGTCTACTCGCACGAGTTTAACCCATAATCTACCCAATGAAAACCAAGCCCTTAGCAAGAGGAGTAAACCCTTTCAGACCTACATCGTAAGAAACAACTTCCAATTTAAAATGGATGGAGGTGTGGAAGGAGAGGTGGAAAGGGGTCAGGGGGTGCGCTGGAGGCGCCACCGGAGGCACGTTTCTCAGGTTTATTTCCGATTGGAATTGTAGCTAAATTCCGTCGTCTTGGTCAGTAGTGGTCGCGGCCACCAACAAATGAATTACCGCTGCGGATAAACAAACGAGAAAAAAAATCCGGAAAACGGAACGTGCGGCAATCGTATGACGGTCTACGTTTTAGTTTTTTGCGTGCAGGCGCATTACGAAATGCTCCAGCATGCAATCAATGTAACTCCATCGCTCCTACCCTTGGCGCTTGTTGCGATAGGGCATGCCTTATATTACACATTTTGAGGAGGGAAACATGTATGAAGATACATACTAGGTCATGCTTTGCTATATCACTCGGTGCGTGTGTCTAGGACCATGAGAGTTTTCATCAGAGGAGGCGTGTGCACTTTTATCAAGATAGTTGTTTCGGGAGAGGTGTGGATCACCTTAACTCAAGAGCTTCGGAAAAATGAGGAGTTCCTTGTAGTATCCCTACCACCGTAGCATGTGTCCTTCGCGGCAGACAACGTAGTAGTAGCCTCTCACCAGCGAAGAAAGCACGATAAACCACAATAAGTTTCTCCTCTGCCTGTTTTCCCACGTTCTCACCTCCCGGCTCACACATTCATGGGGTTTCCATAATATAAGGTGGCTTACGTAACACGAAATACGTTGTGGTAGCATATATACTGGCAGACTGGAGGGCTTGATCATGTATATACTACAGGCAGTAATATTCTACTCGGGCAGTACATACTGCTGTGCCAGAGCTCCAGCCCTACATGTTTCGGTCTTGGGTTGTCGGTAAGTATCATGGTTTGCCACAGATCGTCGGCTAGGTTGCGATCTATCGGTTCCCCTTATCCATGAGCTCCGCTTTGTGAATGGACCCCCCCCTCCCCTCTAAGGCCAGCTGCTGCCACACTTGCCAACCACGCACGATTTCAGAATAGAAAAATAATTTATCAATATTTATATACTAAGTATTTATATCCCAACACCTTAGTTCGTGAGAATAGCTATTAAATAATATATTTAGGTTTAGGAGGGCGGATGACTCTTGAAAAGGTTTAACTTATGATTTAGTGGGGCATAGGAAGTTCGGTGGGAGGGCGAGCAGAGTGATTACGGCGTGAATGAGGTGACCAGCAGCCAGAAGCCAGAATTGTCATCGTCGAAGGATGATTAGTGTTTTTGCGGACCACCGGTCACCTTATATACTACCAGGTACAGCAGTGTAGTAGTAGAGTGAGTATTTACAGAGAGGGTCGAGGGGGGCACCGACCGGTTGAAGAAAACCCGGTGCGTCGGCGGTTAATTGAAACGCATGACAAAATAATCAGCCGTTTGCGATAATTATAGTTAGCTCTCAACTTGGTAAATCACCAGAACCGGTAGCATTTTGAAATAGGATATTAACCCCTTAAGAACTCTGGTCCCACGAATTTGGAGACAAACTGCTTGGAAGTAATGTGGAATACTGTTTCCAGTTCTGAATGGATTACATACTTAACAGGCAAGAGTGACAGCTATTTCGGGGGGGGCATAGTTAGATATCAGCCTTCACAGTGGACCAAAACAATAGGAACCCCGACGCGTGCTACGTACGGTGGAGGTAGCACTTTTTGGCTGAATCGTTTTCTGAACGATCGGGCTCCTTAACCCAAATTCGTCGGACTTTCATTTTTGTGACGAATATAATGTTTCAGAGTATACTTCGGTCAGGATATTTCTCATCCGGCAGCACTTTTATTTTCCTCCAAAATCGTTTTTTCGGTGAGGCGTGACGCTCCTTAGGTGAGGGGCTCATAAGAAAACATGGCGCAACCTCTATCGTAGTTGTATCATGATCATTATTTTAAATGTTTATATATTTAGATGTTCCTCCGTTGCAGTGATGCCGCGACGTAAAGAGAGCACACGTGCTGTCGCTCCTACTGCTGGTTGTAGAGATACTGTTCTGAAATCAAGCGGCACCACAAACAAATAAATGTATTAATACCGCCTATCTATCGTATGCATGCATTATTATTCGTTCATCGGTAACAGCGTAACTATAGCAGCGGCAGAAAACATCTTCTACTACTGTAGTATCATACTCGTAGTATTGATTGTTTTGCGGTTGAAAAATGGCGCAGCAGTAGCACGGCAACATGATCGCAGGACCACAAGACACGATTAATCACGTACACACATCACCCCCCCCAAAACGGTGCCCGAGTCACGACGCGTCAGGAGCACAGCAGTTAGCATGTTGTAGCCTGGGCATTATCGAACGGCGTCGAAAGGTGGCGTGAAGAGCCAGGGAGTCTAGAATCTGCGTTCGCAAGCGACACGCATTTTTTTTGTCAAAAATCGTGCAAGCTGCGTTGCAACGTCTATATCACTTGCCGCGTATACTTTCATGCGTGTCAGCTGCCATGAACTACCAGGTAAATGCGAGGAGCAGTAGTTCGTTGGTGGTTGTCGTTCGTCTACATTTTCAGGTGACCTTTACATGTTTTTTTCTTCGTGGTTTCTCCGTCATATTTTTTGTGCTTGGCATTCTTCGTGCTGCAGTTTGTCAGGCGCAATACATACTGGAATAATAACAATGCGCCACAAATTGTTTTTTTATTTGTCGCACTGTTGTTATGATGATTGGTGCCGTTGCGGCACACGGGCACATATATAGTAGCTCGAATGTTGTCACCATCATTATCGTTGTGTCATATCGTACACACTTACTTCCAGTTGATAAGGCAGTGCGCCGCATAATAAACCACCAACAGAAAATACACAGCGACTCACAAAAATGATTGTTTTGCGAATATTTCTTCATTGGCTAGTCGGGAAAAGACGGGGTATGATAGAGGCAGGTATACCTGTTTTTGGCTGAAATCGTTTCTGAATGTCCTACTAACCCTTACAGGACTGGAGTCCCGTTTTGGGGACACATTACTTATAATTAGAGTGGATTGTCCCCAAAACGGGTCTGCAGTCCTAAAAGGGTTAAAAGGGGTTAACCAGCCCAAAATCGTGGGAATTTTCAATTGTTTGTTGCAATTTGTTTATTCGTATTGGGTAGTTCATCGGGTATGGTATCACTATTATTGTCCTCCCAGACCAGTTTTTGACTTGCTATTAGTGTAGAGCTCCTCACGTGACCATACCCCCCTCAGAAACAAAACATGGTGCACCTCCATCGTCGCAGGCGTCCACGTTTAGGTCGAAATGGTTCCCGAGTGATCAATATTCTTAACTTGAAGTCGTCGGACTTTCAGTCTCGTGTTGCAACATTTGTTTATTATGTACTTAGGCCACGGCGGCATGGTTCATCGGGTACGTATACTATTAATATAGTAGCACTTTTAGTTTCGTTGGTATTCACTTTTTAGGTGACTTAGTATTAGCATAGACCTCCTCGAGTGAGAAGCCCCAGAAAATGTACTGCATGCAGGTGGACCTTTCTATAGTCGTATAGCATGCGCTCCTCCGTGACGGATAGGGGTACTCGTAGCAGTTTTTATGCCAAAACTATGTGTGGCCGGTGGAGCTCCTCATGTTAGGAACTACGTACTCACTACGAGTAGACCTTACCACCTTTTCTAGATTTGGTCTGAATGATCTGATTGGCTTATGACCACAGGCTCAGGGCTGCCCTGATTGGCTTAGGGTTCAGGCTTGGTTCAGGCTTATGGTTAGGGTTATAGTCATAGACGCCTCGTATACAGTACGTAGTGTACATCAACCTTTTTATAGAATACGAGGTAAGCACCCCTCGAACTACCAACGAAAAAATACCATGGTACGCGTAATATATTTTCAGAATAGTTGTTTTTACAGACCCAAAGCAGTACTACTGGCTGTACGTAGTACTCCGTAATAGGCGATGGAAATGCTCGTCGGCTTGCACTTTATTATCAGTTTTGGCACACGAAGTCTGGTGTGATCTATAGACGCGTGCTACGATAGAGGTTGCAACTCTTGTGTTGCATTACGTAGTAGTTTCCGTTTCTGATCAGCAATTAGTGAGGTCATGGTATTGTTCATCGTTCAGCGAATGTGTCCCTTCCCCAGATCGGTTGCTTCACATAACTATTATTATAGTAAAGAGCTCCTCAAGTGACCACCCCAAGAAGGAAACGGTGCACCTCTATCTATCGTAGTAGATTGCTGTGTTGTACATGTTGCGTTTAGGCTGACTGGCGGCGCGTTCCATGGTTGAAAGGCGCAAGTAAATGCCACACCCTTGCAGACTTGATTGGTGAAACCGCGGATAAGACTCGGTAAATACATTTAAAAAGGGAGTACACCAGCACCGTTCCGTGCGGTATCCACTTGGTATTCCCCCAAGCGCGATCAATCAAACAAAGCCTGTTGCTGCTACAAGTGAGCTACGTAGTGTACGTGCTCAGCCAAATAATATGAACCATACCGCCGAATTCTCTCTATAACAACAAACTGCAGATTATCCTTGTATCAGTTCCCGACCACGAATAATATTTTCCGTTATTCCTGGCATATGCTTGTAGAGTATTAACCCCTTAAAAACCGGTCTCACTTTTTGTTTAACAGCCTACTTGGAATTAGTGTAGGATAACTTCGAAGTCATGTAAGGCTTAAGTTATGATCGATACGATTGATTGGTATTCGTGGATGGTATGGTTGCAATAAGAGTTGCATATTGTCGGAGGCCAAGTGCAAAAACGAGAATACTATTACCGTTTTTTTTTTTTTTGTCCATCCCATTTATTATCTTCGCACTTCCGTCTTTCTCCCTCCCTAGTCGTAACTCAGATCCGGGGTCACAAAGTAGGCTCCTCTCCCTCCTCCCCCACTACGGTTCTTGCCTTGATTTTTATCGCGCAGAGGGTTCAGCCTTCCCAACGCTCGTCGATTTTCATCGAATTTTGCTAACTCACGCACTTCTCGCTTTCCGCTCGTCAAGATATTTTTTCGCGAGAAAAAAAATCCCTATGAGCATGCACTCGGGGGGGCTCGAACCCACGATCTTGACTCAAACAGGGACGAGATTCACCTGTCATTCCACCGCTTGCGACACCCCCCGGGATTTCAGGCCAACCACAATCCCGAAGGGGAACCTTGTACATATATATATGTGTGCGTGAAAATGTATGTAACCCCCGGATCTGAGCTATTACTACGATGATGGAGAGAGAAAAGAAGGGTCGAAGATAAGGGGCCATATTAACGAGTATAAAATAAATTCAATTCGGAAAAATAAAAATTCAAATTCGCTTTTCATTGGTCAACACACGCACCAGCACCAAATATTATGCCCCACATAGATCCTAATCTTTGGTGCTGGTGCGTGTGTTGACCAATGAAAAACGGATTTGAATTTGTTTTTTTCCAGATTGATTTTTTTTCTTCTTCGTTAAAACGGGCCCTAACCCCACATCGTCGTAATTTCGTCCTTGGGTTGCACTATTTTGTTTTATCATTAAGCCATTTGATTGACCATCGGGTAGGAACTTTATTTTTCCTTCGAAAACCGGTTTTGGGTGTGGAAGAGAGATTCTCGCGTGACAACCCTCCGAAACAAAACAAGGTGCACCTTCACCGTAGCATTCGTCGGGTAGCACTTTGTTTTCGTCCAAAATCACTTTTTGGGTGTTTCGTCCATCCCATTCATTATCCTCGCACTTCGGTCTTTCTCCCTCCCTAGTCGTAACTCAGATCCGGGGTCACAAAGTAGGCTCCTCTCCCTCCTCCCCCACTACGGTTCTTGCCTTGCATTTTTATTGCGAGAAGATTTCAGCAATTTCTTCCCTCGTCAACTCTCGTCGAATTTTGCTTACCCACGCAATAATATGCGCTCTCGACAGACGGTGTCATTTGAGAATAAAAATCTCCATGGGGAGATTGGAACCCTCGACATCCGGGCCTACAGGCTTTCGTGGCTACCAGTTAGACCACGAGGGCGACCGGCTTTGGTGGACCATAGTACATAGGACCAAGTATTGTTAGTAAAAATAGGTAAATGTATAGGTTACAGTGTATACCGTAGGTCCTATTTACCAGTATTTACTATAGTCCACGTAATATATTATGGTTGGGCTATACGCTAGTGGAAGGTTTCGGCCAACTTTTTTCCTGGCCGGCGGCGCTTCTCTCAACTAAAAGGAACTTCCCAATATTGACTTTTATTTCGAGGTAGGGGGGTTAAGTTTAGACGTTTGGTTTTCAGCCGCTCAGAGCCACTCAACCGAGTGAATTCTCTATTATTGTGTTGCAGTCTCATAAGCTGTTACTCCTTGTAAGGTTTATCGAAATGCACCGCCATGGGATGCTTGTCAGGCTGGACCAACACTCAACAGCAGTGCCTATTAAGTCTACTTTCGATCACGGTACCGCGTCACTCGTCCAGGTGGCCTAAACGTGGTAGTGAAAACGATGAAATCATGCCCCCCCCCTGTACCATTATATGATCGTTTGCTGTCGTATCCATCATCTGACAATGGGCAGCATGAGCTTCAACATTGATCACTCAAGCAAGCACCTTGTGATCGGTAGATTCCTATGATAGCTCCTGGCATAGTCAAATAAATGGGGCGCCCTCTCATTTGTTTTTAATCAAGGTCCCGCCTTTGGCCGAGGCAGATAGCTCCTCAAGCGAGTAGTAAAAAATCGGGCCCCCGTACCGCATCATCAATTAACGGTAAAACCTACACGTATATACGTTTGCATCATATACCTGGTATATGTCTGCATTTATCATTGCATTTCATTTTAGAATGCCCGTACTGAAACCCATACGGTATTTTCATACACTATTAATAATAAAACATACACCGGTGCACATTTTTGTAAAACACGTTTTTGTTGTGGCCATTGTAATGGTATGGGCTAGGAAGGCCGGTAATTACCTCTGCATAGGTAATTGATCCGTTTTCGTATAACTTGGATGGCATTCGTATTCGGTATTCGGGGTATTTATAATATCTGTGGGCCATACTTGAAGCCCATCCCGAGCAGATGTCATCTGCCTCGGGGATTAATATAAGCTGCTTCTCTTCTACGCTTGACTCTACGGAAAGTGAGTAACACCAAGGATGCTTAATAGACAAACCTGCAAGGGGATACTCTGTGTCTCACCCAGTCTTATCACACCATTCTAAAACCTGTACACTTTTCGTTTGTGCATATGGCGTTAGTGCACTATGTACACTAAAATACACATACTACGTGCGGTTAGACAAACAAACAACCGGCATATATATATCCCCTTCGCGGGGAGACGGGCGTTAAAGGAGTGTTTTTTGGAGTCACAACTATGCTCTCACCTCTAGAAAATGTGTATTGTCGAGGTCGTTGTTTTTTATTCTTCAACTGCATGGACTATATAAATATAGAAGGCCGGCGCTATAGAGGCACCACTACCGTATGTACTTACCGTGCCGGAAAATCAAGCAAATACAGAAGGTGTATGTCCGTATATATACATGTTTTAGGTAGGTTGTTCGTGGTATGGGGGGGTATAATTAATTAATTTAGCGAATGAGGGAGAAGAATATGCTTGTGCTTGGTTCCTCTGTGTCTTCTGTTTGTTTTCTCCCATCCATTCATTGTCTTCGCCCCTCTTTCTCGCCCCCTACTATGAATAAACACGGTACACAGTAGTTCCTCCTTGTATAGTCGTACGAGTATAATACCTGCGTCTAAAAGGGTTACATACAGTAGGAGGAGTAATTTTGTGTCCCACTTGCCCACACGCGCCCTTAAATTTCAATCGGGAGAATATATCAAGCCTTCCTCACCTCGTAGGCTCACGTTGAATTGCCCATACATACCCAAGCACATATATATAGAGCACTTTCACTTTGTAACTATACGTAGGCTTGATTTGAAATACTCGACGTTTTTTTTACTAAACAAAAAAAGTAATACCAGGTGTATGTGACTCGATCACAAAATGATAACATAAACTGTGAATATGTATGTGCATTACATGATGACTGGAAAATCTAGCATACACATTTACCCACAGGTACTACCATGTATATATAGTCTATAAATAACATAGATATGAGGTTGACGTATTGAAAGGCTTGTTGTTGTGATTTCGATGTTTTTTCAGGCATCGTGATATATCCGGTCCTCGGGTTTTAAAGTGCTTTTGGCCAGCTCGCAATACCCTGGTAACCGGGCTGTTTTTTTTGTCTTCGATCGGCGCCTCCCATCCGGTTTGGTTTAAAAATTGTTCTTAATGTGTGGTGCCCATCTCTATAATATACACAACAGTACGAGTACCGGTATTCATTCATTCGAGTTTTATGTTCGCAAGCATTTTTTTGTATGTTTTCATACGAAGTAAAATATACACATATAATATATACATCTACTTCGAAGTATAACATCGCAAGTAAAAAACAGGCATATTTTTTTTTGTAGCTGGAATTCATTGTACAGTATTATACATACCATTACGCACACTTACGAGTAAAACAACGACGTCGTAATGACCATGATGTACTACGGAAAAATAAGCAGGTGTTTCTCTTTTGTACATTTATTTTTGCGCTCATGTATCCTGTTTCTGGCCCTTTCGTTCTTCGCTCAACTACCCGGACGTTTTTTTCATCGTGCATACAACTCCGCACAGCACGACTGCAGCGGCAGCAGTATTCTAGCACTAGGATAATTTGTACATTGGTGTCTTCTCGACGTACAGAATACTACTGTATATGTATATGCTTTGTTCGTATCATAAATACTGGATATATACTGCAGTATAGTAGTCGTTGGGGTTTGTTTCTGTTCGTTGATACGTTGACACAGCAGTTGGGGGTGTGCCCGTTCGTTTTTTCGGATAGGTCTTCTCTTTACTACCCTCCCACCTCGAACCTCACCGCCCTCTCCCCGCTCACACTCCCCACAGCATCAAAAGGTCCAGCAATTCCCCAGCGCTCCTACTCTCCTCTTCGCTCCGTGATCAACATACCATACCAGTACATTACAAGGTAAGGTGCTGTGCTGTTCACTGCGTAGTGTTGTCGAAAGGTAAGATGTTATATATTGGTCGGCATCTCGCCCGATAGTTAGGCTTGTATTATTAGTGGCAGCAGCAGTGGTACTGACTGCTGTGCTGTGTAGCAGTTCGCGCGTCACCCAGCAAGTAGTGCACCCACTCGAATATGTGACTGCCGAGCTACAGTCAGTATTTAGGTGGGTGCGGGTTTGGCAGCAACGGCGCAAACGAGTGTACGTGAATACCCTTTTTTTTGGGTTATCGCAGGGTCGACCTGGCAAAAGGCCGCCGCCCAAAGCTCTGCTACTGGCACAGGCATGCTTCGCGTATCTCGGTGCTTTGTCCTGCAGAAGAACAGTGCAGAATGTGACATGTTTTTAGCTTCCAATCACTGCCTTTAGATACCGATGCACTAAATGTAGCTGTTGAATATACCAAGGTTTCTTATTTTGTCATTTACCGTACGCAGTTTGGCCCACTGTACAGTAGTATGTGGCCGAAGCCTGCATGCGTACATTTACCAATGTGCATTGTGCATACTGTACTGCTGTACGGTAGTGCATATCTTACCGCAGGTGCAACGTACACTCGCTGTTGGCTTTGGTCTAGTTCCTCTGTTTCGTGCCTATTCTAAATATTTGTACTGTATGGATACAACCAGGTATACCACACCAGGCACAGAAAACAGTGTATATATATGCACAGCTGGCTGCAACCAAATGTGTATGTGTGCAGACTGCAAACGAACTGCTCTCGGACCTGATTCTTCCTGGACCTTCGTAGTCCCATCCAGACCTGATTCCATTTGGCACCCTGCGCTCGCTTAGGGGTGCGAAAACATATTCAGCTCTCCGCAGGAGCCGCCGGAGGCCGAGAGCGCGAAGCGCGAACCATCCGTATAACCCTACTTTGTACCCCAGTATATATTAGACGTGTCTTCAAAAACATTCCCTTGTAGCCCTGTGCAGCCAGCTATACCGACTCTGTGTACATATTATATGTATGTTTTATATACACGTTCGGCCTTACACATGCTCCTCTGCGTGTTCTGCTAATGAATACCTATCGTTCATTGGAGTCTATCGTATCTAGTTACGAGAACTATTCCGGAGCCTCTTTGTTACAGTCTCGATGACGTAAGATAGGAATACGGAAGACACAATTAATACGTACGGAGACTCTTTGTATACATAGTATATATATTAACCACTATTTACTTGTTACAAACAAATTCCCCCCAAAAACCCCCCTGAAAATTCATACTAGATTTTAACATACCTCCTGTCAACATGGTTGATTGGTTCATACCCTTGTATGTATGTGTCTTCCCCCCCCCCCCCCTTTAACAGTTATAACGGATAAAACGTTGTTGTTGTTGTTGTTCTTACTAATTGCCACTAAAGATACCTTATAGGTACAAATAAATAATGCACACTACAAAAACCCAAATCACTAATTAATTAAAAATTCATCCAGGTGCTTTTAAGTTTTACTCCATAACCTGTCCTCACACACCTCTTCTTATATACCATACATGGCTACCAATAGTAGAACCACTCTATCACGTAAACTCGTCGGAACACTATAGTATACCTGGTACGTTTATTTCAGACTGTTTTATTTTTATTTTTATTTAATTTTAATTATTTCTTCCCCCACAAATAGACACACACTTCCTGAATTCTACAGCCTCAGATTGTGTCCCCCTCATACGGGATGTACATCCTACATGAGGACATATGCAATCCGTAAGTACGCGCGATCGAAGTATTACACTCAGCTAGCAAAGATGAGCTTCGACGAAATCCTCGAGCTCACAGCTGTTGTTTTTGTTTAATTTTTTAATATACATAATTAGCGCTAAATTTCGTTGAGTAGAAAAACGGAACACACGCTGTCAGTAACACATCGTAAATATATACCAGCAGGATATTCTCCGTTCCTGCTGCTGCGTACCAGGTATATATTAGCTTTAAAGCATTTTCAAAACCACACGGCAGTACAGCAACACTATAATTAATGGCTACGTACAGCAGTAGCTGCAAATAGTCCATTTATGATTGTTTCGTTGGCAGTTTTAAAGAGCCGCGGCGGGGCATACGCAACCCCTTAGAATACTCCCCCGGTGTACTCGTATGTGTATGAACTGCAACAGTTATTTCAGCTGGAAGCTGGACACTTCCATTTTACGATAAAAGGCGTAAACATCACCTTTTCGAATGCCCTGTCTCACTCACAACGTGCCTGACTCCGAACGTGCCCCTGCCTATATAACTTCATAGACAGAGGTCTTACGGGATATGCTAGATTGCACATATGATCATTGCCAGCACTCCGTACCGTACAAACATGATACTTTCTACTGTAGTACCCAATTATTAGCATTCTCCATTAATAGCATACCCTGACCTCCTATCATAAGCTATGCGTGATTTATCGCTGACAATTCCTTATCGTCTGTTTGCCTCTGCCGTGTAGATGAGGAGTGCCGTGAGTGCTGCGTTCTTCCTGGCGATGGCGCCCCTTGGATTGATGGCGACGGAAGTTCAAGGCCCTGGTCAGCTGACGTCCAACGTGCAGGACACTGTCACCGCGAGGAACACGCAGCCTGTGAGTTCAAACTTGGTTGTACTTGTGCAAACCCGGCGGAGGGCTCCCTTTAGATGTAAAAAAAGCTCCGTTCGCGCATGCCTTGAAGTTTTTTTTTTTTTAATGTTCCGTCCCTCTTGGTTTGCACAAAAGTCTGTCGTGTGAAAACATTCAGCCTTCAACGATAGAGAGACAGAGTGCGACCACATAGATTATACGACGTAGAGAGAAATTGCTGAAAGTATGTGTGGATTGTGCCGTGCAAGAAAATATGATTTATAGTCCAGAAAAACGAGACGCGCCAGCCGCCCCAAGGACCCTAAGGCTCCATATATGTATAGACGTACTTTACAGTAGTGGGGTCCTCCATCGCTACCGTACGTGTGATACACCCAACCCGCACGCGAGGGACCAAAAAGGTGTACGGGAGCCCTCGAAATATCTGATTGTGTGGTGCGGGAAAATTTCACAAAAGCAAACTCGCAGACGCGTTCCATATCCCAAGTGGTCCTCAAGTGTATGGATCTGTAGAGCTCGAGTCTTTAGACTACACGCTTGGTGAGAGCGTTAATTCTGCAGCACCTAAGCAACACGTGTGCCGGGTTAAACCACAACCCTGCGTGGCCATAACTTCCATAAAAGACGCAAACTTCTCCCCTTACCAACCCAGGGCTGATAGCCAATCGAACACCGGCATAGAACGGCCCTGGCCTTAGCTACCGTCGTACACATACGAGTTCATTTGGGGGCTGGCAAGTTGGTCCCTCGATGTATTTGCTGAAACGTCCTTGAACAAACCCACAGCATGCTACAGTACATCTCGTGCAGGCCAGGCCGTCTTTTAAGACTCGTTCGAGAACGCCACTGCGAGCGAGTACAAACCCATCACTACCTGAAAGCCCTACAACCTTTCGTCAGTACCTCCTTCCTTACCCTAGTGCATGCCAATATTTACATTCATTCCATACGCTTTTCATCCACAGATGAATTCCCCTCTCATCTCTTAACTGTGATTTATACCCGTGTCCTACCGCGCTCACATCACACATCTATATATTGGCAGCGCCATCTGCGGATGGCAGGCGGTGTGGACGGGGGGAGAGGAAAGGGAGGGAGGAGAGGGAGGGGAGGGAGGAGGGGGTGGTGGCCGCGACGACGACGACGATGAGTCCTCTTATGTGCCATCTCCGACGCCCCCCACGAACCTTCCCACCGACATGGAGACCCTGCTTGACCTGCACAACGAAGCCAGGTGAGCGAGCAGACCCCCTACGCATTGGTAATCGTCAATAAGCAGAGACCGATATGCATCGGTTGTGGTTGCCTAAAACGAGCCCGTCCCCCAACTGAATGCGACTGGTGCTACAGTAGACGGTTCACGTTTAGGTCCGGTCGACCGAGTCACTACCTTTTCAATTGCGTTGCATCCTTAAGCGCCCACAACATGCATAGCTATGTGATTGTTTGTGTTCCGCTTTGTGGGGGTGTGTTACGCTGCACCAGCATAACATTTCCTAATCCAATTTTGAGTGCGTTAATAATATTGCCTAGAACGGTAGTGAAAATGGGAGCAACCCCCCTATTGTGGCACCAGTCATGCATGTCCTGGTTAATCAAAGACGAACCAGGGTGGTAACGTCCTAAGGTCTTGCACAGCACGTCGTGACATATTCGGAATTTTCGCGACAGTACCCTGTAGCAGGGATCCAACCGATACCGACAACACTTTCACACGAATGTTACCTATCTCGTCTCTCCTTTTCGTTCGGTTCCGCTTTAAGATGCCTGCACAATGCCAACCCCCTGGCGTACAGCGACACGGTGGCTGCCTCTGCCATGGTAAGACCGCTGCTAGCGTGTCTCTGTGTCGTAACACGTAAAGTTCAGCGTGGTACGTTGTTATGTGGTCGGTTAGTAGGTGTAGGCCACAGTTCGTATCCAGCTTTAACCCCTTAAGAACTGGTTCCACGAATTTGGGGACAAAGTACTTGGGATTAATGTGGGACATTGTTTTTCAGTTCTGAATGCGTTAAGATCGTTCTATCTGGTTTGACATATTTTTGCCTTGGCTATTTTTACGGTGTGGTGTAGTCGTATTGTACGTAAAATAGGCCCTACTGTTCGTTTTCTATAGCAGCTGTAGGTGCGTTACTATAGTGCGCGTTACGGCTAACCTGTTGCCAACTTGGTATTGCGGGGCACCATACATATTACTAGTAAACAGGCCCTAGGGTACACACAAACCAAAAACTGCCAATGCATTTCCCTATTTTTACTTACCATGTTTGGTCCCATTTAATATGGCCCCCCGTAACAATACGCTTTAACCGTGAAGATTTGCCGTCTGCTACGTACTCTGTTCCGTTGGTGCACAGAACCACGCCCGCGTTCTCTCAAGCTCTTGCGGAGACTTTTACCACAGCGAGAGCGAAGACCGCAACGGTTACGGCGAGAACCTCTACCTATGCTGGGGGTCGGGCACGGGAAGCTGCTACACGCCCGAGAGGGCTATGACCGGTCTATGTGAGTTAATGTGTCTTCCACTCCAACGAAACTACGGCGTACATATTTCTTGTGAGGGGCAGATGCCTCAATGGTCTCCTCTACTCCGTACATTGAAGGCTGCCATGTGTCGCGTGTTTATCCTTAATGTACGAAACGGGTGTTCGAGTCGCTTGCCGTGAGCAAACAATAATATGAGGCCTTATTTTGCTATTTTTCCCATCATGAGACATTTGTTTCCAAGTTTTCCCCGACAACGTCGCCCCTGACGCCACTCTCCGTACGTGTGCTGGTGCCCACTGCCGTGCGCTTTTGTAGACGACGAAGAAATCAAGGTGGATTCGGTGACCGGGTACGGAGGTCACGCCACCCAGATCCTGTGGAAGTCGACCACAGAGCTGGGCTGCGCGGAGGCGACTTGCGAGAAGGACTCGTACCGCTACGTCTACCTCGTGTGCCAGTACAACCCTCCGTGAGTACTCGTAAATGTTATATGTGTGTCCTGGAATGTCATGACATACGTAGTTGGCGGTTGGGTGGTGGGCCGGATGGGGCTAAGATTTGAGACGTTCACGCGTCGAGACTCTGCTGCGGTAGAGGTGCACCATGTTTTTGCCTTATAAGGGTGGTCACTTATCACTTGAGGAGCTCTATACCTTACTCAAAAGCTGATTTTGGAGGAAACGTAAAAGTGCCACCCGATGAACTAAAACGGTCAATATTGCAACACAGAAATGAAATTCCGTCGATTTTGGGTTAAGGAGCCTTTAATAGGTCATTCAGAAAAAGCGTTTCAGCCAAAAAAAGGTATACCATGTACCTCTATCGTTCCAGGGCTCTCGAGGTCTTGCTGAAACTTCTGTCCAGGCATGGAATCTAAGCGCTGCACCAGCGTCCGTTTCACGCTATGTTATATTTAACGATAATGTACATAAACTCGGGGAGCCTGCTTCACATACATTTAGAAGTTTATTGGAGCTACTGCGTATCATCAGCTAGCATGAATACACATAAGAGCGCTAATGGTCCTGATACCGTTCGCCTTTTTCTCGTGTGTCGCTCCGTCGGGTCCTCTTGTATGTGACGTACAGCGGCAACTACATGGCCATCGTTGAGCAAGAAGTTGAACTGCCCGGAAACGGAAACAACTGCTAAGGCGACGCGGAATCGATACATCTAACGCTATGGACCACCGCTGGCATCAAGGACGTCGCTTTGACGATGCCGGCTACTAGAGGCGGGCTACGAGTACAGATGCCGGTCTCGAAGGAGCTAATTTTAAAGCTGCACAAGCGTTTGTGGCAGCTAAACCTGTGCGATACATGCTTGGACGAGGTCATTGGCGCCTGATTTTGGAGCGTAGTTCATTCATACCAAGGTAGATGCTTGTATTACCCTGGTTCGATGTCTTTTATGCGCTACATGCCAAGGGTCGCTTCCCGCCCATGGACTGGGTGTAGTCAAACCAATCGGCTGGACATAGAAGTTGGTGCTTCGGACCCCGGCTACGTTGTCGTTTCCAGTCTCTGAAGGCGCGAGGGCGCGAATTAGAAAAAATCGATTACCGTATCGCCTGAGAGTGGCAATGTTGAATTCTCCATGTGATCAATACCAAACAATTTAGCGGAGAGGGGGAGGGGGTGAGTTGGAGGACACCCGTAACCATGGCTTCTTCAGAAGGTCACCAAACGTAAACCGTCATGCGAGATGATTTGGAAACCTCAGTTATGCAGAAAAACAAATAACTTGTTCTACAGTGGACTACGTCGAGTTTTCTTACGGTCGAGTGTGCTCTCGAGCGCGCCCCGACATTGGCCGCTGTTTATTTTATAATGTACATGTTTTGTATTTTCTTTAAAAGCACGGCGCTGTAGGTATTTTCAGATTTGGGCCCTCAGCCTCGCTCGTACAGTAGCGCTGTCGTGGTACGTCCTTTAAGCACCCGAGGCATTACTCTTTGGCGCTCGAGGCAGTCTGTTGTTTACCCCACAGTTCCTGTTCGTGTATTGTCTTTGTTAGAACGGCGTACTACGTGCATATTTTCCCACCCGGTCCTTGTCGAGCAGCAACAGCGCTGTGCGTTGTGGCACGGTTTTCCGGTACCCACGGCACGTCTCGGCATATTTTCAAGTAGACTGGAAGCCGAGTCTAATAGTTCCTGTCTCTAACAAGAGGAAGCAGGCCTTTCCCGAGACCGAAACAACGGGTGAGTCGTTGCAACGTTGTGAGTTTGTATCGGAGCTTAAACGGTCTGCGGTAACGGTGGTTGTACGGGTGTTTATTCGGCCGAAAAGCCTCGGGGGCGCCGGTACGTTAGTTTAGCCACTGGTTGCTCTCTCGTCTATATGCTTGTACTGTCGTTATAGGAAAAATCTCTGGCCGCGTGGTAGTGCTGTCGGGACACGGTTTTCCTTCAACCGCAGCTGCTTCCCGGCGCATGTGTTTTAAGATAGATTGCTGTTTAATACCTGGTAGTCAAGGGCAAGCCATAGCCAAGAACAAATCATTAGGGTCACAACGACATGCCTCGTTGTACTGCATAAACCACGGTATGCGGTATGGGGTGGGATGCGCTGGATTTCTTTCGACCAAGACTTCTTCTGCATCGTCTTACTCACTTATATATTGGAATATCGTGATGCAGGCGCATGATGATACCGTAGCTCCGAAAGCCGTGGCAGAAACACGCGGGGAAACATTAACTGGGTTGCAAGGCTTGTTGTTAGAGGGCACCAGCACATGCAAGTGTTGTTTGTTTAGGGTCCATCGGATATTTATCTGCAAATGGAAAGCATGCGAGCTAAAACATATAAACTCTTGCTTGAGGCATGTCAAATGGGTTACCCGTCCAAACGAAACGCGTAGCCACAGACACACGTTGACGCTACCTAAGGCAATAGTCCTGGCGCCCCACGAAAAATGTAAAACCCGCACGGTTAAAACATAGCATACACTTGAAGGTTGAAATGGCTGGGCAGTCGACGGTGCTGTCGGAATGTCCATGAATACCTCCCCACGTGGAATGCGATACGAAACAATACGCGGTATTACATGCCGGCAATTTCATTAGTACCATGGCCGGCCTCGGAAATTTCGTTAGTACCATGGCCGGCCTAGTGGTGGTACCGGATGGCCAAACCCGGGATTATTCTTCGAAAAAACAACACCAGATTACAGGAATTGCAAATATAGTCTCCTCAATAACCTTTGAGGCTCTGAGCGGTAATATTGCCATTGTTTGGTCCAGCCTAGAGATATGTGACCTGTCGATTACGATCACACAACAGCATACACTCTAAACGAGAGCGTGATATTCAATGCAAGATATAAACCTCTGACTGTTTGAGCATGCTTATGGCGTGATACTATTCGGGTGCATTGCATTATCGCATAGCCTTGGAAAACGTGGTTGTACAGACTTGAGTTGGTGTTTGGAAAGTGCCACTAGACAACCATAAACCTGCGTTGGTTGGTTTACAGTAGACACATTTCAATTTCGATGGTGGCAGCAAAAATAAGGGTAACATGCGAGTGCTGTATCGATGTGTCTCGACGGATATTGGTGTGCGCTACAGGCTGGTTCAGGCATATCACCCAAAATTCATTCAGTGGCGAATGTCCACGCCTTTTTTTGGAGTTAGACCCTGAAATTTGGCACACGTGTTTTATGCGCCCTACCCGAGACTTTAACGGATGTTTTTTTTTTTTTTTTTTCCGTCAGATATTGCTTGTTTTGTATATTTTTGGGAAATTTGGGTTTTAAGTCCAAAATTTCCGGCGAAAAAAAAAAAAACAAAACCCATTCGTAAAAGGCTCGGGTAGGGCGCATAAAACACGTGTACCAAATTTCAGGGTCTATCTCCAAAAAACGGCGTGGACATTTGGACTTTTATGCGGTAAAAGTGCAAAAATAGGCGTCGCCTCGTAGTTACTTAGTTTTAGTATATAATCGATATTGGGCGTTAAATATGACTTAATATGATCATACGCAGTCAGATTTTCGAATATTTGCCTGAAACTTTGTACAAACATGCCTTAGACCACATGGAAGCGGCTCGTTCAGAAAACAAAATGGGGGAAAACAGGTTTTCCTACGGAAACGCCTGACTATTGTTGACCACTTTGAAGGCCTGTGATTGGCCGGGCTACATTTTCGGCGGTAGCGCCAGTTCTAGGTCCTTGAACAAAAAACTGGCGACGTCACCCTCTTCCACTGTTCATGGCGGTCAGTATGTTACCAAATATGTGACATTGGAGTTGCTATTGCATGCCGCATTCGTGACTGACGAAATTTTGGGTGATATGCCTGAACCAGCTCGTACGTTAAAATTGTGTTCCTCAGGCCCCGAACGCAACCAATACCACAACCAATACCGTGTCGCCTGCGGCTGTTTCGCTAGCCGTTTGAGTTTGGGTGGAGAAGGCGGAAAGTTAGTTCTTCAGGGCACCAGTATTCATCAGAGTTTTCAGTACTCCAATAGATAGTGTGGGCAACCTAGATCTTCAGAACACTAGTATTCCCCAGGGACTCAGTATTCCAATCGTCATTTTGGACAACGAGGTTATCTATAGCGATACATGCCGCGTGCTGGGCGAACAGACCGTTCGTCACATGGTGAGTTCGTTTATATATTGATTGTCCGCTGCTCTTTGATTGGTGTCAATAATTACCAGGCATGTGCACGGCGTTTACTACGGATGTTTACGCAACGATGGGTGGCTCCCCCCGCCGGGGACACTCCTATGGTGTCGACAAAAAGCTATCCAAAGCCATTCCTGCAATTACAAACATGTTCTCTTGCCAGGACGAGGCTGGACAACCCCAATACTGAATTATAAAGCATCCTGAGGCACGGGGCCGCAACACTCTCGCTGCTCGACGCATAACTATCGGCGGTACAAACCGAGCATGCCGCAAAAGGCTCGGTACTATAGTGCGCTTTCCCTATACCATGTTGGCCGCACTTCCAACCCCAGCCCCCCCTCAGTCCGATACATGTGAGCGTCGATGCCAAGGAGTAATTTCGGCAACGAAATCATCCCCCCGTTCTCCCCGGCGCTCCGTCGCTGTAACATACCTGGTAGGCCCTATGGCTCTCCACTTGTGCTTCCATAACCGCGAGAAACGCGTGTTGTCGTCTGCGATACTGTACAAGAGGGGTTTACGTTGGACGTCTCTTCTTGAAAGGTATCTGCAGGAACGACCGCCCTGTTGTTAACAGCCAGGAACTGCACCGCTGCTATCATTCGCTTCACACTGCTGCGTAGGTGTGGCGGCTAATGCGAAGCAGTTCGAGCTATAACAAAACATCAACGCGTGAAGCAGCATCCGAGAAATAAGCAACATGACCAGTTGCGTCTACACAAAAATTAAGACGCGAGAGTTATACAATACTGTTGTAGAAACGAAAACCAACAAGGACGGCAGAAGTGCCTGAAACAAAGCGCCAAACAGCAGAACGAGGCAAAGTAAGACCGCGCCGCGAATACTTAGGAGAGCCTAATAGCGTCGTGGCCTTCGGACGACACTCGCTGATCGCGATTATTTATCAGAATAGCGCAAACCAAATACACGAAGTAAGGCGAATTGAGGATCCGCGCTGTGTTGTTTGGAAGGATGCCCAGACTTTCGGGGGGGGGGTGAACAAAGCTTCAAATGACGTCCCTCGGTTGCTTCAAAAACTGTTTTTGATGATATGCTGCTGTGCGTGCTTGGTAGGGGCGATACATAACGAGGCGGCGGGGATCATTGCCAACACCTGAAAAGGGTGATGTACGCGACGCTGCCAGTGCACTGGTCAGCGAGCCAATGTTGTTTTTTACAGCATATCACCGAACATCTGAAACCTGTCGTTGTCATCTCGAACACTAATCCCGGGTATGGTGATTTATTCGCTGCCACCGAGGAGACGAAAGTTGGGGCTTGGTACCAACGCCCTTTGCCGGTATGTAGTACCGCGTGTAGTTCCGTGCCGTGCTCCGTAGAGGGGTATCCCAGCCCATTTCGCCAACATTCTCAGCCGGCTAAGTAGTGCATGCAGTAGTTGGTGAATCATGGTTCGAGCATGCGCAAGTTTATAGTGTTTAAGGAGACGCCATAACTATCGTCCAAAGTAACATCTCCGCATATTTTGGTTTGATACGGTTCTAATTGAAACGCGTAATAACCCCTTTTACGTGTCGTAACGCGTTGAGACGGTTTATCAAAACGTGTAGTATTGTCGTAACGAAACCTTGTGTAAGCCACTGCCTATAGCAACCCATATCTCCTACAACACAAACACCTGAGCTGTAATCACCCAACCGTTCTCACGGCTATAACCTGTTTTCTCTTCGTAGACGGCAGTCCTCAGCCTTGACTACTGTGTGACCTGTTTTGCCTTGCTAGGCGCCAAGTTTTCGATCTGACCACTACTGTAGTGCATGTATCACACCTACCGGGACATGTCCCGCGGTTGACCGATGTCCGCCACTCGGCAGCGCTACGGTAGACAAGGGCCGGGCTTCAACGGTCATACCTACACCGCTAGATAGGTTTATACCCAACCAGACGGTGGCCAGCGTCCAGACGCACACAAGACCAGACAGGGGAACATACGAAACTCTACGCAGTGCGCGATAGAGAAAGGCATGTACCGTGTTTAGCATCATGTTGCTTTCCCTGGTAATCTCGTATGACGTTTCACGACCGGCGACAATTATGGACAAGCCGTGGTTATGCCTGTCTTCTTCCCTCCCCCCCCCCCCAATATGTTGGGAGACAGGACTTTCAATCCTTGACAGACAGCAGCTTTGCCTTGACAGGCCGTGACTGACACCAAAGTACTAGGTTTTAGTGTGGAACACTCGGGCCCTACACCCTTGACAGCGAATGTTTTTCTTTGCTTGACATGTCTCGCGACATATTCCCCCCCCCCCCCAAGTATGCCTTCTTGGCTTCTATGGTACAGACGGGTTCAACACCCCACTGCTCATCAATGACCATGGACGTTTACACACTCGCCGCCTTCTCGGTTTCAGCAACCGAAACATAAGTTTTCCCCAGAGTGTGAACCCCGAACGTCAATCAGGCTATTATATACCGGTTTAGGCTATACACAGCGCATGGACCGAAAGAAACCTTTCATAGCGTATTTCAAGTGGGCAGTATTGGACCCAGGTAATGGAAACATCCACCTTGGTAGGGTATACCGTACGCTCATAAACCAGATACCCATGGCCGGTTCGTAGTATACACCGTCTAGGTATTAGCTGTCACTGGTTCCTGCGTCGCAATGGATAGATATGTGTCGCAACAATCATCTCCAGCCAGCCACTGGACCACGGTTTCATCGCCGGTGTCCTTGCTGCCACCAACGGGCCCAAGCGATGGAAGAAGTCTCGGTCTTGCTTCGTCTTACGATTAGCAGTCCTCTCCTGTCGGCAGGCCCACTTCAGTTTCAACCATGGTGGACAAGTTGACGTTTCCGCTGCATGCAAGTCAATTCCATAAGCGAGAGGGGAAAAGGAGCGACGCGCGGTAGAAGGCCGAATAATGTAGGGACAACTCTGTGGCGATGTATTGATGCTCACCTGGTGTTACTCAGTGTTCAAGTCGAGCCCACATTGTGCGATTCAGCTGCTGAAGTAGCTGTACAATCGCACTCATGAACCAAAAGTAACGGGCGTTGTTGAAGCTCTAAGACACCCTGCTTGGAGTTGTTGAACCGGGATTTTCATGCATGAACGTTTCAAAGCTTGCTGACCTAGCCGTGTCATCGCACCCGTGAACAGAACACAACGGGTGGTGTTGCTGCTCTAAGACACCCTGCTTAGCGTGTTTTGCCCGGGGCCTTGATGCATGCACTTTTCGCCGCCACTGTGGCGCCAGACGCACACGATATCACTCATCGAAATAAACGTCTAGGCCATTAAGCTCCAGAAAGCACACAGTCTACTCACGGGGGATTGTACTGGCACACGAGGTAGACGTAGTTCCACGAACCGCTAGTACAAGGCGCCTCCGCACAGCCCAGCTCCGTGGTCGACTTCCACAGGATCTGTGTCGCGGTGCCCCCGTACTCTTTTACGCTGTCCGCCTGTACTTTGGTGTCATCTGCACGTTAAAAAAGTTACCGCAATCGTGTATACATTACATAGGTATGCACGCATGGCTCTTTAAGAGTAGACGACAAAGGCAGCGCGATCGTTTCGACTTCGAAATGAAGGCTTCATTAGTTTAACGGGTCCTTCGGAAATTCTCACGGCGAGCAACAGTCGCGCGCTACGGTAGAGGTAGCGATTTTTCGCTCAACTGTTTTCTGGATGAACGGGGTCCTTAACCCAAACTCGTCCGACCTTCATTGCCGTGTTGCGGCATTGTTCATTGTGTACTTGAGGCCAAGGTATTGCTCATCGTGTATATAGCACTTTTGTTTTCATCCTAAATCAGTGTGCAGGCTACTGCAGGTATAGAACTCCTCAAGTGACCACCCTAAAAAAAACACGGTGAACCTGCATGCAGGCTACCGTAGCATGCATCAACACCACAATCGAAGCTGTGTGAATGCGCCACAAGAAATTCGTAAGCAAACAATCAAGTGTCTTGGGGTAGTGATGGCGGCTATTCTCAAATGGAAACAGTGCAACATAATATGTCGTGTAGCAGAACCGAATATAGTCTCACATAGGGTAGACATAGCTCTCTCGGGCGTGTAGCAACTTCCCGAGCCCGATCTGGCGCAGTAGAAAACGTTCTCTCCGTAGCCGTTGCGGTCTTCGCTCGAGCTGTGGAAAATATCTCCACAAGAACTTGTCAGAGCTTGAACATGAGCCTGTGTTCCGATGAAAAATAATAGGTATGGTAGCAAGAGGTACATCCATCCAGGGTGATATATCAACGATATTATTACCCTTAGGCGTATAGTACCGTACAGCAGGGACAAAAGTACATCCCGGTGATACATACTTTTGACATTTCATACGTAGTGCTACCGGGTGTGGTGTTGTGGAGTGTGCCTACTACCTAACGCTTCCCCGGTGATAAGCAACATGCGCGGGAGCTCCGTAGCTAGCAGGGGGGATGTACTTCATTTTCATGCATGGCCGTAGTCGTTTTACCATAGACCCTCTATGGTACCGGGGGGGGGGGGGGGGGGGGAACG